>JASKMD010000406.1:0-13104 GCA_030144725.1 Haematococcus lacustris
CTGTTTGGTATCCTCCCGACTCTGTGTGCCAGGACCCTGCGCAGGGTCCTACGACCATGGTGACGCTAGGACCCTGCGCAGGGTCCTACAGACCCTGCGCAGGGTCCTGGAAACCCTGTGCAGGGTCCTGCTGACCCTGTGTGCCAGGACCCTGCGCAGGGTCCTACGACCATGGTGGACGCTAGGACCCTGCGCAGGGTCCTGCAGACCCTGCGCCGGGTCCTGGAAACCCTGCGCAGGGTCCTGTTGACCCTGTGTGCCAGGACCCTGCGCAGGGTCCTACGACCATGGTTAGAATTAAAATTAAATATTAGAACAACTATTTTGTAGTTTATTTTTAATATTACATGTATTTAATATTTAATAGGCGCTAGGACCCTGCGCAGGGTCCTACAGACCCTGCGCAGGGTCCTGGTGACCCTGCGCAGGGTCCTGCTGACCCTGTGTGCCAGGACCCTGCGCAGGGTCCTTCGACCATGGTGACGCTAGGACCCTGCGCAGGGTCCTGGAAACCCTGCGCCGGGTCCTGGAAACCCTGCGCAGGGTCCTGCTGACCCTGTGTGCCAGGACCCTGCGCAGGGTCCTACGACCATGGTTAGAATTAAAATTAAATATTAGAACAACTATTTTGTAGTTTATTTTTAACATTACATGTATTTAATATTTAAAAGGCGCTAGGACCCTGCGCAGGGTCCTGAAAACCCTGTGCAGGGTCCTGGTGACCCTGTGCAGGGTCCTGGCGCTCTGGCCTTCTGCAGGGTCCTACTGACCCTTTGTAGGGTCCTACTGACCCTGTGAAGGGTCTTGCTGACTGGCACAGGTCGGTGGCATCTGGATGAAAGCCATAATGGAAAATTTCAAAAAAGCCAGCAACATGGCATGCAACCTCGCAGCCTTCTTGTCACCTAGCCAACTTGCAACGTCCCTGCTCTACAACACGCCTAGCACAAACGCGATGTACGTGCTCTACATTGCGACATCTCGTACTGCCAAGTCGATGAACAACGCCGAAGGTGCGTCTCTAGCTAGTAGCGACTTCCAATTGCAATGAGTCAGCTCCACGCATTCAGAGCCTCGTAACTCAGCTCGCAGCCAGGCCCGAAACTATGCTCGCTTCCAGTCACATCGCACCTAGCTAGCTAGCTCAGACACGCAACTTAGCTGCAACTTAGCCTAGCCAGCAGTGCAGCCCCAGCCACTTCCCCTACCATGAGGCAGCCAACCCGGATGCTAGGCATACAACCATCTACGTCGCTAGCTCAGCCACGCAGTCCAGCTAGTTCACCAGCATCGCAGCCATCCACACAACCTCGCATTTTCGAAACGTTACAGCCACGCAGCAACGCAAAAAGGCAACGTAGCAAGCCTAGCCACACAGCGACACACAACGAGCGAGCCTCGCCGTCAGCCATGCAAACATCCATGCGCATTTGTCAAGGTGAGTGGCTATCCCTCTGCAAGTATGTAGCACCGCTTAACATCTGGCATGCCTTTTGAGCTGCTGCAAGATTGATGGTTTGACCCTTCCCCTTTGCCACCACCACCTCCCAGGCCGTCGTCGCACCTTGCCCCACTCCCTATCCTTCCTTGCAGCCTGGAGCAACCTCCTCCTTCCCTCCCTCCTTCCCTCCCTCCTTCCCTCCCTCCCTCACGCCCTTTCTCGCGCCCTCCCTCACGCCCTCCCTCCCTCTACATGTCTCTACAGGTGGCTACAGGTCCCCTTACCTTACTGCCCTATCATTCCCCTTCCCTTCCCACTCGCCCTTGACCTCACCCTCACCTCCACCCTCACCCTCACCCTCACCTTGGCAGGTGAGTAAGCATGCATGTTGTGGTTCGTATTGTCTTGCATTGGGGAGCTTGTGCTGGGTTGCATCAGAGAAGCCACCAGCAAGGATACGACAAGGTTTGAGCGCTTGTACACCGGTGAGTGCACATGCTCTGGTGGTGTCAGCCTAGCCTGCCCATTTCTGGTCATGCATGTCCTTATTCATCTGCTTGCTGGCTTATGTTTGCTTGCAGTTGTTGACAGCTGGAGCATGACAGGTGTAACATGGCTTGGTGATTGCAAGCAAGGCGGTAGCGGCGTGACATGGAGGGGGGCATGGAGCATAGCTGTAAGTGGCCAGTCCCTGCACATGAGTTGTCACCAATGCCAAGCCTAATTGCAAGGATGCCTCTTGCTGCCGCAGGTCTGATGGTCACACTGCTGCCCCTTGACCCCTTCTCCCTTCCCCCTTCCCTGCCCAATCCCACCACCACCACTTCCGAGTCTGCCACCTACCTACCCTCCTCCCATCCTCCTCCTCCCTTCCTCCCCTCCTCCCCTCCTTCCCTCCTCCCCTCCTCCCCTCCCCTCTCCTCTCCCCCACCCCATGGCACCCAGCAGCCCTTGGCGTAGCAGCCTGGAGCGGGCAGCCTGGAGCGGGCAGCCTGGAGCGAGCAGCCTCGAGCGGGCAGCCTGAAGCGGGCAGCCTGGAGCGGGCAACCTGGAGCCAAGCCTAGCCCAGCCTAGCCTAGATCAACCTGATTTGGTGCCATGGGGCATAGGCAGCAAGGCAAAGTGCTTAGCAGTCCCGTGATGAGGGGTTAGCCCATAGCAATGAAATGCATCCAATCCTTGTGGTTGTGCACATCGCATAGGTTGTGAGTAAGGCATGAGTCGTTGTGTTGTTGTTGTTGTTGCAGTGGTATTGTGTTGTGGTGTTGTGTGGTGTGGCCATCTGGCATCAATGCATGTGCTTAGCATCAGCAATACATGTCGTTTGTAGTGGTGTTGCATACGTTGTACCATAAGACATGACATGGCAGGTTTCCGCGTGCAAGGTGAATGTCATGATGGCTTAGATGACATGCACGTGAGCAACAAGAGGGAGAGTGCATGAGGGGTAATGTTGTAGTAGCAAGTACAAGAATCATGCCATGTTATCAGGTCAGCAGGACCCTGTAAAACTGCCATCAGAACCCTGCACAGGGTCGCCAGGACCCTGCGCCGGGTCACCAGGACCCTGCGCAGGGTCACCAGGACCCTGCAAATGGTCAGCAGGACCCTGTAAAAACTGCCATCAGAACCCTGCACAGGGTCGCCAGGACCCTGCGCCGGGTCACCAGGACCCTGCGCAGGGTCACCAGGACCCTGCAAATGGTCAGCAGGACCCTGTAAAAACTGCCATCAAAACCCTGCACAGGGTCGCCAGGACCCTGCGCCGGGTCACCAGGACCCTGCGCAGGGTCACCAGGACCCTGCAAATGGTCAGCAGGACCCTGTAAAAACTGCCATCAAAACCCTGCACAGGGTCGCCAGGACCCTGCGCCGGGTCACCAGGACCCTGCGCAGGGTCACCAGGACCCTGCAAATGGTCGTCAGGACCCTGCAAATGGCCGATGCGCTAGGACCCTGCGCAGGGTCGCCAGGACCCTGCGCAGGGTTTTTTCGGATTTCAAATGGTTATAACATCGCACGAACTTTGAGTTTTTCAATGACAACAACGGCGTTGAGTCGGCCTTTCCTGGGGCTATCTGCGGTATGCCTCCCGGGAGAAATGGTCCTGGTGACTTCCGGTCTTAATCGGCGCGAGTGAGGCAAACCCTCTCAAGGGTTCCCCGCAGCAGGTCCAGCCCTGGGCCCCCTTCCCCCCCTGACCCAGCATGCCCTCCAGGCCAACAAAACTTATTCTCACAAAACTTGCTTTGACTTTGACTTTTGCTTTGACTTTGACAGCTTACCGGCAGCTTACAAGGCAGACAGCTTACAAGCTTACAGCTTACACCCTCAACTCACCCCCGCCAGGCCACAAGCACCGCCCCCCGCTCTGCAGCCGCCCCAGCCCAGCTTCCCCCCCCGGTCTGACTAAACATCTATGACCCGAAGCTGCAAGCTGTTAATTTTGATGGGAGCCCAGTGGTCTGGTAGGGATTGTGTCACCAGTGTGGTGTCTATGGTCATCAAGGGTGTGACCAATGGAGCTACAGTGGAATTGTAGCAGAGTGGGGTTACCCACAGACAACACTTCGCTCCATGTTGAATAGGGTTCTGCAAGAAGCAGCGGATCTGCATTTGAGTGATCCAGCCATGCCCCTATGGTGCCCCTGTGGTGTGAGAAGAGTGGGTTTCCAGCCACTAATACTGGGGTGGGCATTGACCCCGACACCATCTAGGCAGTAGGTGCAACCTAAAGGGTGTGGGACGAGAAGTCAAGCCAGTTGGTATCAGACCAGGTGGCCCGAGGAAGGCTCACTAAGGGCCAGGTACGGCATCGCCAACGGCCTGGCCAACGGCCTGAACAACGCCCGCCTCAAGACCCAGCGGTGGCTAGCACGGACCAAGCCCCACCTCCCGCAGCTGGCAGCATCCAGCTCAGCCGGCGCCTCCTTGAAGTCCAACCTGAAGCATATCACCGTCAGTCTGGCCACCTGGGATGCGATATGAGCCTGGACCCCACGAGGGCATGGCAGCGGCTGAGGCTGTACAGGGCCCACGACCTGGCGCTAGACGGTTGTTCAAGAAGGTGAGGGTGGGTGGGAGGGAGCTCACAGGTACTGAGAGGTGGTGGGAAGGCATGCAGTGAAGGAGTGGTTGACTGTGCCATGCCTAACCTTGTGCCACCATGCCAGTCACCATATGTGCTTGTGTGCTCGAGTGCAGTTGGAGGAGGATGAGGAGGGGCTGCACCTGTGGTGCGCTTACCGGCTGTTGCGATGTCAAGGTGTTCTATGGTGTTCTTTGGTGCAGCTGGAATTGGCACATGGGGAGGCTGGGGTGCTGACGCGGTGCTGCCAGCCTCCTGCAAGGTGGTGTGCAGGCCCCAAGGCACCAGTGGGGGGGCCAGTGGGGGGGCAGGGTGGTGCTGGTGGATGTTAATGGTCAGGGACCTCTTGAGGAGCAGCTGATCATGGCCCTAGAAGTAGTACGGCGCTGGCACTTCGACCCCCGTTATGGCGTTGCGGCAGGTTTAAGTACACTGATGGTGCTCGATGGCATTGCTCCTGCCTTGTTATGTCTATAGCTGCAGGCGCTGAACCTCCGGCGGAGCCTGGCTAGCTGGTACTGACCGCGGGAGCTGTAACGCTGGACTGGCCGATCACAACTGTCCAATCTGGGCATCGGGCGCAGGCACTGGGTGAACATCCAAGACGCTAAGGCCAGCCTGCATCAGCAGGTCCGTCGGCTGCAGCGGCACATCGACCGGCTGGACCAGCGCATGCAGCGCCTGGACCCCAGGTGCAGGATCAAACCAAGCTGGTCACCCCCGCCATTGGCTGCACCCCTGATAAAGTCCGACCGGTCTTTAAGAGTTTTACAGCGATTTTTGTGCAGGGCGGTGCAGCTATTCAAAGCGAAGCTAGCGGGCTGCTCGGGCTGATGTGCACCTGTGCCGGGGCGGGCGGGGGTGCTGAGAGATTAGGTCGCGTTGTGTTTGGCATAGCCTACTTAGTGGGGCTGTGATCAGAGAACAGCTATCGCGCTCAGCGGCCCAGCTTTTCAAATGTTTGAATTTTCGTCGGGCGCAGTACCCCCCCCTGACATGTGTTCTAGTGCTAGTGCTAGTGCTGGTGACATGTTGAGAGTGGTGGCATGGCTTGTAGCCTGTCCCTGCACCCGAACAGCGTGCACCTCGTGTAACGTCAAATACCTTTAATATTGCACTTCTTCCGGCTGCCATAACTGTCCAACGAGGACGTCATATGATGAATAGCCAGTTCAGCGCGGCTCCTTGTGTGGTCACCTAATGTGTCTGGAAAACAGAAACGCGTTATCTTGATGTGTGGGCCGTTTCATGTGTGGGGGGTGATACTCATATCAGCTCAGTTTCTGCATCATTTTTACTAATTCTAGCTGCGTTTGGCTGCAAAAGAACCACAAACACCGGTGTGGAGACCACCTTGACATTGCTGTCACATGTGGACTGAACCCGTGTTGAAGAATGCGGTTTAAAGCGCTGTTGCATGCTGGTTTAAAAATTAGTTTGGATGCGCCGTTCACGCCGCGCTGGGTCCAAGCTGCCTACAGCGGTTGCTAAGAGTGTCTGCGTGGCGCCAAAACACGTCGCGTGTTGGGGGCCAGCCACCCGGCAAACCGCTGGGGCTGGCCGCACTCTAGTCAAGCCATAAGCAGCTCATCGCACGATTCGGCGGCCTCATCCGTGCAAAAATGAGAAAGTTTTTATCTCTTGAGCCACGGGGGTGCAGCCAATGGCGGGGGTGACCAGCTGCAGCTCGTGAGAGACCGCCAGCGAAAGGACCATGACCGGCGGCGACGACGGCAACCTGCGCGGGTGAGGGCCCGTGCACTAAGGCGCCCGTCAAGAAGACCGTGCCGGCATCAAGCGGCAGCACTGAAAAACGCCGTGGGCCATGAAATTGACAAGCTGAATCGCGCCCTGACCGTGAGGGTACGGCGACATGTCAGACTGGAGTTTTCTTTCGTTGTGGACAATCTTTACAAACATGTCGAGCACTCAATGATGGTCCATTCTCTTTTACTATAATCAGGCATTCCCAACATGGGTTTGGAATAGACCTCGCTGAGATCCTCCAGCCAGATGATGCTGAGAGGCTGGAGATTTAGGACAGAGACCCTCACAGTCGGGGACCTTGTTGCTGGTCCATGCTCTTTCTGTTAAACTCCCACTCCTCTTGCAGCCGCTGCATTACCGACTTGTTGATGCTGGAGTCCGGTCTTGCTCGGAGCAACGCCTCGATCTCAGCGTACGTCGGCAGCGCGGCCTGCGCAAAGCGACGTATGCACTCAGTGCTGCGATTGTTGCCTGCTGCGACCTGCAGCCTTCCGCACGCCTCGCGGCTCGACTGACACGTGCTCGTTCATAACAGCGCTCGCTCCCAGCGTCAACGACAAGCAACGCTTATGTCTGACACACAGTGATGAACATGAGGTGCCTGCGCGGTTGCTGATCCTGGCCACCGCTTCACCTATTACTACCATGAGGCAGAGTGGAGGGCTGAAGTCAGAAGCAGCTACGCATGACAAAGAGCCGAGCCGAGCGCAGTGGGGCAGGTCAGGGGGTAGGCAACCAGGCAGAAGCATTGCGCCCGAGTTAGGTGCCCGGGAACCCATGTGTGGGTTGGGGCTGTGGGCTGGGCATAGTTGTGGCTGACCTGGGTGGAGATACACTCGTTGGCATTGCTGGTAGGGCTGGAGCGATGCACTTGCCACTGGCCAGGGTGAGCATGCAGCACCCTCACAATGTCTCCATACACCTGCAACCACCAGGCGCAGCAACCACTGCATCAAAGGAACGAAATTGCGGGCGGAGGGCGGGCGGGCGGGCGGGCGGGCGGGCGGGCGGGCGGGCGGGCGGGCGGGAGGGCGGGAGGGCGGGAGGGCGGGAGGGCGGGAGGGCGGGAGGGCGGGAGGGCGGGAGGGCGGGAGGGCGGGAGGGCGGGAGGGCGGGAGGGCGGGAGGGCGGGAGGGCGGGAGGGCGGGAGGGCGGGAGGGCGGGCGGGCGGGCGGGCGGGCGGGCGGGCGGGCGGGCGGGCGGGCGGGAGGGAGGGAGGGAGGGAGGGAGGGAGGGAGGGAGGGAGGGAGGGAGGGAGGGAGGGAGGGAGGGAGGGAGGGAGGGAGGGAGGGAGGGAGGGAGGGAGGGAGGGAGGGAGGGAGGGAGGGAGGGAGGGAGGGAGGGAGGGAGGGAGGGAGGGAGGGAGGGAGGGAGGGAGGGAGGGAGGGAGGGAGGGAGGGAGGGAGGGAGGGAGGGAGGGAGGGAGGGAGGGAGGGAGGGAGGGAGGAGGGGTGGAACACTAATGTTGCTGTCACTGGAGCACTGGCATGCATGTCACTGTCATGCAATTAAGGAGGAGGGTGGACCACCCTCCAAACCAGCTGCGACCATGGCAGTGCTTGGCACAGAGCTCACAGGCCCCTGTACTACGCGCTACACCACCAGCATCAACAACAACAGGAGCAATGACCACCCCAACGTTTGCAAACTCTTGGTCGCCTGGGCAGCAAGGTGCTGAACCACAGCCCACCTCCTTGCATGCGCATGGAGGTCTGTGGGGCTGTGTCACACTTGGCACCTAGCCCTCACTCACTTTCCCCAGACAGTGGGCAGGCAGACAGGATCCCGCACTCTGAACAACACCCTGGTAAGCTGGCCTCTTTCTGCAACCACCCTTTCTATTTCCCCCACCCTCTTCACCTCTATCACACTGCTTTCACACTCTTTGATTCTTTCACACATGTTCACACATCTTCCCCCTGAACCCTCCCTCCATCTCCCTTGGCACCCACTCGACAACTAGCTCACCCGCTGCTGCCGCAGCCAGTATGTGGTGGAGAAGGTAGCCACAAAGGCCTCACGCTGAGCCCGCCATGGCCCTATGCCAAAGTCAGAGACCAGGTTGCCTGCAGGTCAGGCAGGTCACAACAGGTGGCTCAGGGGCTGTTTATAATTGCGTACATGTACCTCAAGATTGCACTGTCGAAGAAAAGATGTAAAGTGTGAAGCGTGCCAGGAATGCAGTATCCAGAAAGGATGGTGATGACTTGCACTGCACAGGATTTTCAAGTGTGACACATGAGTCACGCTATTGGCACATGCCACAGCAGCATGCACATACATTGCGGTCTGTCAGCCTGACTGCATGTTTATCCATCGGGTGATGACAGCTATGTGCTACTGGCCATGACCCTATGACCAAGCCTGCCCTGCGCCATCACAGTGCAGGGGAGGAAGATGAAGGTGTGCGGAGGCACATCTCCATCTTCCTGTGACCACAAAGGATGACAGGGCACAGGCAGTTAGGGGCACGGAGTCGGGCACATTAGCAAAAGCATTGCATGGGGTGGGGTGAGAGACAGGCATGAGGAGTGTGACAGCGCTGCAGCTGGGCCAGCTGAAGAGTCCCCATGCCTGCCCCTGCCCCTGCGCCCTCCCGCTGCGACATTCACTTATCACCAGAAGTACGCACTAACCTAACCTAACCCAACCCTGTCCCCTTGCCCTAGCCCCGCCCCCACTCCACCCCCTGCGCCTGACCCTGACTTTGCAACCCTCCCCCTCCTCGCTCCTGCCCCCAGCCCTGTTCACCCCCTGGCCTCCACTCCCTGGCCTTGCCCCTGGCCTCGCCCCTTCCCCTGCCCACTGCTGCATCCATATGCCCCTGGTTAGGCGCTCACACTGGCTACAGCCATGTCACTGGGTCACACCTTGAGACTCCCACTGCGGGTTGATGATGATGAGCAGCTTGGGGGCAGTGGGCCCCTCAGCCAGCTGCCTCAGCTGCAGGAGGAACACAGCACATCACAGGGGCAGCAGGAGGTGTCAGGAAGCAACAGCGGCCACAAGCGGGCAGGCAGCGTGTAGTAGGCGTTGGCGCTCCTCATGGTCCTGATCAAGGCACAAACACATACCACCACCAGCAGCTCAACCTCTCTGGTGGAACCAGGGACGGTGGTTGCCCTGCATGCGGCGGTGCTGCTGACACGATCCTCAGGCCTATGGCACGGCGCCCACAGCTCTGGTAAGGGCAGCCAGGCCCTTTGGCTTGCACCTGCAAGGCTGCCGCTATCTACATCTGTCCTCACACCTGCCTACCTCCACCCTCCCTTTACCTCTAGGCTCCCCTTCTCACCCTGCCTGGCACCTAGCACCGCAGCACCTCACTAATGAGCTGCACAGCCACAGCGGTGGCCGAGCTCGCAGCATAGCTGGGCTGTGTGCATAGACATCATGGACGAACCCCGAACCTAGTGTATGCATTGAGGTCTTGATGGCCCCACTGAAGCGTGCCTCATGTTCACATGACCCACAAGCTAGCCGTCACTGGGTCTTATAGAGTCGAGAGTGCACTGGCCCTCATGTTGGAGTCAGGAGGTTGAGGTCAGTCAGGTCGTTAGACTTCCAAGTGTGTAGTGAGTTCAGTGTGAGCCTGCTCCTTGTCTGGCTTTTCCGTACGGTCCTGACTGCATTGGTATGATCGAATGCTCCCACTTTCACTGGGCTGTGCTGTCTCCAGGCCCAGGGCACCGCAGCACCTCACCTTGTCCAAGGTGGAGGCGGTGGGGAAGATGACGGCTGCAAAGTTGGCTGAGCGGTAACATGCTGCGCACAGGTGCCACAGCAATGGCAGCAGGGGTGGCAGCAGCAGGGGTGGCAGCAGGGGTGGCAGCAGGGGTGCAGGGCAGCGCAACTCACCAACAGCGTCCCCATCATCCCACAGCTCTGGCACCAGGGCGCCTTGCAGCCCCTCCACCTGCACCCACCACCAACACCACCATCACCAGGAATACTGTACCTAAAGCTCGGCGTGTACCAATAGGCACACTAGCGGGCGGCACTGGCTCATATAAGCAGCAGCAGCAGCAGATCCGACAGCGGCGGCAGCAGTGGCAGTGGGTTGTACCCCTCGCCTGCTTCAGTTTAGCCATCATCCACTCACCGTCAGCAAGTTTGATGGACAGCAGCAGCAGCAGCAGCAGCAGCAGCAGCGGCGGCAGCGGCAGCAGCGGCGGCAGCGGCAGCAGCGGCAGCAGCGGCAGCAGCGGCAGCAGCGGCGGCAGCGGCAGCAGCGGCAGCAGCGGCAGCAGCGGCAGCAGCGGCAGCAGCGGCAGCAGCGGCGGCAGCGGCAGCAGCGGCAGCAGCGGCAGCAGTAGCAGCGAGTCATGTCCCTGGCATCATTCACTTACCTGCTTTAGTGTGCGCAGCATTTGCTCCACCAGCGGCTGGATGGCCTTGAACTGCTGGCGTACTCCTCCTGGCCACTGCAGCAGGCAAGCGAGTAGCATGCGAGGCGCACTAGTCGAGTCATGCCATTGTCCAGGTGAGTCATGCAGTTGTTGCTAAGTAAGCATGTGAGCCTGTAGACCCCCTGCGGCTCCATAGCATGCAACCTGTAGACACCGCCAGGCCCACAGGCCCAGGCCCACAGGCCCACAGGCCACAGGCCGCCTGGCCTGGCCCGGGGATGTGCACCCAGGGGCTGACGTCCATGACATGCCCTGCTGCTGCCCTCCTGCTGGTTGGTGCAAGCTGATGTACACTGCTGCTTTTGGTTTGCATGGCTTAGCCGGCAGCCTGGCAGGGCTGCTGCTTTCAGGGGTAACCAGTCAGGCCTGCGCGCATCGCCCACTGCAGCTGCCACCACCACTGTTACTGCCACCACTTACATGGCTGCCATCGCCACTGCAGCTGCCCCTGCTGACGCCGCTGTTGCTACTGCCGCTGCAGCTACCACTGCCAGTGCGGCAGTGCTCTTACCACTGCCACTATGGTGGCAGCCACGTTGAAAACTGCTGTGGCCTTCTCCTGCCGGCCCCCATCCCCCTTGGCTTGGACACAACTCCCCCTGATCTCAACTCCGCTTAATCTCGACTCCCCCTGATCTCAACTCCCTGTGGGTCTGTAGTTTCTAGTTGGGTGTGCAGCAGCCACGCTGGTGGTGTCCAGTTGGACCGCATGATGACGTATGCCGTGGCATGATGACAATGATAGCCTCTAGGGACTCACATCGTCCAGGTCTGTGGCGCCAATGAGTGGGAGCAGCAGTTCCACACGCTGCCTGGCACACCCTGACTTCCAGGCAGCTTCCACTGCTGCTGTAGCCTGTACACACTGCTCGCTGGGCCGTGTTGGCACAGGCAGTGTGCGAGCCCTACAGCACCAGCACCAGCACCAGCACCAGCGGCTGTGGACAGCAGCAGCATGAGAGCGGGACATGCCAAGTTGCAAGCAATGAAGTGGATTTCAGTGCTCTTCCACTATTCTGTGTTAGGCAGGGACGCTCTGACATTTCACCCTGCCTGCCTCTGCCCCACCGCTGACAATGTCTGCCTGTTTGGTCGAGTGGGTGAGGTGGACGCACGAATGCAGCCACACAAAACCCACCCCCGGCTAGCAATCGCCTACGTGCGATCGCCTACCTGGCATCAGCTGCGGCAGAACGGATGGCTGTTTGACGGTCTGACGTGAACTTGACAGATGTCTGGCGCAGCGGATGTGCCCAAGTCCTACCCACTGAACCATGGACGTGCATTCTTATATAGCTGGACAGGACGAGACGTCAGACCGGAGAGTAACACTGCGGGAACACTGCGGGAATGAGCGGGAATGCGGGAACGCGGAAGCCCGCCTTCAGCTAAAGTATAGTCACGCGAACGGGCCGTGCGGAGTAATCACCACGTCAACCTGCTGTGTGTGCCTACTGCGTGCATGTCGCGCGCGTGTGTGTGCTTGCGCATGGGATTGGCAATGTGAGTACCAAGGCTTTGGAAAACATTGTGAAGGCTCCTGGGGTTGCTGAAGGCTGAGCCGGACCGGACAAGGATTGTTCCCTTCACACTGCCTCCTTCAGCTAACGAGCCACCCAAGCAGCCCAAGCAACTTGATTCAGCGGTAGGCCCAGGAGCAACCCTCCCCTCGTAAGCTGCTCCCCATGCCAGCCTTCCCTCGAGCTGCCCCCACAACCGCACCACTCAGTGAAGAGATAGCATGTTAAGGGTCGTGTTGGGGTAGAAGGCGTGGTCGTAAAGGCTGGGGAGAGGCCTTGGAGTCAGGCGCCCCCAACTAACAGGAAACCTACCCCTGGTAGTAGGACGGCTGTAACTTTGCACCCACTGCAAGCCGTAGTGGAGCATGCAGTCATCGCTACGACCGCCCGCGTCGCTTAGGCTGCTCTACGCAAGCATGCGCGTCGGCAGCAACAGTCGGATTGGGACACGGTTGCGGGAATGTGGCACGGAGGCAGTTGGCAGGTGCGGTTGGGAGAGGTGGTTTGTGGGCTGTGTCTAACTATGTCTCGTGTGTCACCGCTTGCGCTTGGCAGCTGTCTGGGGCTGCCCCAACCCAGCAGGTGTGGTACGCTTGCGGAGCGTGCAGCCAGGAGTTGGTGCTTGAGCCATAGCAGCCTGCCCCTCGGTGGCGATTGCAGCTAGTGCCAACTGATACATGTGGTCGAAACCAGGTGATGCAGGCGGCCCTGTGCCCCACGAGCTCCAGCCCTGCTGCTGGGGTGGCTGCTTCGGGGGTGGCTGTGGGGGTGGGTGGGGCTGTGTGGGGGGAACACCAGCTGGCACAACTCTGTTGCACCCTGCTGTTGTTGCTGCTGCTGCCACCCGCTGCTGGCTTGCATGGTCCCTCACATTCACCA
>JASKMD010000044.1:0-16572 GCA_030144725.1 Haematococcus lacustris
GCTTTGCTGCTGCCCTGCACTAGGCTTTGCTGCTGCCCTGCACTAGGCCTTGCTGCTGCCCTGCACTAGGCTTTGCTGCTGCCCTGCACTAGGCTTTGCTGCTGCCCTGCACTAGGCTTTGCTGCTGCCCTGCACTAGGCTTTGCTGCTGCCCTGCACTAGGCTTTGCTGCTGCCCTGCACTAGGCTTTGCTGCTGCCCTGCACTAGGCTTTGCTGCTGCCCTGCACTAGGCTTTGCTGCTGCCCTGCACTAGGCTTTGCTGCTGCCCTGCACTAGGCTTTGCTGCTGCCCTGCACTAGGCCTTGCTGCTGCCCTGCACTAGGCCTTGCTGCTGCCCTGCACTAGGCTTTGCTGCTGCCCTGCACTAGGCTTTGCTGCTGCCCTGCACTAGGCTTTGCTGCTGCCCTGCACTAGGCTTTGCTGCTGCCCTGCACTAGGCTTTGCTGCTGCCCTGCACTAGGCTTTGCTGCTGCCCTGCACTAGGCTTTGCTGCTGCCCTGCACTAGGCTTTGCTGCTGCCCTGCACTAGGCTTTGCTGCTGCCCTGCACTAGGCTTTGCTGCTGCCCTGCACTAGGCTTTGCTGCTGCCCTGCACTAGGCTTTTCCATGCAGGTTGGGGAGCTGTTTGTTGTCAGGTGGTGCATTGTGTTGTGGGGCAGTGAAGAGCATGAGGGGATGGATGGGTGCTGGGTAGTCAGCATTGCCTGGTGGGTGTGGTCCTCCTTGTGCTTGATTATGCTCTGGTGGCCTGCCTGAGGCTACTGCTGATGCTGCCAAGTAGCCTGATGAAGCAATGGGCCTGCACTGAGGCTTGCCGGCTAGGGTGGACTGCAGGCGTCGAAGTTTGCCGAGCTGCTGGTAAAGCAGAGGGAGAAGGAAAGCGCTGTGAGGGAGGCGTTTGTGTACCAGGTAAGGGAAAGGGCCAGGTGCCAGTCTGCCCCGCATAGCCATGAGAGACCCAGGTCTCAGGGAGGGCTTCAACTCCTGGAGCTGGAATGATTGTCTTGAACCATTACCACCTTGCATGGGAACATTATTCCATGCAGGAGGGGCCTTGAATCTGTTGCCTCTTCCAGTATGTTTTCATATTTGCCTTCCCCTCAGCCTGCAACCCTTCCGCCTGCAGTTTAACTTCTCACTTTGGTTGCTTGCTGTTGTATCACTCTCCTGTCTCACACCTTACGGACCCCAAGTGAGCCCCCAGCTGCCCTGGCTGGCTGCAGGTAGAGAGGTACCTGCCACTGGAGCTGCTGCACAAGGCCGGGCTGCTGCCCGCTGAGCTCCCTTATCCCTCCGTCAGCGTGTCTGGCGCCCCACCCTCACTGGCCCTGCTCACCCTGCAGGACACTGTCAGGGTCCCTCACCTGGGCCACCCCCCACCCCCTCCGCTGCCTCACTCTTCCACGCCACTGGGTCACACCCCTGCCGGCATCACAACCACCAAGGGGGCCCACCACTCTGACACCTTGGCAGCACCCAACCAAACAATGGCCACGGACTCTGAACATGCAGTTAGACCACTTCAAGCTCAGGGGGCCACTGCGGCAACCCCCACCCCACCCCCCCTCGCCTCCGCCGCATCAACCAGTGCTGCTATCACGGCTTCCCTCATGGTCATGGCAGAGCTGCTTCATGCCCCTGCGCCTCATCCAGGGGCTGCCCCAGCCGCCAGTGCCAGGGTCATATCAGAAGAAGGGGCAGGCCCAGCAGCAGCAGGGGCAACAGCAGCAGCAGCAGCAGCAGGGGGGTTTGGCAGTGAGAGTAGCCAGGGCAGTAGGAGTGCGGCTCACCCCTCCCCCTCCCCCCTGCTGCTGGACCTGCCTGCTCCTACCAGCATGCCTCAGCTCGAGCTGGAAAACGCCCGGCTGCGCTCGGAGCTGGCCACTCTCATGGCGGTCGCCTGTGCGCGCGAGCTAGCAGCAGCAGCCCCCACTGGTACCTTAGCCTGGCCAGGCGGGGGCGGAGACGGAGGGGTGGGCGGGCCTGGGGCAGCTGCAGGAGGGGCCGGGGGAGCCCTTGGGGTAAGCAGGGCAGCGTCCCTGGCTGCTGCCCCAGGCCCGCTGATGTCAGACTTGGCAGGCATGCAGCATGCTGCATCTATGCGTCTTCCAGCTGCACAGCGCCACTCCACCCCAACTCAGCTCGCCAGCCTGGCAGCCTCCCCGCCCATTGGATGTCTGACCGCCGCCTCTCAGCTACGGTTGGGAAGCAGCCCAAGGGAAACTTCGACAGTCCAAGCTATGCTCGGCTCAGGCACGCCTTTCAGTCCGGTGACTGGGACACCACCTGCGATTGCAGCGCAAACCTCCGATTTGTCCCCATCTCCCGAGGCTGTACATGACATGTCACCGCCGACGGGGGTGCGGCAGAGGCAGGCGTTATCCGGTGACCTGTCCCGCAGTGGGAGCGCAACAGGGCATGCCGGGTCGCGGGGGTTGATACCAAGTGGGCCAAGCGCGCTGCTTGGCCGTGTCAGGGATCCTGGCGCGGAGTTGCAGGCATCGCTACAGCGTGCTCTGGACATGAAGGCCGAATACTGCACGAAGCTCGAGCAAGAGGTGCGTGGAACGAGCGGCGCGCATCCACGTAAAATGAAGTTGACCGGCGTTCAGTTTTACCCTAATTCACGGGCAGGCCTCAGATCACGTTGTGGCTTGTCGTGCTGTCACGCAGGTCTGCGCCCTCAGCGCCCGCAGCTTAAGCTACGAAGAGCGCATCAGTCAGTTGGAGGCTGGAATGCGCATCTACCGCCAGCAAATGGTGGATGCGCAGCAGCAGCTCGCCGCGCAGCATCACCAGCGACCGCAATCGCAACCGCCACAACCGCCGCAAGTCAAGGACTCATCGCGCCCAGCCACAGCTAGTCTCCGGGAAGCTGATCTCGACCTACTCCCACCTACACACAATCCAGTCGTCCATCCCAGCCTGTCGGCACTCACCAGCCTCCTCTCCCCAACCCCCCAATCCACTCAAGACACTCAGGCATTGACTGTGCACTGCACCCTCCTGAGAACGCAGCAGCACAGCCTGTCTCATACACCCCGATGTACTGCTGCTGCTGCTGCTGCTGCTGCTCAGCCTGCCTCAGACCAGGCACCACTGACAGGAACTTCCCCATCCTACCCTCCACAGCCGCCCTACCAGGAGCAGCAGCAGCTTGGACAGCGGCAGCAAGAGCAGCAGCAGCCATCGTCGATACAACCGATCGAACGCCAGCTCCATCAGCACATGTCATATCAGCAACAGCAGCAGCAGCAGCACGTCCCACAACAGCATCACTACACCCAACATCACCAACAGCAGCAGCAGCAGCAGCAGCAGGTTGGGGACGTGATGCCAGCCTGGTGCCAGGAGCTGTGCGCTGCTGTCCAAGGCCTGGGCCCCATCGCCCTGGCCGCCCTCAGTAGCCAGGGTTCTACCCCCACACCCACCCCTCCTCCTGCCCCAGACACCCAGGGCAGCTCCCAGGGCAGCAGGAGCAGCAGCAGCAGCAGCACTCCACCCCCCTGCCCCCTCCCATCACCGGGACCTTTGCCTCCCCTTTCATCAACACCCTTGCCCTCAAGCCCAGTCCCTAGGCTCCTACCACCTGCTCCTGGCGTGCCTAATCAGGCCATGGCTCCTGATGATGGTATGCATGCCGCAGCGGAGCGTCTGGGTTGTGACACCCACGCCGCCGCCGCCGCTGCCGCCGCCGCCGCTGCCGCCGCCGCTGCCGCCGCCGCCGCAGCAGTCCCTACAGTGGTTGAGGACCCCCACACACGCCCCATGGCTGGTCCAGGGCTAGGCAATGGGTATAGCCAAGAGCTATGCAGTGGCCCTGGCAGTGGCAGGCCTGACACTGGACCCACAGCTCCAGCTGGCGGGGAGGCCGGAGCAAGGGCAGGTATGGGTGCAGGCAGTCAAGCAGGCCAGGGCGGCCGGCAGGGGGCCTGTGACACAGGATGTGGTGAGGAGCATCAGGGTGCAGCCACTGAACAGCAAGCAGCAGCAGCAGCAGCAGCAGCACGTCTGGACATAGAGCAGGTGCAGGGGCAGGTTCAGGGGCAGGTGCAGGGGCAGGGCCCAGGGGGGTAAGCACGAGCCTGGGGCAGATGACATCTACAGCCATGCCGTGGCCAGCCAGGTGATGAGCAGCCACACGGCAGGCAGCCAGATAGCTGCTAGCCAGGTCACAGCTGGACAGGGTCTTGAGTTAGGAGGGCCGAGCGCTAAGCAGGCAAGGGGGTCGAGAAGAGGGGCAGGGGAGGGGGCAGCTGGGGATGAGGCCCCGGGACCAGTGTCCTTTACCCCGCGAGGCGTGGTTGACGTTGTGGACGCCCCCGACGCAGACGACGCAGACGACGCGTTGCAAGCCGGGCCCATATCCTATCGTCGCGCCCTGGAGCGCCACTAGCTTCACGCCCCAGACCGGCTAACACTTGCGGGGCCACGTGCGAGGCCACTGCGGAAACCTCGGCACCAAGGAGCACTACTAGGTGTCTTGAACCCCTTTGCGTTCGAGCACTGTGCAGTTCATTGTCTGCCGGAACTCAACAACACATGGGCCATGAAATGATGTACGGGAATGCTTGAAGGCAGTGGCAGTGTAAGTACGCGCCTCTAGTGTCGTCCCTTCGTGTCTGACTCGCCTGGCTCCAACTCTTAGACGAACTGCGACATTCCAAGTCTGCAGTCTGTTCCGGACACCTGTAACCCCCCTTGACCGCTATGGCCTCACGCTGCACCTGGGATCTCGGCCAGGCATCGCAGCTAGGCCCACATGAAGCATGCTTTTTGAGTAGGAAAACTATGTATGTATGCGATCTTGCTAAGCATGCGTGAGCGTGAACGCCACAACATCCGCTAGTCACAATCACGTTCTCACCACCCGCTCATGGCGACCCATGCACCCATTAGCTCATGACTCGAGCCCGGGCCGACGTCGCCGCCCTACTAATCCGCTGCGGAGCATATCATAACCTGTGCTTCACGCTGTGGGTGGCCTGGTCATTTACCGCCCGAAATGTTCGTACGGTCATCGCCCTGTTTAAGCCTCTTTCGTCCTTACTTGGTCGCGCTTATCTGCGGGTGTCCGCTGTCGACCTAGACGCGCTGTGGGACAGCAGCAAGCACAGCGGTAGGCTGGCGTGGCGCTCTCCCCCGCCGCTGCTTTACAGGCAATTCTCTCGGCTTTCTGGAGGCCCAGTTGCATCCCTTCTGCTGGGCTCTCCTTACTCCCGACAGCACAGCAGGCACAGCAGCTTGATGTTTTCTATTAGAGCATTCTCACCTGGGGCAGTGCGGTTCAACAGGGCAGTGGTGGCTAGCACACCGAAGCGCCTGGCTGGTCTGGGCACCTCCCCCTGTTTGCCCCTCCCCCTATTTCCACGCCTCAGTGTTCCCAACGCACCCCCCACCTCCTCCCATCAGGTCAGGGCTGTGGGCTGTGCCGCTGCGGCTGCTGCCTCTGTACCCTCTCCCCAACCTCAAGGATCACACACACCTCTCAGTGAGGCCCAGCAGCAGGCTCCGGAGGCGCCCAAGGCCACAGGCCGAGCGGCAGCTAGGCAATCAGGCAGGCTTGACCCAGTGGCTAGCAGCACCGCCGCCACCACCAAGACAAGGACTAAGCGAAAAGCAGCCAGCAGCGGCATCAGCGGCCATGACAGCAGCAACGACAGCAGTGGCATGGACCCTGCACTGATGCTGGTGTGTAGCACAAAGGTGGGCCGGCGGCGCCAGTCAAGCATGAGTGAGCACAGCAGTGACGGCATCAGCCCTAGTCTGGTACGCACCACCACCACCCGCAGGAGAGTAGTTCAGTCTGAGGGTGACCCTGACCCCATCAACACCCCAGCGGTTAGACGCAGGAAGGCGACAGCCACCACTACCACCACCAACACCACCACCACCAGCAGCAGCAGGAGCAGCAGCAGCAGCAGCAGCAGTAGCAGGAGCAGCAGCAGCAGCAGCAGCAGCAGGGTCCTTGCAGCTGGTACCACCACCAGCAAAGTGCGGCAAAGCAGAACTGTGGCGGCTCCTCCCCTCTCAGCCCCTCCCACCAGCGCATCCCATTTGGCTCCTGTACGGCAGAGAGAGGCTGTGGCGGCTCCTCCCCTCCCAACCCCTCCCTCCAGCCGCGACCAATCTGCCTCCACACGGGTGCATCAGCCGCTTGAGGTGGAACACCTCCCTCCATCACATGGTGGTCACAGCCTGGCCCCTGGCAGGCAAAGTCCCGCCCCTTTTGCCTCCACCACTACGGCGCTGAACACTGACCGCCTGTCGCAGCAGCAGCAAGGTGCGGGGAGGCTCTTGGTGTGTGAGCCAAGTCCCACTTACTGTCAGCTGTCACCCAGCAGCAGTTGACCTGCGACGCAGCAGCAGCGACAGCTGAGCATGCAGGGAGCAGCAGCTCACCACGTCCTGTTGGTTTGACTTCAACCCACCTCTTGCGCCTAAGCCCATCCCCAATCTTCTTGCCCCATGCTGCCACTGCTGCTGCTGCTGCTTCACCCTCCCCCACAGATCTTGTGAACGACCCGGCCCGTGCCAAGCTGATCCAGGCAGTGGCAGGCAGTGGCAAGACGGAGGTGCTGGTGCACATTGCCCTCAAGGCGGCACGGGAGGGGACCAACGTGCTGTTCGTCACCAAAGTGAGCAGCTGGAAGATTTGATGGTCATTGGCCAGGGGGCTCACCTGCATGGCCCTCACACCTGCCTGCCCGCCTGCATGCCTGCCTGCCTGCCTGCCCGCCTGCCTGCCTGCCTGCCTCCTAAACTGCCATGAGCCTAACAGCCTGCATGTTTGAAGGCAGGTGGCTAACACCTCGATGTATCTGCAGCATGAACCGTGTCGGCCTAAGTTTGGTTATCAGTACTACTCACTGTATTGCTACCTGCTCCTGACACCTCCAGGTCAGCAGTGTGACCTTTGAGATTATGAACCGTTTGAAGAGTCACTTGGATGTTGCTCAGTTTGGCAAGTCCGGCAACCATTACTACCACAGGCTGCACAGCTCAGGAGCAGTCATTGAGGTGAGGGCCTGAGGTGAGAGGTCTAAGAGCCAGTGATGTCATTTCCTCACTTTATGTCTAGATGATTGGGCAGGTGTGGTGTTCGAATCCACATGTGGCCAGGGTATGGTGTGCTTGGCAGCTTCCATTTGACTGCCTTCTGACCTGGGCTGCTGTCATGTAACCATGGGCATCAGTGTTTTACTATAGCGGTAGGTCACATCTGTCACTATGGTAGGTCACACCTGTCACTATGTCTTGCCAGCTGGCCTTTACATAGCCTGATAATTATAGCCCGATGGTTTTTGACTTGGTGATGTGTTGCCCTCCCCCGCCCGCTACTTTCAGGTAGCCAACTATGATGCTATGGTTCACACTCAGTTGCTGCAGCGGCAGCTGGGCCTACAAGGCTGGCTGCAGCAGTATGGGGACGCCTACTCTCGCAAAGCAGAGTGAGCGGCTACCCTTCATCACCTCCCCCTCTATGACAACACCACACCATGAGATCTGGTGATTGGGGGACAGTCTATATACGGTCACGGCTAGAACCTTAGCCCATATACGGTCACGGCTAGAACCTTAGCCCATAACCTCTGCCAGGAACTCTTGCCTGGCTTCCCACCCCTTAGCGTGTCTCCTCATCGCTGTGACAGGCAAAGCTGCCTGATCAATGGGTCAGTGCACTCGCTGTCACTAGCCCACCAAATCATCAGCAACATTGTATCAAGAGGCTGTAGGTGAAGGGGTCTTTGTAGTCTTATACCGATGACACAGATCCTTAAATCTACACATGTGCATCAGCACGGTCTGCAATGGTCTGGGTTGCAGGCGGCTGTGTGAGCTGGTGAGGTCAGGAGACGTGACCCAGCTGATGATGCAGTTCCCAAAAGGCACCCCGGCTGGCATGGTGCTTGTTGACGAGATGCAGGTGGGTGGGATGTGTGAACACCATACGACAGACCCAGGTTCAAATCCCAGTCATCCCTTGACTCTGACCCGGGTCCACCTTGACATGGAGAGGGGATGACAACCTGAACTACAGGCAGGCGTTGACTCAGGCCAGGGCAGAATATGCATTTTACTGTCATGCTGTTACTGATGCTTGTGGCTGCTGCTGTGGCAATGCCGACCATGAGGCTTTTCTGAATCTGTGATGCTGCTGCTGCTGTGGTGCTGCTGTTAGCACTGAAGCGCTGGCCCCTTCTACAACCTGCTCGTCTGAATGGCAACCTGAGCACAGCCCCTATGCGATGGTTGCCATGTTTGAAGCGCTGGCACCTCCCCTGGATGAAACGGTGGGCTGGCCCCAGGACTACACCATGCTCGTCTACAGGACTTGGGCAGCACACACAACACCTTACAAGTGATGGTGGTGCATACCTGAGGGCTACTGCCCTGTCTTCACTGCTTTTCTTGCTACTTGTGTGCTGGCCCTTGTTGCCACCTGTTGATTTGCAGGACTTCAACAGCACGCGCGTAGAGATCATCGCCCGCCTGGCAGCCATCAACCCAAAGCTCAAGGTCCGGTGCCACAGCCATTCCTTGCTCTTCTCCACCCTGCCTGGTCTTACTCTCTCAAAGCTGGCCTTGACTCTGCCTGCCCTACCCTTCCCTGCCATACCTACACTCGTCCTGTCTGCTCTCTGCTTATGATTTTGCCTGGCCGCTTCACTGCAACCTCATACTGTGCCCTGTGCTCTGCCCTGCTCCTGGCTGTGCCACTGGCAGGTGGTGGCGTGTGGCGATGCCCTACAATCAGTGTTCAATGACGTGATCAATGAGGAGGATGCGCACCTGCCAGGCCAGGGCAGCCATGCCCTCAGCACCTGGGACATGGTGCCTGACATGCAGCACTTCTCCATGGACGTGTGCCGCAGGTAGGGGCGGGGTCAGCTGCAGCTGCAGTGCCCATATCCCTCGTGACTGCTGATCTAATGTTCATCACTCAGCATCTGAGTCGACATTTTCCAGAGTTTGGGCTATCTGGCTTGCAGCTGACACGGCGCAATAGAGCGCATAATGGGTGTGATATGCTCAAAACACGCACCCGCTGTTGGCTGCCATGCTCCAGACTGGCTGTGCTGGGTGCTGTAGGTGCCCAGACCCGCATGTACGCTTTGCCAACGCTGCCATGCGGTCCATGCATGGTGGCAAGCACCGCATCCAGCCCATGAAGTCATCCCACCCAGGCGTCCCTGGCCTATCCAAGCCCTTCCTGTTCGCTCACCCTGACCTGAGGCTGGCCCCTAACAGTGCAGCCAGCATTACTGCGGAGCAGGTGGGGCAATGGCTGGTTGGGAAGCTGGCTGGCAGCTGGGCTCGAGCCATTGGCGGCTGAGCATGGGTAATGTCTGAAAAGGTCAAGGTCATGGTCAGGGTAAACACAGCCTGCGTCATGCATTGCCCTTGTTGCACATCTGTACAGCCTCTCACAGCTGGTACTGCATGCTGGCAGCATGCACGCACCTCATCAAGCATACCTGACACCAGCGCACAGCTGAGCATGCACCTCTGTGTGACCAGATCACTCTTTCATCACACCAGGCGGCAGCCCACACCAGCTTCGTGCCCATTGCCAGCTGTAGCTTGAGCACCGCTAGCTAAGCACAAGATGAAGGGACACCCTTGTTGTGCATGCCTCGGCTGCTGCAGGTGTGCATCATTATCCAGCACTTCATGCAAGCTGACTCCAGCCTCAAGCCTCAGGATGTGGCCATCATTGCCATGAACACAAACTCCAATGCCGTGTTTGGCCAGCTGGGCGCCAAGCTGCCCTACCTGTACTCTAGTGAGTAGGGGACGGTCCCCTCCCCACTCTATGGGCGAGTGAAAATTGTGCTTTTGGGGTAGTGGGGCAAACTTGTGGGGCCAAACTTGGTCCTGTCACGCAGGCGAATTTTTTGCGTAGATGCCTGTTTTTTTGTTTTTTTCTAGTGAGTCATACACCACAACACACCGGCCTGGCCGGCTGCTGCATCAAGACCCCCACACATTTCTATGCTGACCCTAACTACGCCCCTCTCTCTCTCTCTCACTCTCTCCTGCTTGCCCGCAGGTCATTTCGGGACCTCCATGGAGGACAGCCCTTCCTATGTCAAGCATTTTGTGTGAGATGGGATGCTTGTAGCACAGGGTGGGACAGGGCAGGGCGGTGGAGGCTGAGATAGGGAAGAGATGCGAGGCAGGCCAGGTGTGGCTTGGCCGAGTGCAATGGAGTGTGGCAGGGCAGGGCCATGCTGAGCTGAAGTTGTGAGGCCTGACACTGGGCACTGCATGGCTGACTAGGGAGAGTGGGCCAGGGTTGGAGTTTGGGGTAAATAAGAGTCAAACTGTTGGACAGGTCGGGGCAGGGCGCTGCAGACCACTTTGCACCCGCTAAGCAGCTCAGCAGCTGACAAGCTGGTCGGGCTCTGCCTGCTATGCCATGCTGTGCAGGACCAAGTCAGAGCTTGCCACCACCACCATGGACTGGAGCTCAGCAAGTGGCAAGACCGTGATGCTGTCAGTGCACGGGGACAAGGGCCGCAGCCACAAGTGAGTCCTGGTCTGAGGCGCATGCGGCAGCCAGACTGCAGTGTAGGCCTCATGCACATTTGCACACAGCAAGCCAAGTGCCCAGGTCATGGGGTAGGTATCAGGGTGTGTCATGACACACAGGCAGCCAGGGGCATACACTGCGGGTGACAGCTGTTGCCTGAAACTCTTAGTAGCACTCCCCAAGTGGAGCATCTCAGAGGAGTGGGTGAGGGGCATGACTCAGCCAGCTGAGCGCTGGTTTGGTCAATCTTTGCTTTGCCATCTCCTATCAGTGATGGTGATGGTGGTGATGGTGCTGGTGATAGTGGCAGCAATGGGGTCTGCGTTGGTCATGCTATCAAGAAAGTGGTGGTGGTGGTGGTGGTGGTGTTGTTGTTGTTGTTGTTGTCGTTGTTGTTGTTGTTGGTGGTGGTGATGGCAGTGGTCAGTAGCAGCATCACATGGTGGATAGTGTCAGGGAGGGTCAGCATAGTCTAGTCTTAAGGGGGTCATTCTGAAGGGCTTGAGCCTTAGGAGCCTACCAGGCAGTTCAGTCAGCCGCTGCCATGCATCATGGTCATGTTGCTGTCATGCATCATGGTCATGTGTCCCTGCATGTCCCTGATGTGCAGGCTGGTGGTGGTGCTGAACTTATCGTACGAGGCCCTGCCCAGCAAGAATGCAGTGGACACGGCTCTAGAGCTGGTGGACGCCAGCATCGTCAACGTGTCGCTGACCAGGTGCCACAGACTGGCGGGGGGTGAGAGGCTGCTGAGAGCTGAGAGCTCTGGCCGGCAGCAGCTTGGGCTGTGCAGCAGTGGCTGTGTTGGACTGTTGGGCTTGACAACTAGGTGGACCTGCATGCATGAGCCGGCATGCTAACACCCTCCCTAGCTGCAGGGCTACAGCTGGAGGACCCCTGAACTGACCTGCTTTACCCTCCTCCTCCTCCTCCTCCTCCTCCTCCTCCTCCCTTCTAATCTCAGCAGAGACAGCTCCATTGTGTTGTCTGCGAGCGTAGCAGTGGGGTGGATCTACATTCAGTAGAAATGCAATCATCAGCATAAAGCCCGTGATCCGCCCTGCTCCACCCTCTTCCTCCCTAACCTGACTATGCCAACACCACCTCCAGCCCGCACACCTCCACCTCCACGCATGCCCAGCAGCCCTACATGCTAAGCAGCCCCCTGCCTTCCCCACCCCACCCTACCCCTTGCCTTACTCATGCCCAGGAGTGAGCGTTACCTGGCAGTGGGTGTGCCTGCCTCTGGCGCCAGCTTCTACCTCAACCCTGCCTTGCCTGGTGGCAAAGCCTTCGAGCCTGACCTGCCCGTGGTGGCCAGTTGGCAGGCTGCACAGCTGCCAAAGGATTCTCCCTTCAGGTAGGTGGCAACTGAGGGGCAGAGGCAGGGGTCAGGGGCAGCGGCAGCGGCAGGGGCAGGGGCAGGGGCAGGGGCAGGGGCAGGGGCAGGGGCAGGGGCAGGGGCAGGGGCAGGGGCAGGGGCAGGGGCAGGGGCAGGGGCAGGGGCAGGGGCAGGGGCAGGGGCAGGGGCAGGGGCAGGGGCAGGGGCAGGGGCAGGGGCAGGGGCAGGGGCAGGGGCAGGGGCAGGGGCAGGGGCAGGGGTAACAAGTTTGTTGAGGATAGCTTTACTCCTGATCCATGCTCATCCTCTTCTCAGTGCACATGCTGTGCGTGTAGGTCTATGGCTGCTGAAATACACCGGGTGCCCGGCACTCCCAAACCAAGCAACGTCAAGCTCTACATGCCAGCCAAGGAGCAGGAGCTGGGCCCTAGCAAGTGGAAAGTGCAGGTGCAGTGGCCAGGCTGAAAGGTTCTCATGAGGCATTGGCCGCCTGCGCCAGAGTAGGGTAGCAGGCTGGCAGCTAAAATGGTGGTTGGTGGTGGTTGGTGGTGGTTGGTGGTGGTTGGTGGACAAATTGAAAGTCAAAAGCAGAGGACTGCAGGATACAAGGGTGAGATGTGGCATGGCTGACGACCTGATGAGCTTGATAAGCCTGGCTAGAGCTGACCAGAGCACTCTGGGGGCTGAGCTATGTGGGGCTTGCGTTGTGTGGCCTAGGTGGAGGTGGCTGACTGGGGTGGCTGATGCAATAGTTCGCTTGAGTCATTGTGCGGGCCTGGGCCTCTTGTGCAGCCTGGGTGCTCTCAAGAACCCCTTAGGGTGTTCATGACTGTGTGCTGCATCCCGGTGTGGAGGTGGCCAGAATTAGAACCCCGTACCTGCTGCTACTGTCTGTGTGGCCTGTGGTGGTGGTGCCTCAGGTGTCGACTGACATTGCGCATGACTTCGAGCATCCTACTGACCTGTACCCAGAGTGAGAGCCAAGCTGGTTGGGCTTTTCCACCCTTGCCTCACCGCCTACACACCTTGCTCCCACTACCTTAACCCTGACCCAGTGCGCTTGCACTGCAGCTCCCCACCTCCACCTTGCCCCACGGCACCTACCCTGCAGCACCCGCCACCTAAAGCAGTGCCACAAGAGGGTTGCAGGCTGTTTAGGCGAGTTTTCTTCCTTTCAGCCTTGGCTGCTGTACCCTCTGCAGGCTGGCCAGTCCTATGCACATGTGTGGCCAGCCACAGTGCACCTTCTCTGCAGCTCCTCACCTATGCAGCCACTCCTAAGCCACCCACTGCCCTCACTACTTTTTGGCTGACCAGTCCTTCCTGCAGGCTGGCTAGTCGTAGGAACTTGTATTCTTGTAGCTTGAACCCTTATACGCATTCACTCACCTGACTGTACCTGTGCCTGTACCTGAGATTAAGGTCCTCATACCTACCCTCCTGTGCCATCAGCCACAGCCACCACTGTCGCAGTGTCATGCTCATGGGTGCAACAAATGCGTAGGCTTCGTCTTCGCCGTCTGCTGCTTAGTGCATTAAACTAATGTAGATGGCCCGGTTCCTACACATGCGTGCTCGCTCATGCTACCTCCTTACCTCCTTTGCACAAAGCTGGCTGACTTACCTCATGCCCCTGCCCCTCCTCCTTCCCCTCCCTGCTACCCTCCACCTTAATCAGCTCCTCAACGGATGATTTATTCAGCCGTGGGCCAGCCGCTGCTCCATGCTGGCCATCTGGTCGGCTGCCAAGCATCCTGCCATCAGCCACTGAATGGCTGCCCGCAGCGCTGTTTTGATGCGCTGCTTAACCACCCCGTCTCAGGCTTGCTCAGGCTTGCTCAGGCTTGCTCAGGCTTGCTCAGGCTTGCTCAGGCTTGCTCAGGCTTGCTCAGGCTTGCGAGGTCGGTCAGGGGTGCTCAGGTATGCTCCAAATTGTTATTTGTGGTCAGCCTCCAAGCCAACTGCGTTGACAGGCGAGCTAGGCTGTGCTGTGCACTCGGTGCTCTGGGCCCTGCCCCGCTCCCTTGAAGCACTTCATCTTCTGCACTCCACTGTCGCATTAAGACCACTCACCACTATGAGGGGTAACGGCCGCCCTGCTACGGCCCCTGGCTGGGTTGGCCCATCCACACGCCACACGCCTCTGCCTGATCAGTCCTCTGCATCTGACTTCCGATTTGGGAAGGGGAGGGGACCAGCCACACCCCCTTCGCCTCTGGCCCTTCCCCTGGCCCACCCCCTGCTCCCGGCCCTATCCCCCTCGCCTCCCATAGTCCACAGCCCCTCCCCCCCAACCTCCCCCCCGACCCTATTGAAACCCTGGCCCTGGCCCTGTTGCAACCCCAACCATGCCTTCGACACCTCCCCCTCACTCCCTGGATTCCTGCAGGCTGGCTAGTCTTGGGCACATGTATAGGCACCTTGACCCTCTTCACAACACCACTCAACAACCTAACTGTGGCTGTGTTTATGCCTTAAAACATTCCTCACCAACTTGCGCCCCATCCTGCAGGCCGGGTAGTCGTCAGCACATGTATGGGCACCTTGTACTCGCTACTTATCCCTGCCTTACCACCTGCCTGTGGCTGTGCCTGTGGCTTGCCAGCGGTCCTCAGACCTACCCTCCAGTGCCATCAGCCAGCCACCACTGTCACTCCCTCACCCCGCAGGCTGTTCAAGCGCACGAGCATCCGCGGCCACCAGTTTGGCACCCCCTTCAGCTTCACCGGTGATGCCGGCATCTTCAGCCTGCCTTCCTCAGCCTCAGGAGTCCGGCCGTCCTCCTCAGCCTTCACCTACACTCTTGGTAAGCCCAGATGCTGCTATCCCTCCCAACTGGCGCCCACACCTACCTTGAAGCTACATTGGTTGAAACACACACAGCTACTGCCAACCTCTCAGCTGCTGCCATGTTCACTGCCCCTGCTCCTCACCCTGCTGCCGCCCCTGCTCCTCACCCTGGTTGGATGCAGAGGCAGCGCCTGCAGTGATTGGGCACATGGCCAACCTGCTGCTGGAGCGACTGCACTGCCAGCGGGTGGGGGACATGGCTGGGCTGCGGGCCAAGTTTGACTACTTGATTGACACCCAGCAGCACCACTACACCTCCTCCGAGCTGCTCAATGTCAGGTGTGGTGTGCAGGCCCCCATCATCACCACCACGGGCAGAGTTGCTGCTGCTGTTCAATGATAACTCCTGGCCCCTTGCACTGGCTATAGCAGCAAAAGCAGTGGCAGCATTATCACACCTAACATCATTAACACCAACAGCAGTAGCAGCAGCAGCGGCAGCAGCAGCAGCAGCAGCCTCAGGGCAGCAGCCTCACTCGCAACCTGCTGTCCCACCACCCCTTGCAGTGCAGACCAAGGGTTGAACGAGCTAGTGGCAGCAGGCCAGCTGCAGGAGGTGGAGTGGTTGAGAGTGCTGCAGGAGGCTAAGGACGGAGGCAACCAGACAGGTAGGCGGTTAGCTGGTGGAACTCCGCACCCGAGGCTGGCAATGTCTCAAGTGCTCACCAAACAGCTGTGTGGCAATTTGAATACACGTGTCTGTCACATCTGGACCTATCCTGCTGACCTGGTGTTTCACGAGTGGTGAGTCAGACAGTCGGGACCTTACCTGTCCAGGTGGTAGTAGAAGGATGGGTCCGACTGCTTGACGTGGCGCTGCTGCTGCCTGTGGTGCAGCCCCTCTCAGTGGGCTCGGCCAAGGCCCCACCCGGCATTACCTGGAGCTGAGCAGGGAAGTGCAGCAGGAGGTGCAAGAGCTCATACAGCAGCAAATTCCAAAGTAGGTGCTGTCCGTTGCCCCGCCCAGACTGCTGGCATACCTGATTGAGTAGTCGTCTTCTTTTGTTCACACCCGCAAGCTTCTCGCTTTCACCACTTCCCTTGGCTCTGAATCCGCTTCTATACACACAAGGCACCTTACTGTGTACCTGTTCCTGCAGCAAAGATGAAACTGGACCACCATAGGCAGGTTACCCTTGCTGTGTTCCTCTTCCACTGCTTTGGATGGTGCCTGTCCACTTTATTGCCTATTGGTGCACAGCACTGTGATGGCAGCGGCTCTCCTTTTGCAAAGTCCTGCCACTTCTACCATGCTTGTACATCCAGTGCTTACTTCCGCGCATGCTCCCTTTCACAGCACAGGTACTGCTTGCAAGGTTGCGGCTTGCACAACTGTGTGGAGGACCCCTGTTCAAGTCCTGCAAGGGCACCTTTTCCTCAAGCCCAGGTTGTTGGGACCTGCAGGTACATCCTGCCTCCCTACTGCAGCACCGACACCTTCCAGGCCAGTGTGGAAGACTACCTGTCTGACAAGCCCTGTGAGGACCTGCATCCCAGCAGCATGTGGCACATGGCAGTGGCCGAGCAGCTGCTGCACCAGGAGCTGCGGCGGCCAGTGCTGGACCTGTGAGTGATGCATGCTTTGAATGCTGGTGTCCAAGGTTAAGCGATGACAAGAGGTAGCCAGGGGTACGCCCGCCCATCCTTGGCTGCTAGGATGCTGCAAGTCTGGTGGTGGTATGTGCGCTGACATATAGGTCCATTGAGGTGTAGACAACAGTGTTTGCTTCAGACGTGCTTACAATGCCTGCGGAATCTGCAGCGTCAATGTCATGATGCTTGTTCGTCTGTGCTGCCCGCAAGGTGCTGGGACCGCCTGGGCAAGGAGAGCTGGCAGAGCCTG
>JASKMD010000407.1:0-18801 GCA_030144725.1 Haematococcus lacustris
GGAGCTCACGTGACTACCCACAAGTCACATGGGGCGCGTCACATGGGTACCTCTGCATCAGCCGGGGAGTTGACTGCCCGTGGAACATGCCCTGACGTGTCGCCCCCCACCCTCGCCCTCCTGCCCTTCCCTCCTGACCCTAGTGCCACCCACTAGGGACTGATGAGGCTAGGCACGTCTGCATTAGCCGGCCAGCCTGCTCCCTTCTTGGCTGCTCCCTTCTTGGCTGCCAGGGCTGCCTGGGCTCCCTCGGCTGCCAGGGCTGCCTCGGCTGCCGCTGCTGCTGCCGTTGCCAACTCGATATTCTGTCGGCTCTCGTCCTTTGTGTTGTGCACGTGGCGCTGGTTGCAGCGCTGGTTGATGTCGCAGTACGAGTGGACATCCGACTTGAGTCTGTTCACGGTTCCAATGCCGCCGCAGCGCTTCAGGGGCCCATCCGGGTTCTCCAGGTCGGGCACCAGCTCCTCGCATGTGGCCCGTGGCCCGTCAGGGCCTCCGGGAACATCAGCGCAGTGAACCTGCAGACCACAAGCACAACCGTAATTTAGCGCCGCTGCACTGCGCTATACTGCGCTACACTGCACTGCACTGCACTGCACCGACACTTACGCCTCGAGCAGCAGCCACGTGCCCGGACCGAACTTCCACGATGCTCTGCTCTTGTGATGTTCCCACGCCTGTTGGGCCAACGTCTTCTTCGCATTTGCCTTTTCCTTGCTGGCCCTTCGCTTGAAAAAGCACTGTGGGCAATTGGCCTTCCCGGGAACTGCGGCGAGCTTGCAGTATGGTACCGAGCAGCAAGACTTTGTCTTTTCGATGCAGTAGGGCGCTCAAAGTCTAAGGATCGCTCGGAAAAGACAAAGTCTTGCTGCTCGACACCGTACTGCAAGCGCGACGCAGTTCCCGGGGATGAAGAGTTGCCCACAGTGCTTTTTCAAGCGAAGGGCCAGCAAGGAAAGGACACAGGCGAAGAAGACCTCGGCCCAGATTGCGTGGGAACAGCACAAGGGCAGAGCAAAGGGAGCGTTCGGTCCGGGCACGTGGCTGCTGCTCGAGGCGTAAGTGTCGGTGCAGTGCAGTGCAGTGCAGTGTAGCGCAGTGCAGCGGCGCTACATTTCGGATGCGCTTGCGGTCTGCAGGTTCACTGCGCTGATGTACCCGGAGGGCCCTGACGGGCCACGGGCCTCATGCGAGGAGCTGGTGCCCGACCCGAAGAACCCGGATGGGCCCCTAAAGCTCTGCGGCGGCATTGGGACTGTGAACAGGCTCAAGTCGGAGATTCACTCGTACTCAGACAAAAACCAGCGCTGCAATGTGTTGTGCCACGTCCACAACACCAAGGACGAGAGCCGACAAAATGGCGAGTTGGCAATGGCAGCAGCAGCGGCAGCCGAGGGAGCTCAGGCAGCCCTGACAGCCAAGAAGGGGAGCAGCCAAGAATGGAGCAGCCAAGAAGGCAGCCAAAAAGCGGGGCAGCAAGGAGTGCCCCATTGCGATTGATTGAGGACTGGAAATGCTCAGCCAGGGTCTTACTGACTGAGAGCTTTCCATGCAGTTGATGTATGGATGTATTGATTGAGCATGGATGTTGTGGCTTGATGGTTGATGTTGATGGTGGATGTTGATGCTTAAAAACGGCAAGGCAAGGCAAAGCAAGGAAAGGCCCAGGTGTAAATCCACATTCGAGTTGCGGGTTGTCGTGCGGGAAGAGGTGGCGGTGCCGCCTGACCTGCCCATGGTGGCTGCGGATCGCGTGAAGCTGCAGCAGATCATGTTCAACCTGCTGGGCAACGCCTCGCGCTTCACACACGTCATGGTCGCCTACCACCTTCACTATTGCCTGACCACGAGGTGCGGGCCTAGTGGGCAGCAGGGGCGGATCAGGCCTCATAGCACGGGCAGCACGAGCAGTACTGCCATCATTGCTAGCCCTGGCGGCACTTCCAGCCTTGCCTTGGTGGGAGCAGGCCGCGCCCCAGGCGGTAGCTCCTCCCTTGATGCACGCCGGTGAATACTCGTGTAGTTTTCTTGGTTTTCTTCTTCTTTTTCTTCTTCTTTTTCTTCCTCTTCCTCTTCCTCTTCTTCTAGCCTTGCCAACACTGGCTCTTTCGGCTTGGTCATGGGCTCAGGCATGGCTGGCAATCCCGGCTCTGGACACCTGACAAGCCAGACTGACACCAGCATAGGCCCCCGCCCACACCTGCTCCAATACCCTGCCTGCCTCATGTCTCACACCTCATGCCACACCAGCAGCAGCAGTGGGCAGCGCTGACTCCTCGCATGCCCTTGCCATCAGGCAGCGCAACACATCGGGTGGCAGCAGATGGCCCCTGTTGACAGTGAGCAGCTCCGATGAGCCAGGCGTGGCCCTGGTCCCTGCACCCACCCCTACTGCTGCACCCGCTGCTGACATCCTTGCTGCTGCAGATGTAGCGATCCCTTTGCCGGCCGCCGCCGCCGCTGCTGCTGCTGCCGCTGCTGCCGCTGCTGCCGCTGCTGCCGCTGCTGCCGCTGCTGCCGCTGCTGTCGCTGCTGCTGCTGCTGCTGCTGGTCTCCCTGCTGCTCTCCCTGCTGCAGCACCCGCCTGGCTGGCTGCAAGGGGAGAAGGGCCGCTTGTTCGATCAGCCCTCCGCGTGCCCTGACCTGTGCGTTGAGAGCTGAGGGCCTCGCCCACATGCCCCCTCCCCACCCTGCTGCCCAATCCCCCTGTCAGGGGTTTGTCTTGCTGCCGCTCCTGGGCTAGGCGTCGTGCTGGCCGCAGCTTCTGGATCCTTCATGGAAACATTGAGCGCATGGGCTGCATGGGTGACATTCAATTGCTGTCATCACTGAAAACAAAGAGCATATTGTCAGTCTGCTGCATGCCCTGAAGCTACCGCCAGCTGCAGTGAGGGGATGCTGGTGCTTGTTGCTGCTGTGCCTGGCCCTCTGACATCATGGTCTTGTGGATTGCTTGTGACTTAGCCCTGAACTGCGTTGCAGAGAGCCCCCCATCTCCTTAAGGGGGAGGGCGGCCAAAGAGCCTGATGGCTGACGGCTTGAGCGCAGCTGAAGTGTAAGCATCAGATCAGCATCAGCATCAGCATCAGCAGCAGCAGCAGCAGCAGCAGCAGCAGCAGCAGCAGCAGCAGCAGCAGCAGCAGCAGCAGCAGCAGCAGCAGCAGCAGCAGCAGCAGCAGCAGCAGCAGCGGCAGCAGGAGCAGCAGCGACGGCGGCAGCAGCAGCAGCAGCAGCAGCAGCGGCAGCAGCAGCAGCAGCAGCAGCAGCAGCAGCGGCGGCAGAAGCAGCAGCAGCAGCTGCAGCAGCAGCAGCAGCAACCCCCCAGCCCAAGGGGCACTGAAGTCGTCATCATCATCATCATGTCAGACCTGAAACCCAGGGGCACATCATCCTCGTCCAGTGGTGTGCTTGCATCAGCCAGCGTCTCACCGCCCTCCTCATCTTCTGGCTGGTAGTCGCTGTCGTCTGAGGAGCAGTAGGTGGTGTAGGCACCCAGCAGGCCGCGAGTGAGCCGCTTGCGGGCTGGTTTGGTGGGCGCTGCTGCTTTGCGCTTGGTCATGGTGGGCACTGCCACCCGCAATGCTGCTGTCACGTTGTGCTTGGGTGCCACTGGCTACCCCTGGTCAGCTGGCTGAGGGCTGTTGAATTGGGGCTGGTGCTGCAATTGATGACCCTCTGTTTCAGACGGTCCGCATTACAGATAACGCATCTCTGGTAGTAGGGGTATATGCCCTGGGTGACCCTATTGGGTGGAACCCTCCCCCTGGCAGCTGTGGTCGGAGTGTGGCGATGGCACTGCGGCTGTAGCTGGGCTGTACAGGCTGTTAGGACACACACACGGCTGGATGTCACAGGACGTCGTGTGGGAAATGGTCGTGAGCCAGCCAGACAGCCCAATTCAGGGCACGTTCCGCTTGTCGTCTGTGTCGCCACAAATCGTTGGTATTGCATACGCTCCCGTGGAACACCCCGTCTGCGCGATGGTTTGAAAGGACGCATGACATGGATGAATGCAGGTTTCTTATCATGGATCATTGCCGTAGTCGCATCGAATTCCCGCATCGCATTTCGACACCACGACATACAATAATACAACGTGCATTGGCATCTGTGGGTGATAAGGCTTATGGAGTTCAGTCTAGCTTGGGTCATTACTAGGGAGCGTCCGGATATGTGTAACGTGACATAGTACATTGTTATGTTATGCTACATGTTATGTCACATGCCTACAGGACTCGAAAACTCGCCAGCATGTAACAACCCGAATATATAACAGGCACCCCATGGCAGCTGCCTTTGACCACAGAACTTGTCTATGAGCACCCTTTGCCCATGCTGCCTGAGGTTTTCTCACGGCCGGGCAACCAAGTGTCTGAGCGAAGACATCTCAAGCGGGGATGATCACATTGGCCACCATTGACACCAGCATGCCACATCTTTCAGTGCAACTGTGCTTGCCCATCACTTCTCTTAATGTGCATTATGCATTACACCAGCACCAGCACATCACACCGGCACAAATCGTTAACTTTTGACCCTCTCATGAGCCAATGGGCTGTAGAAAGATCACTGTGAGTAAGGCATGAAGAGTCTACATCTAATGGCCTCCACGTTGCACATCCTAAACAGCAGCATGCAGTCAAGGTCAACACCCGTGTTCAATGGAACTCGGGGCAGCCTGTGCAGCTGGCAGGGACGACAGCGAGCCACGGGTGGCAGGCGGGTGTGGCAGCCTCACAGCCAGCCTCAGCACGACTGACGTCCTTGTGCAAGGCTACTGCCCTCCAGCGCTTCACCCATGATATATGACCTTGTACCTCCCATCGTGCCCTCTCCACAGGCAATAGAGCCGGGACAAGGGCAGGTCACAGTTCTGCAAGGTATCATGTCCGGGCTGGCATTGCCGGGAGTGGCTGACGTTATGTATCTACGATGGTGGTCCACCTTGTTGGGGTGTGGGTTCGATGACGCAGAGCAGGTGCCTGACCCTGCAGAGGGTTCCGAAACCAGGGCGGCCAAGCAGCCTAGTTTAGCCATTGCCTGCCGGTGCTTCACTGGCGTCCTTAGCTGCTGTGCTGTGGGGGGCCAGCAGCGGCAACACGCTCTCCTCGTCGTTTCCAACACCACCCTTACCCGGCACAGCCTGCAGGCAAAGGCTCAAAAGAGCTGTGTCGAAACTGGCAGGGGCAGTACCAGCGTGCCAGGCATGCGCTACGGCAGTGGCTGAAGGAAAGGTACTGCCAGCATCAACACAAGGCTGTCCCTTCAGCCAGCCGTCTGGGCACAGCTGCTGGCACCTGGTCGCCACCAAGACAGAGAACACAAGCTGGGCAGTTACTGCCTCCAGTCCTGCGCCTGACCTTCCCTTTAGCATTGCACGCATGGGATGCGCAACTCACGAGGACATGGACTTACATGGAGGCCCAGGGCCTTGGCATTGCAACTGAACGCATGCAGCCCAACCACATCCGCACATATGCGACAGTGCAGGCAGTGTCACGCCTCGCCCATGCTGCGCTTCCACACCTTCTCTGCCACATGCGGTGCGTCCCCTGCTTTACTGTGCGCCCCTTTATCTTTCTTAGAGAAGCCTTGGTAGTACAGCGTACCAAACACGATGCAGGTGCCCAAGCTGCACAGGCAGCCATCACCGAGACTTCATTGTAAGCTCAAGGGAGTGTATGGCTGAGCACAGCTAGTGTAGTCATTCAGCAAGGCATCGGACAGCAGCAGTGCATGCAGCATGCAGGTTGTTGAATAACATAGCATCATGCACAATTGAAACTTGACGCACCACTGGCCGGCGGAGAGAGGATGCAAGAATAGAAAGCAGGAGAGTAGGATCGACAGGAACTGCCTTGTGGTCATGATGGTGGCAAAGATCAGGGCGCCGAAGGTCTTGATGGTGTAGCTGATGAACAGGGCGCCTGCAGGTCAGGGTCAGGAGCAGCATAGCCATGAGTGGCCTGGGTGTGCAAGCTACTTGGTTGTGGCTGCAGCCAACACCATCTTAGCAACACAGACACACATTTCTATCCCACACACCATGGCTTCTCGGTGCAAGCCTGGCAACCCTACGACCTTGCCAGTCTTGTGAAGGGCAGGGGCTAGGCCCAGGGCTGAGTGCAGTGCCATCACCACAGGTGCGCACATGAGGGTGCCTGATGCGGTAAAGGCCTGATATGGCCCTTCTCCCTACGTCATCCTGGCTGGCTATGCATCACAGCCAGCAGGGTGCTTGTCATCGCCTGCCCACCCTCCCTGTTGTGTGGCCCTCCTAGCCTCATGCTGCAGCAAGGGAGCCACCTCCCGTCAGTGCGGCACCTAGGACGCACCTACTGTGGCTGCAGCTGACAGGCTGATCATGGTCCACAGGGCTTCAGGATGAACTGTGATAAAGCGGATGGCCTGGGGCATCTGCTGGCTGCTCACCAAGCCTGCATGTTGCAGCAATGATGTCCATGCAACCCGTGATATCAGTGTCGGCCAATGCTTGTCAAGCATCATGTTATGGCGTGCATTACTGCCTCAGGTGGACATGGCACTGTGGTATGGATGCTGAACAAGGTGAAAGGTAGTGGCATTTGAGGCTGTGAGCCACAACATTCCCGCATAATGACAGCACAGGCAGCAGTACAGGGGTGGTGTTAGATCTAAAAAGGGCCAGCACAACCTCTGATGCCAGCCTGAGCCTCACCAAAGATGGACAGCAAGGAGGAACAGATTGTGGTGTACAGGATTTGGTTGTAGGTGGTCATCTGGTAGCCCTTGAAGAGTTTGTCCTGGAACATGCATGCAAGGATGCAGCTGCTCCTGAGTGTGGTTCAACCTCTACAGTGTGCAACCCCTGGCCCCTGCAGTGTTATGCATTCCCTCGGTGCTGACTCTAGTGAACCTACCTCTGCACCCACTGTTCCAGCCTCATGGAAACCCACACACTGTTATTTTGTCTTGGTGTTTACTGGCCAGCTGCTTTCGCATGTAGTACTGTGCACACCAGTTTAGTGTATGGATGATTGGAGCATGTGCCCAGATCTCATGGTCATGCGGGGACCATGGTGTATGCAAAGCATGGCAAATGAGTCATTACAGTATGATGTGCGCCTGGATGCCACTCGCTCACCTGGAATGTTGATGTGAAGCCATCAAAACCTAGGTAGCCTAACATCAAGAGCAGTCCATATACACTGCTGTCCCACATGGATTTTGCCACCTGCAAGGACAAAAAAGGGGAGCAAGGAGTAGCATGTATAATCTGTCTTGAATTGAGCAAGAGCCATTGCAAAGATAGCCTCCCAGTTTGCTGCACCTACCTTGCTCTTGACATCTCCAGTGAGCAAGAACAGCGTGCAGCCTCCAGTTATTGCCAAGGCTAGCAAAAAGTCCTTGAGTGTGTAGCGCTTGCGCATGATGATGATGCCCCAAACCATGACCGGCATCATCTTGGCACATTTCCCCAAGGTTTGCACTGGGAAAGTGACATACTTCAGCGCCTCATATTGGCATGTTGTGGCCACCACGTTGGACAAGGACACAGCTGCATAGGTATAGATTGGTGCCACTGGCTTGATCTCTGTCATCTTCCCATTGCTCTGCAAACAATGAAGCCAGTAGGCCTGCTTACTGAAGCCAGGGAAGAATGAGTAGTCAGCATTAAGCTGTCCATCATCTGTCGCACCACGAGCATGCCAATTGCGACGATGCAGCTTGTAAGGCGGTTGCAGAGCACGAGGAACAGCGAGTACTTGAAGACCTCCGCGTCTGGGCCCTCGCCAAAGGGTTCTGTCATGACCCGCTCCTGCACGGATTGCCATCTTCGCTGATCCATCTACAACAGCTGTCAGTTTGAAGGTTTGCAGGGTGGTGACATTACCTGGAGGACGCCATACACCATCAAGCAGCCCACGACGCCGACAACACACCAGGCCATATGGAGCCGCTCATTAGCTTTAATTCGGTCCCACGCCCATCCCAGCCCCACAACAGCTTTCCTTGGGCCCGCCACTTGTCCAAAGCTGTCTTTGCTAGGCAAATTGAATTCAGGTCTCGGGCTCCGACTCTCGACCACGGGCTTCTTACTAGGAGAGCTGCGGTAGCTGACAGACATGACGTGCAAAGCAATCTACGAGACATGATCAGAAACACATGCACTCGGAATTTCATGTTTTCCTAGCTGGGACGATTATGTTGAATGCTCCGATCGTCCCTTTGGCCATACTTGTAACTGGCATCATCTGGGGACAGCAATATCAAACTCGGTCGGTCAGGAAGGCTCCGGTGCTGACACTAGGGCGCGACCCTGTTCCGTCAACTTCAACTTAACTTTGTAGCGCAAGCCTCATTGCAGTGCACTCCGCCACAGCCGTCGGTACTGGTTCCGGCTCCCGCACCAAGCGATCCTGTCGCGACGGGCGCTCGTCAAGCCGGTCAATCTCCCGCTCGACAAACTCAGCAATTGCTACATGTTCAGCGGTTGCAGCTTGAGGCACGGCTGCTTGAGTTAGGGAGGATCCCTACAAACTCGTTATCTACAATTTGAGCAACTGGGGGCGTCAGGCCGCCGGAGCTAAAGCTTGACTGTGTACCGGTAACGAGGCAGCCGCCGTCATACGCTTCCATCACGTAGAGTGATTGGTCATCCGTCGGGTACACCTTGGTGCCTGGACGGCTACACGAAGCCAGGCCGCCGCCAGCACAGCTCAAGGGGGTGCTGTTACGTAACCAATTCTTAAAAATTGTTTCGGGCGCGCCTTACCTGCCAGGCTGTGGTGCTGGGGGGTAGGCTTGGCAACTTTGGGCGGGTGCGTTACAACCACACACAACACCAACAAATTAAGTTGCAATTAGGAGACTCAGGTGGGTGGCATGTCCTCATTTTACAATGGATCACGACCGCTTCTGTGCTTGTCCACCCGTTCCTAGTCGACACAACAAATAACCAACAATATGACAGGACGATGGTAATGATGGCATGACACAAAACAAGTCATACAGCGCAACCGAAACACCTCCGCAGCATGTGTGGCTCTGATTGCAGGTGGCTACTGCACCACCTCCGGTTTGGCTTCCTAACGCCTTGGGAAGCAGAGGTGGGACGATACCAGCCACCAGCTGGGCTAGGCACATCATGTACGTTGACTAGCCCGACAAAGAAGGGAAGCCCACGTACGCGACAAGTCCTCTATTGCATGCCTCCACTTAATGCTTCATAATGCCCGACATGTCCCATGGGGCCCCACCATGTTGCCCTCGCTCACACTGAAAATGCGCATGCTTGTGGCATGCCCCCCACATTTTTATACTGACTCGCAATCTTCCTCACCCGCTGGACATGCACATATGTTCAATGAAGTGTGTGCAACCACCTCCACCCCCACCAGCCTTGCGATGTGGTGCCGCCAGCCGAGGGTGGAGATGGAGGGGGTGGCGGGTGACCCTAGGAGTCCTAGGAGTGGCCAACCAGCTAGTGGTGGCCCCTGCACCAGACTGGGGGGTCCATCACCGTGCTGGCAGTGGTAGACGGGTGTACACAATGTGCCCGGACAGCTGCTGGCCTCAGCCCACCCTCTGTGTGCGTGTTTGGAAGTGGGCAGCCATACTGCCTGCACTGGGCTGCCAGTAAGGCTGGCTTGGGCTGACATTGCAGTTGTTGTTGTTGGTGTTGTGGTGGTGGTGGCTATATTTAGCGAGGTCATAACGTGCTGGCCCCACATGCTGTGTCAGTGGTATTGACCACCCACTCCCACTAGAACTCCACACCACAGCGCTGGGCTGGGCTGGGTTGGGCTGGGTTGGGCTGGGTTGGGCTGGGCTGTTTTTGTGATAGTCATTGCTGGTGGTGAAGTGAGAGAGTGGACTTGCTGAACCCATTGCCTGGCTCACAAGTACCTGCATTAGGTAAGGGTCAGCGGCTGACTGGCAATGCCTCGTGGTCCAAGCTCAGCTGGCCTGAACCAAGCTCAGAGGCCTGCAGTGGCCTGGGTGTGGTCAGTGAAAACATGGCAGGGTCTGTTGAACCAGGGGTGCGTGCAGTACAGCCACTTGGTACCTCACACCGTCACACCTCCACCACCCATCACCACCACCTGGCATGGCACAGCAGCAGCCGATCACGGTGAGGGTTACGGTCCGTGGCTGCATGGCAGGGCCTGTGGGTCCATGGGCCCATGCAGTGCAGCTGCCCCCATGAGCAGGGCGCAGTCGTCAGGCATATAGGGGAAGCACAGCACCAGCAGTTGGGCGCTCTGGGCATTGCTTAGGATGTTGAGGTAGAACACCTCAATGATCAGCACCAGCAGCACCCTGCAGCACCAGGAGCACATCCAGATGCATGAGGTAACAAGGACCTGAACCACACAGCAGCTGACAGGATGGGTGGCAAGGTGGGCAGGCAAGGTGGCAGGGTGACAGGCAAGGTGGCAAGGTGAACAGGCAAGGTGAACACCCTACCTGAGCAGGGGCATGACCATGTCAACTTCAAAGATTCGGCTAACAGCCTAAGGGCGGATAGCTGCGCTAGGAGCATGTCCTAACTAGGACTTGCAGCAAGACAGAGCAGCAGCTGGCAGGACGGGCAGCTAGGGTGCCGCACCCTAGCAGCAGGCAACATGCAAAGATGGCATGCGGTCAGGGATGTGCCAGAATGATGTGCTGCATGCTATGCTGACAGAATCAGGGGCAGTGCACATGTGGCAACTGTTGTGCGCAGGGTCAGGGCAAACATGGTGGGCGTGGTGGTGTGACCTCAATGGTGTAACCTCTGTGCCATAAGGCCAGGGGTGTGGCCTCAGTCCCAGGGCTTGACAGCTCAGGGCCAGTGCTCAATGCAAGTGGTGGCTGTCAGTCGCCGCACCTTTCCTTTGCCACGTTCGCGTTCAGCTTGCTCACCAGCTCCGCCTCACTCAGTGTGACGTCCAGCCGGGAGTTGAACAGGGGGTCACTGCCCATCTGCACCCCCCACCCAGGCAGCAGGAGCAACACTCAGGCACTCGCTCACACCAGTGCAATCCTGGCCTGTTGGCAGCGGTCAGTTGGGATCCAGGCCAGGTGACGCAGGGAATGGCCCTCACTGCAAACTGGCCCCCAGCCTAGCCCTCACCCCATACCATGCTTTCTGCAAATCCCTCAAAAGCAATGTCAATGTTTTCTGCCTCACCTCTCATCGTGTTATAAACTCAACAACAAGTCATGTGTGTCCGTGCAGCCTTTTAGCGTCCACGCTATGCGCTGACCCCAATCCTCATTTCTCTCCCCCATCCTCTACACCCCTGTCCTACTTCAACCCCATCTCAAGTGTTCCATATTCCTCACCCTACCCTGGCTCCCACCAACCCCACTCATCTTTCCCTGCACATTGGAAGGTATGGTTTAAAACACGCCACCCAAAGGTTCATGGGCAAATGCTGCTGAACATGAATCACTCGTGCTAGGAAACATTCTGCTGGGCTGAAGGCTGCTGCAATGAAGACACTGACAACTGCACTGAAGAGGTGCCTGCCACAAGCCACTGACAACTGCCCTGCCAGGGGCCACTCTGCTGGGCTGGAGGCAGCTGCACTGAAGAGCATGCCCACCATGAGCTGCAGCCATGCAAGAGCTGCTGGGCATGAGCTGCTGAACATGAATAGCCAACAACTTTTGTGCATGCCAAACATCATCTGCCGAGTGACGCAGACAATGATGATGAAGACACCTTAACTCCCAGCGCTGAGCACGGCCTTGCCTCTGCCTCCCAGTCCCCTCCCCCGCACCTGCCCGTAGCGAGGCAGGCTGAGCAGCTGTGCCATCTGCTGCGTGAGCTGAGCCCGCTGCACCATGAGGCGCCTGCACCACTGGCTGTACAGCTGGGCCAGGACCCAGCAGCTGCGGGCCTGGCCTGGACTCAGGTTCACCTGCTGCACTGCGTCAGTCCACACATGCTGCGGCACAAGGACAGGCAGGCAGGCAGGCAGGCAGGCAGGCAGGCAGGCAGGCAGGCAGGCAGGCAGGCAGGCAGGCAGGAGGGTGGGCGGGCAAGGGTCAGGGTCACCGCATAAACAGATACAAATAAATAAAAAATGGCCAGGCACTGACGGACTGTGGCTCAGACACTGATGGAGGTTGGAGACCCTCAAAGCATGATGCACACATGCATGATGCAGACGTGCATGTTGGGTCGCCTGGCAATCATGACACTGATGTTAGGTGTTTGGTGGCTGTATGCTGTGGGTCTGGCCTAGTCATGAGTCACTTGAGACCTGCATGAAACTCAGCTGCTTGTTACCCGCCTTCCCTCCTTCCCATATGCTTTACCAGCATGCCAGCATGCTAGTGCTTACCCACTCAGCCGCTGGTTTGCTTGCCACGCTGGCCTGCTTGCTTGCTTGCCCCGCTAGCCTACTCGCATGCCTGCCTTCCTGCCTGCCTGTTGGTCCCCTGCGCCTGCTACTCACACACACGCAAGGTCACTTACTGGTGCAGCCAGGGATGCTGACTCATAGCCCTTGCCGTCTAGCTCACTCGCGTTGCGGCCTGACAACAAGGTCAGGTCCGGTCGGATCAGCAGCGCGAGCTGCAGGCCACCACCACCACCACCACCACCACCACCACCACCACCATGACGGTGCCACAACCACCACATGGCACCCGTCAGCGCGTCATGTGGTAACGTTGTAGCAGACCAGAAATAGGGGACCCCTAGCTGCTGTTCTAGGCACTCAGGTTTGCAGCAGCAGCACAAGAGCCAAACGAAGCCAAACAGCCTAGTAGCTAGGAAGCCAACCAGCCTGTCCCCAATGGCAGCCTTGTCAGCTCACCTTAAAGGCCTCAGCCTGGCCATGCATGAACTGCACAAAGGCAGGGGACCATTGCGAGTCAGCAGTGGCGGGTACGGTTGCAGTGCCTGCTGCTGCGTGTTGCTGGCCTGCGCTGCTGCCAGTGGGCCATGACACCTGACTGGCTGACAGCAGCTGGGATCCCATCTGCACGAGCAAGCACATGCAGGCAGCTGCAAGGTGAGAGGCTGGGTGGCTCTTCCTCTGGGTGGCAGTGCCTGGCCCTGGCATGGTGAGTGGTGTAAGCCAGCTTAAGGAGGGAAGGGGAGGGAAGGAGGGGGAGGGGGAGGGAAGGAGGGGGAGGGGAGGCGGCTGATGATGATGATGAGGGGGAGGTGTGCGGGTGAGCCAGCTAGGCAGGCCATGCTGGGTTGACATATCACACCTGCTCCACCACCCTCTTGAACATAGCTGACAGCTCACGGTCGTTTGCGCGTGTGAGGGCCTGCATGCAGCCCTCATCACACCTGGCTCCTGCACCCTGCACCGCCTCTGCCAACGCCAGGCAGGGTGACAGGCTGCCTTGATATACCTGACCTCCCTGGGGCCCTCACGGCAATGGCACACCGCCAGGAGAGAGAGGAGATGGCTAACCCGCTTCAGCTGTCAGCCACTAGGCTGCTTGGCTGGGTGGAAAGGGCCTATGAGCGTGCTGCCTCGCCCTGACCTTTGTCAATTGTGTGCGTGTGTGTGTCCAACACTTCCTGTGCTGCAGATTCGTCATTGGTGGCAGATGATGATATTGGTGAGGGTAATGCCTCTACGTCCCTGCAGGGATCCTGTGTTTGGCAGGGGGATTCAAGGAGGTGGTGTTGCTCTATGTCATCCTTACGTGATGGTGTGACCGCTGCTCACATCATAGGTGATGCCAAGCGGCAGCACTCCGTCTCGCAGCTCCCCAGACTCGATGGCTTTCAGACGCTTCATTTGAGAGTTCCTGGTAGCGAGCACCTGTATTTCAGAATGCTATGTGAAAGAAATTATGTATGTGAAAGAAATTGTGTATGTAATTGAGTGGACGGGGGGGATCGGCGACGCCCGGCTGCACATGCAGGAGCCCTGCGCACCTTGCCTAGCATGTCACAGCGCTCCCGTAGCGCCTCATTCTGCTGCTGCAAATGAGACGCGAGTTTGAGCTTCTCCTCGAGGAGCCGCGAGAGCTCAGCTTTGCTTGACCGGCTGCGCTTTGATGCGCTGGGCACGCTTATGAGAACAGAGGTGGGAGGCAGTGTGTGCTCTAATAGCTCATCGCAAACATCGCCTAGCAGGTCGCCCAATTCGTCCAGAGTGCACACTGTATCCATTGAGCATCAACAGCGGCTTCCACGTCTTGTAGGAAGCCACTGCACGGTTAGGCTTTTGGGGTGGGGCACACATGCGACCGTCACACTGACTCTCCGATGCTCCGATGCAGGCAACAAAGCAAGACAGTCTGGAGGGCGCCGCAGTGGGGATGTCCCTTCGTGTCCGCCTGCAGGACATCGTCACCTGCTCGTCTCAGCTGTCCCGACTCGATTTAGCCAATCAATTGCAGCACGTCGTAGACGAGCTGCGTCGCAATGAGCTGGGTATGAGATATGCTGGGTACCCAGCGCCAACCTTGTACCCAACATCAACTCATTGCAGTTTTGTGGGGCTGCAGGTCAAGTGCCAGTGGTGCCAAAGGAACTGAGCAGTCCACAAACGCAAAGCCGGACATGTGCCATGACCCAGGCTGTCCCAGCTGCCTGCTCAAACAATGACAGTCATGATGAAGGCTCTGCAGCAGCAATGACAGCAGCAGCAACAGCTGGGGATGTAGCCACTGACCTCCCAGTGGCTGCGTTCCCAGCCTGCCAGTTGACATCAACCGCACCATTATCATCACCATCGGAGCAGCCAATGGCAAAGAAGCGCAAGAAGAGTGGGTGGTGCTACAAGGGCAGAGGCAGAGGCACATGGCAGGGTATAGTCTTCACTTACCAGGTCTTCAACTGCCGAAGCAAACCTCCCTCATCAGCCTCATGTGCAACTTGTGCCAACACAAAGGCAAAGTGAAAGGACCCTTACTATGGAGGGTGTCTTATCTGTATGGAGTTCCTCCCACACACGTGGCAAGGGCGCCTACCACCTATGCTATTGCCTGACCCCTGGCTGTAGCCAAGAGTTGGCAGAGCCAGGGCTGTAGCCAAGAGTTGGCCTGACTGACATGCGCTGATGGTTGCTGATAACAGCTCAAAGGGGGGACACACTACTGCACTTTGGGTGGACGGTCTCGCAGCCGTTTGTAGCCCAGGCCTGGGTATCCCTTGCCCTTGGCTGGCAGCTCGGGCAAGTTAGGCCACAAGCACAGCTCCAGCGGGTGCCACCTGCTCTCCCCAGTGACCTGCATGTATGGCGCTGCATTGCAGTCCCTGTACACTCACCTGCCTGGCTGTGGGGCTGGGTGGGTGGGCTTTGCAGCCTTGCGCTTGCCTTGGCTGCGCCCTCAGTGGGCTGGGTGGGCTCAGCTGCATGCTCAGCCTCAACACGCTTGCTGCGCTTGGCTGGGGGAGAGTGCTAGGCCCAAGCTTTGAGGCTGCCGCCTGTGTGGCTGCTTGGCTGTGTGTGGAGCTGGGGCCCGGACTAGCTGGTCACATTGCTGGCTCCAGGCTGGGAGGAGGTGGCAGTGCTCCACCTGCCCTGCTGGTGTTTCCAGCATGCAGGCCTAGTGGCTCTGCCTATGTTCGTTTGTGACTTTTACGTGTCATAAGCTCATACAGGCTGTCACCACTTTGTACCATGCCACTTGTTCGCTGCCAGCATCAGGCCTGCTAACATAGCAGGATGATTCAGGTGGCAGCTGCACCAGCAGGATCGCTTGATAGCCTGTTTGACCACCAAGACTGTGCCTGCTGCATGTGGCACCCAGTGCAGTGGCCCGAGAGTTTGACTTTCATAAGTACCGGCAGCGTCCAGTGGCTCTGGAGGTGATGTACATAGGGGGCGCCTATCAGGGCCTGGCTCGGCAAGACAACACAGACAGGACGATTGAGGTGAGGGGCTTGAGACAACATGGCAGGACAGGAAGACAGGGCAAACCATCTTTAGTCTGGCTGCGATCATGAGAGCACAGCAAGGACGACATGAAGAACCTACAGCAAAGATTTACCGCAGGAAGCACAGCCTGCCACACGTGTGAGATTGGAGGTGTGCTGCTAAGGGTTGCAGACCAGTATTATCTGATTGATGTGAAGAGGCAATGGCGGGTGGGCTAGGAGCAAGCTGTGTTGACTGTGGTTGGGTTGTGCACCAGTGTGCTGTGTGACAGCTCTCCATGCCTGCTGGGCCTGAATGCCTGCAGGCTCACCTGTTTGCTGCATTGAGGCAGACGAGGCTGGTGGCAGAGACAGCACAGCCAGCTGAGCTCAGGTATTCCCGCTGCGGGCGCACCGACAAGGGGGTCAGCGCCCTGGGCCAGGTGCGTCCCTTGCACGCTTGCGCCCCCTGGCTGGTGAATGCCTAGTGTCAAGGTCTTACAGGAACTGCCACAGCATCACAGTCTGGAACAATGCAACAAGAAGAAGGTGAAGAAGAAGAAGAAGAAGAAGAAGAAGAAGAAGAAGAAGAAGAAGAAGAAGAAGAAGAAAAAGACTACGCCAGTATTCACTGGCGTGCAAGGAAGAAGCGACGGCCTGCTCCCACCATTGTGACAATGCAAACTACCCACCTCCCACCACCATCATCATTACAAGGTGTTTGCCAGACATGGCGTTGCTGCAGACTCACCCGCCTCCTGTGGTTGCTGCCTGCACCTAGGTGATCAGCTTGTTGTTGCGCTCCAGTGCGTTGGCAGCCCCCACTGCGGTCGACAGCCGATTGAGTAACTCAGGTTTGCCTGCCACCGTGCCCAACACAGGTGGGGTGGGGTCCGTGGAAACAATGTGTGTTGTGACAAAAAGGGTTCCGTGCTGTAGCATGAGTAAGGATTACCGATGCTGCCTTGCCGCTTGCAGACAACACAACACCATCTACTGCTAAAGCAACAACATGTGACCTCCAAGGAGGCGGTACAGGAGCTCTGCAAGGGTTTCCACCTTGGGAGCAGGAGCTGGACTACCCACAACTGTTAAACAAGGTAAGGTCCCAGCCAGAAAAACACCAGCTGAGCTAGAGACATAAGTAGCGAATTGTACCTCAACAGACTCAACAGTGTGATCTATTTGTTTGCGGTGAAACATTCTAAGTAATACTTGTGAACATTGAAATGGTAGTCAGTGTGCTTATCTGTGTGTATTCCTTCTTTTCATTGGTGATGGCATTGAGCCACCCAAAAATAGGATTTAGAGCCCTGTATGAAACGCTCCCACTGTCATCTTCAGTAAAAGGCGGAGGATGAGTGAGACTGTGAGCGCCTCAGGCATGCCAATTAGGGGACAAGCAGGGGGGGGGGGGGTATGTTACATTGATGCTCCCGACGCATGTCCGATGTTGGGTATCAGACACTCAACCTACCATCCTGTGCTCCCGTCCCACTGGCCATAGGCACTGCCTGACGACATTCGGGTGTTGGGCTGGGCGCCTGTGGACGCAAGCTTCCATGCTCGTTTCAGGTAGCTCTAGCCACAACAGCCTTACATACAATGACTGGACGATGACACGCATGCACAGTGACTGTGATTTTTGCATGCACTGACCTAAACTGATATGTCCTCAACCATGCAAGTCTTGAAGTATAGTTGCCAAGCGCATGTTGCCATCCATGCATGCCCCATCTGTAGGTACACAGCCCTACTCCCGTGTGACGGTCCCTACTCACATGTGTTGTTGCATGTTCGCGTACTCATGCTGGTTGACACTGTTGGTGATTGGTGGTTTGTGCGGGCCATGCTCCCTGTAGCTGTCAGTGGCGCGAATACAAATACTTCATCACGGACACCCTGGAGCGCCCTCTCAACCTGCAGGCGATGCAGCAAGCAGCAGACATGCTGGTGGGACAACATGACTTCAGGTCAGATTCAGGTCAGGCTGTTGAGATCAGGGTCATGTCAGGAGCAGGTTTGGTGGATGGGCAGGGTCATCATCAACAGCACCAGCACCAGCAGCAGCACACTGCATTTGTCAGCATGCGGTCGAATCATATCCTGCGGGGTTTGCTGCAGCACACAGAAACTAAGGACTCCACCAGGATGACGTGGTGCTCATGGCATGGTGATGGTCATGGTTGGGTTGCCTAAGTAGGTGCTCTGCAGTGATCCTTGTGGCAGTGTGTGTGGCGAAGGGTGGGTCACTATGGAATACAGATGAAGATGAAGACATTGTGTTGCTGTCTGTACAGACATCTCTGCAAGCCTGATGATGGTGATGACGGTGAAGGCAATGGTGGTGATGTCGACATTGTGTTGCTGTGTGTACAGGAACTTCTGCAAGCCTGATGTGTTAGCTGTACGTAGCTTTGTGCGCACCATCACATCCTTCACAGTGCAGCCATGGGGGGAAGGGACAGGGAGGCAAGGGGCAGGAGCTGGGGCATGGGCAGCAGGAGGGGCAGGAGGGGCAGGAGGGGCAGGAGGGGCAGGGGTAGGGGCCAAGGCAGCGGGAGGGGCAGGGGCAGGGGCGGCCCAGCAGCCACCCTCTCAGCACCGTAGCCCACACACGACTGGAAGTCTCCTCCCCCCTCCCCTCCTCCCAACCCCTCAGCCTCCCTCCCCATCCTCGCAGTTAGGGGCGTCAGCCACACACCCGAGCTCTGCTGCACCACCACCAGAGGTTGCTGGCTGCACCAGCCCAGCAGCAGCAGCAGCAGCAGCAGGCCCCCATCCCGTCACCAGCTTCGAGTGTGGCTGTTCAACACCTGCTGGTTCCAGGGCCTATGGGCCTCCCACAGCAGCGGCAGCAGCAGCAGGCAGCCAACCCTGTGGCAGAACTAGGGCCAGCGTGCAGCAGCAGGCAGTTGCGTTGGACGGGGCTGATTTACCTCCCTCAGCAGATGAGCTGGGTTCCACTCGCGGGGCTGCTGCTGGTACGCATG
>JASKMD010000408.1:0-19464 GCA_030144725.1 Haematococcus lacustris
CAGAGGCGGTTGGGCCGGAGGAGATTGCTGCCGTGGTGGCCCGCTGGACTGGCATCCCCGTGTCGAGGCTGCAGCAGACGGAGCGGGAGAAGCTGCTGCAGCTGCGCAGTGAGCTGCACAAGTGGGTAGTAGGGTGGGGGGTAAGGGGGGGGTCGGTGGGGTGGGGGTGGGGGTGGGGGTGGGGGGCAGCTTGCACAAGTGGGTGGGTGGGGTGGAGGGTGGGGGGGGCTGCCCGTCCCTGCCCTGCCATAGTGGTGTGGTGTGGCTGGGCGGGGTGGGGAGAGCGAGCTGCACAGGTGGGTGGGGTGCGGTGCGGTGCCAATAGGGAAATCATGAGTATCAAAAGGGGTGGGGGTGAGGCTGGGTGGGGCTGGGTGGGTCCCTCGGGTGCTCTGGCCCTCAGTGGCGTCATAAGGAGTATGGTTGCAGCTCTCGTGTGACTCACACTTTGTGACGCACACTCTGCCCTGCCCATGTCCTGCTGCTCTGATGCGCACCTCCCTACCTACCGTAAGCGTCACATGCGTGCAACGGCCACTCCTCCTCACTCCTCACTCCTCACTGGTCACTCATACCTTTTCACACTGTGTGACACAGCATTGGTGGTGCAGGCGGGTGGTAGGGCAGGAGGACGCGGTGGCGGCGGTGGCAGACGCAGTGCTGCGCAGCCGGGCAGGCCTGGCCTCACGCTCCCGCGGCTCCTCCTTCCTGTTCCTGGGCCCCACTGGTGAGTGGTGTGAGGGGGGAAGCTGGGGGGAAGCTGGGGGAAAGCTGGGAGGAAGCTGGGAGGAAGCTGGGAGGAAGCTGGGGGAAGCTGGGGGAAGCTGGGGGGAAGCTGGTTGACCTGCCCTGACCTGACATGGCGCGCAGGGGTGGGCAAGACTGAGCTGGCCAAGGCGCTGGCAGCCTTGCTTTTCGATGACGAGAAGATGATGGTAGGTGGATGGCGGTGGAATGGGAGGGGAGGAAGCAGGGGAGGGCGGGGGGCAGGGGAGGGCGGGGGGCAGGGCAGGAAGAGGAGGGGAGGGGGGCACGGGAGGGGAAGGTGGGCCAGACTGGCAAAGGGGCATGTAAGCATGGGTACCAGCCCCAGCAGGACGAGTGTGGACCAGGGATCGTCGCAACTGTCTATGCAGCATTGAAGGACTCTGCCTGCCCCTCACCCTAACCCTAACCCTAACTCGGGTCCTAAACCTAACCCTAACCCATTGGAAACGGGTCAGTCCCCAGCACACCTCACTCTGCCCCCTGTGACCTCACTCTAGCCTCTGTGACCTCACTCTGCCCCCTGTGACCTCCCCCCACCCCCACCCCGCCTGGTCGCCTGGCCTTCAGATTCGCATTGACATGGGCGAGTACATGGAGAAGCACAGCGTGAGCCGCATGATCGGGGCGCCTCCTGGATACGTGGGCCATGAGGAGGGAGGCCAGCTCACTGAGGCAGTACGACGCCGCCCCTACAGGTGACAGCTAAGACGGTGTTGGCCCGGAGAGTATGACTGGGGTGTGTGACGCCAGAGTGTGACCGGGGGGTGTGACGCTCGAGTGTGACAGTGGGTGCAGAAGATGTCTGCAAATGTCTGCCAGCCCTTCTTGCCAGCCGGCCCCCAGAACTCCGTTGAGGGCCCTGCCCCACTCCCTGCCTTGCTCGCCATACCCACCCACCCACCCACCCACCCACCCACCCAGTTGTTGTCCCTTTTCTTCCCCCTCCTCCATGACCTGACCCACCCACCCACCCTAGTGGCCACAGCTGTCTGCCCTGGCTGCCACAGATGTCCAACAACAAGCCATAGCTCCTGCCCCACTGTTGCCTGCCGCTGCCATTCTGCTGCCTTCCTCACTGATGCCTTGGCTCCCTCTCTTGTTCCTGTGCGCAGCGTGGTACTTTTTGACGAAGTTGAGAAGGCACATGCCGAGGTGTTCAACGTGCTGCTGTCCATCCTGGATGATGGCCGGGTCACGGACGCCAAGGGGCGAACAGTCAACTTCTCCAACACCGTCATCATCATGACCAGCAACCTGGGCTCTGACATCCTCATGGCGGGGCTGCAGGTGTTGGCAGGGGAAGGTCCGAGGGCTGGGCTGGGTCGGGCAGGGCAGCTGGGCCAGGCAGTTGGGCCAAGCCGGGCCGGGCTTGGATGAGCTGGGTTTTGCCGGGCTCATGGCATGTTGTTGCCTGGCTTGGCGCTGCAGGCCGGCACACCTCGCACTGCGGTACGTGAGCAGGTGCTCAAGGTGGTGCGCTCCTTCTTCCGCCCAGAGTTCCTGAACCGCCTGGATGACATCGTAGTGTTCGACCCCCTAGGCCAGGTGGGCAGGGGAGGGGGTGGTGGGAGCCAAGCCAGGCCAGGCCAGGGTTGGGCAGGGGAGGTGTATGCTGAACAGGTGAACTTGCACTGCACAACGTACAGTCAGCTTGCTAGCGAGCTAGCTGCCCTGCTGGCTGTCTTGCTAGGTGACAGTCCCATTGACTTTGCCTGAAGGTAGGTGTTTTGATGAGGTGCCCAGTGGTCAGGGGGTTTGCCCCAGGAACGTGCCATCGACTTGGGGTTTGTGGTCATCAAGGGTGCGATCGAGGATGCTACAACATGTTTGTAGTAGCTGAGTGAGATTACCCACAGCCCAACATGTTGTTCCTTGTTGAATGAGTTTTGTTGGCCTGAAGGTAGGTGTGGGAATGGGGTATATCTGAATGGAACAACTGGTGAACAACCGAGTTTAATTTTGTGGTCGTATCCCTGTGGTCGTATCCCTGTGGTCGTATCCCCGTGTGATGGGCCAGTGCCCCTGTTACACTTCCCACCCCTCCCTCTACCCTCCTCCCTATGTCTCCAAACATCCTCCATCATTTGATACCCCCCTCCACCTGGTACCCTGTGCCTTCCCCCAAACACCGAAACAAGCATCTTTACATACAGCATGTCGCTCACGCTAGTGTGCTGGTGCCTGCACTGCTTGGGGGCACAGGACCAGATGCTGGGCATCGCGCGCCTCATCGCCTCTGAGCTGGACTCCCGGCTGGCGCCCAAGAACATCACCCTCACCATCACTGACGCGGCGCTGCAGCACGCAGTGGCTCAGGCAACAGCTGCCGCAGGTGGGTGGGTAGGGCCAGGGTGGGTGGTGAGGGTGGTGAGATCAGGGCAGGGGTGCCCGGGCATCTGGTCAGACGCAGCAGCAATGGCTGGGGGTAAGCAAGGCTTGGAGGGTCGGCTGACACTGGCAGAAACATGACCGCTTCTCTGTGATTATTTGCTGGCTACCACCAGCCTGAGCCTGAGCCTGAGCCTGAGCCTGAGCCTGAGCCTGAGCCGCGCAGTCGGAAGTGTGGTGCTCAGCACCATAGGCAGCACCACCTTGTCTACATTGCCTACATTGCCTGTGCTCACATCCACGGATGGCTGCTTATTGCGTGTTGGCGTGCATTGCTTTTTGTCACGTTCATGCGAATGACGCCGGGATGACCGCAGGGAATGTGTACGGGGCCCGCCCAGTGCGGCGCTGGCTGGAGCACAACGTCATCACCGACCTGTCGCGGCTCATCGTCATGGGGCGCCTGCCCGACAGCTCCAACGTCGCGTGCGATTTGGCCTCAATACACCCGGGCTGCGTAGCCGCCAACGGGAGCAGCGACGCTGGCGCTGACGTAACGCCCACATCACCGGGCACGCCTGGAGGCGCACCCGCAGTCGGGAAGAAATCTCCAGCATGGGTCGCCGGCGGTTGCGGCTTGGCGTACCACGTTGTGCGCAAGCCCCGCACCGAGGGGCGCAGTGCGCGAAGTGGGCGTGTGAGTGCATCAGGCGGTGGCAGCGCAAGCGGCTACACTAGTGACGACATGGCCGTTGACGACGGTGAGAGCACTCTGGAGTTTCAGGACGATGCCGCCGACATCGTGAAGCGTAGCAGGCTGTTAATGACGGACAGCTTGGCGTCCGACAGCGAGCTCGGCAGTGGGCAGATGAAGGCGTGAGGGGGGCACAAGTAATTGGGGCGGGACTGGAACGCACACAGTTCAGTAGATGAGCGGTATGGTGTCACTCTCGACCAAGGCTTGGTCTTGGTTGAGTTGTTCATGTAGACAACATTGTCTTTGATTCAAAAACTGTTCCCTGGCAGCATGGGCAAAGCGTGCAGGTCGGGCTACATGCATGAACTGTGCCTGATACGTTGAGTTGGTCGGTGGCTTACTGGGTATCAGTAAAGTAATGACAGATGTGTAAGCGTGTTGCTATCGTAGGCTGACTCATGTCAACCCGTCGCACGCTATGTTCATAACCGCCCCATATGCAGTGTTGTGGCAAACAGGAACAATATTGCTTTATAGGTGTTACATGGGCTCGAACGCTCCCTACCTATTTCGTGCGTTAGTTGTGAATCATGCATGCTTGCCCATGCTTGCCTTTACAAATCACACCGCACTGAGTAACCCCCGGCTTCCTTTTGTGGGTACAAATCATTCACGCTACTATGGATCTCAATACTGACTGCTACAAGTCGTGAGAAAATAGGCCGTGAACTAGATCGCTAGTCACGATGCACACACTTCCCATCTTCCTGCGCCGACGACACCGTCGCAGCATCTGTCTCATCCCTATGGTCTTATCTGTGACCTGATCGGCGACCAGCCGCCAGCGGCCTCACAGGTGTGCTGCTTGCCATTTGACGGCGGATAGCTTTCATGCAGTAGCGAAAAATGTCTGCAACCAGATACAAATGACGCTTAACATTGTTGCGCCGCAGCTTCCCGGCCAGAACGGGAGCGTTTGTCGTGCTGGGCAAGTGATGGACCGTCGCGCTAGCAAGTGGACCAGCCGCAGGCCGTGAATGAGTGGTAAGTACGAAGATCAGCTTTGCCTCCTACATGTTTTCGTTTACTAGTGATGCAGCTTGATATAAAGCCCATCACAATGAGACATGAAAAGCCTTTTACCTGCTGAATGCCAGCCCATGATGTTCCCTGCGACTGTCTGGCCCATCCCACCACCCTGCACCCCTGGCAAAAGCAGAGAGCTGGTATGCAATCCGCCCTCACCCCTCAGGGCAAGTGCGGCCTGCCCTGACCTGCTCTCTCGTCACGCTCAGGCACAGCATCTGGTGCCCTGACTGCTTGCCTGCCTGCTCGCGGGTGGGTAGGTGGAAGGGAGCCGGGGAGCTGGCTTTGGGTGAGCCCGGTGAATTCCCTTTCCCTGATCTGAGGCTCAATCTGTCACTCCACATTCCTGGCCGCCTGGTGCTAGCTGCCACCCCATGTCTCCTTGCCTTGCCCTTGCATGTGCTCATGGCTTGTGCTCCCTTGCTTGCGCTCTCTTGCTTGCGTGTGTGGATAGGGGCTTGGTGGAGGGCGGCTGGCTACTGGGCTGCTGGCTACTGTTGTCCAGCAATGCCAAGCTCACTCGCTGCTTCCGTGACCTGCTGCTGCAGGCAACACTCAAGGCTCACAGCCGGCAATGTGCCTCACCTATTGTTGAGGCACTTACTGTTACGGCGCTCCTTGGAACCTGTATAAGAGTAAAGCATGGTAAGAGTCGGGTGGGGTGGTGTGGTGTATGGGGAGTGGGAAAGTGGAATAGAGGGCTAGGGTGCAGTGGGGAGACTTGAATAGTAATAGGGGACTGGCGTGGTAGGGGCAGGGATTGGGGCTGGGAACTAGTGGTGGGAATGATGTTGGGTGGATCGAGGCAGGGCTACAACTCTTCCCTCGTGCATGACTGCCTACCCTTTGATTGGGCATCACACTCAGCTGGCAAGCTGAAGACTTTGGTGGCTGTGAGGAAAACACGATCACATACCTGATCAGATTGATGACTCAACTTCGTTACCTCCTACTCATTCTGAGCTACCGTGTTACTCTGGGCTGTACAACCCTGCACTGCCAACCTCCTGTGTAGCGCCTGCTGAACCAGCTCCTGCGAGCTTAAGGCGTGCAACATTTGCATGTGCCCCACCGCCTTCCATTTGTCTGTCGGATCACTGCTTCCAATCACGCATGTCACTCACCTGCCTGGCCTGGCCTGGCCAGGCCTAGCCTGTAGAAAGCCCTCGCCCTTGGCTAATCTGTTGTACCATGTTGTACCATGGGATCGCAGCCTTGCCCGGCTTGACCTACGACCCGGCACGAGCCACAAACTGGAGCTGAAGACCGACTACCATGACAAGAGGACTCTGGCTTGGGTGCTCTAGGAAAGAGGACAATCATTAGACTAAGCTAACAGTCTTTGGCCAGAGTGGTTCGACAAGGCTTTATGTCTGACCTGGCTTGCAGGTTGGCCTACATGCATGACCTCTGCCTGATACGGTAGCTAAGCCACATGCCTGATGCGGGGCATTGAAATAACAGCTCTGCCTGTAGGACAGTAGAGCAGGGCAGAGAAGCATGTGGCAGGGCAGGGCCTGGCTGGCCTGTACTTACATGGATTGTGCAAGATTGTGTAATGGATTGTGTAATGGATCTCATTTTCGCCCCACTCCGGTTGCCGGCACTCCGGTTGAATGGCGACCTGATGCCCCCCCTAGCACGCTCGGATGGTGTTGCTAAATCCCTGGGATGCCGCAACATGTTTGTAGTAGCTGAGTGAGATTACCCACAGCCCAACATGTTGTTCCTTGTTGAATGAGTTTTGTTGGCCTGATGCGGGGCATTGATGGATTGTGTGATGGATTGAAAGAAAGTGGTGGATTGTGAGAAACATAACTACTTCTCCACCGGCATTGTCACCACCAATGTTGCGACTGGTTGGCGGATATGTGGTGGCACTGCTTCACGTATGGCGTCCATGCCTGCTCACTAAGCGGTGACATACAAACATTCCCCAAATGGTGAACAACTTCAGCTCTGCCACTTCAGCTCTGCCACTTCAGCTCTGCCTGTATGACAGTAGATATATCTGAATGGAACAACTGGTGAACAACCGAGTTTAATTTTGTGGTCGTATCCCTCCCGCCAGCGGTCTCACAGGTGTGCTGCTTGCCATTTGATGGCGGATAGCTTTCATGCAGTAGCGAAAGATGTCTGCAACCAGCTACAAAACAACTTCAATTGAAGCACGCACTCCCACCTGTTCTTGGCGGATGCGGTGTTGTTTTTCGCATTGTATCAATCGCATCAGGCCCACTCTGCACCAGGCGTATCGTAGACGCCATTCCATGGCTAAAGGAAAACGGGACATTTGGATCGACTGCGATGCGGGCGTGGACGATGCTCAAGGCTTGCTGCTGGCCCTGGCGGATGCGGAATGCAATGTGCTCGGCATCTCGTGCGTGCATGGCAACACGGTCTGCGTTGAATGCGAATGCAAGTTACAAGACTGCAAGCACCAGTCCTCAACCCGCCACTGGCATGCGGCCGCAGGCAGTCGCACAAGTGGCTCGCAATGTGTGCCGCGTGTTGACGCTGTGCGAACGGACTGACATCCCAGGTGCGTTGCTTGGGGGAAAGTTATGACTCTGAAGGCATGCCCCTGCACTCAATTTAAGCATATATGTGTCTCACAGCTCAGGTCACTCCGCCCACACGCCCCTCCCAACATAGCTCTTGAAGCCTGCGAGTGTCCATGCAGTACGGTAACATCTAAACAGGACTGGTAAAGTGTAGCTAAATTCAGCTTGACAGCTCATCTTAATTCAAGAGCTCAACTCAGCTGACGAGCTTGACTCTAGAACCACTACCATCATCAACGTCAATGCCACCCACAAAATCATATCCACAGCAGTCACTGGTTGCAGAAATCTTGCAAGGTTAACCAGTGATGACGTCAGTTGGGAAGCCTGGAACATGGAGGGTTGACCCTGGACTAAGAGTAAGAATTAGGAGGTCAGACAGAGGCCAGGGACTAAGGAGGGATGAAAGCAATGGCGTGGACATGTCTAAACAACGTCCATCATTTGCATCACTCATCGCAAGCACCGTCACCACCACTTTCAAAGCATGGCACGCCTCTTGGCAATGAGTGCTGTGCACATACAAGCAAGTGTGACCCACCACAGCTGCGAGTACACCCGCATGCAGGGCGGCCATGAGTGTGCCGCAGGCTGCCCGCAGTGTACCTGGGGGCAGAGGAGCCCCTCCTGGCTCCCCCCACACCGCCCAACAACTGGTTTGGGAAAGATGGTCTGGGGGATGCTGAGCAGGTGAGCGCCCTCCTCCCAGCTGCCCTCCTCCCTGCTGCCCTCCTCCCTGCTGCCCTCCTCCCTGCTGCCCTCCTCTCTCCTGCCCTCCTCCCGCTCATCTCAGTGGCCTACTCCTGTTGCTTTGTGTCCAAAGATGGCGTATGCCCCCCCCACCGCTGCAGGCATGACTCCCAGCCCTGCCCACCACACTGCGCCCATGCTGCTGCTGCTGCTGCTGCCCCTGCTGCTGACCCTGACCCTGACCCTGACCCTGACCCTGACCCTGACCCTGACCCTGACCCTGACCCTGACCCTGACCCTGACCCTGACCCTGACCCTGACCCTGACCCTGACCCTGCCCCTGCTGCTGACCCTGACCCTGACCCTGACCCTGACCCTGACCCTGACCCTGACCCTGACCCTGACCCTGACCCTGACCCTGCTGCAGGCCTGGCCCACTGCCCAGGACGTGAAGGTGCAGGCAGCAGTGGGAGTGGCTGCAGTGCGGCTGGCGGAGGCGGCACAGGGGAGGGAGGGGCGCCTCACTGTCATAGCCCTGGGTGAGCAGGCGGCTGAGGGGAGGTCAGCAGCTGCGAGTAACTCTTCCCGCCACTCTTCCGCCACCCTATCTAGTAAATCTTCTTCGTATTTCTTCACCCCATTTTGACAACCACACAACATTGCGATGTACAGAATCTTGAGTCAGATCATTCAATCTCGCTGACGTCTTTGTTGTGCATTCGATGCTGCTGCCATTGCAGCCCCTCCTGCGCTTTGTTGCAGGGCCCTTGACCAACATCGCGCTGGCCTGCAAGCTTGACCCCCGGCTTCCTGGCAGGCTGGAGCGCCTGGTGATCATGGGGTCGTCTGAGGCGGTGAGAGAGGGTGCAGCTTGCCACCTGCTTGCCTTGAGCTCACGTGAGCTTGATCTTGTATACTCCCGCTTACATTCAAGATTCCTGTGCTTGATGAAGTGTGTAATGTGCTGACCCTGACCCTGACCCTGACCCTGACCCTGACCCTGACCCTGACCCTGACCCTGACCCTGACCCTGACCCTGACCCTGACCCTGACCCTGACCCTGACCCTGACCCTGACCCTGACCCTGACCCTGACCCTGACCCTGACCCTAGGTAGGCAACGTGACCCCCACAGCCGAGTTCAACTACAGCTATGACGCTGAGGCCGCAAAGCTGGTGCTCAACAAGGTGTGTGGGCTTGCCTTCTTAAGTGGCTGCTGGCTAGGCCTGGTTCAGGTTCAGGTCCAGGCCTGGTGGAGGAAATGGGCTGCCAGGCTGCTGGGCATAGACGAACTACGCAGCCAGTCCAAGCTAACGGCAACGACATGCAGGGCAGCAAAGCCAAGGTCCAGGCCCCATTGCCTGATAGCTCAAGGGTCAGCTGTCAACATAACAGCGACTTCCCCTCCCTCCCCCTCCACCAGCAGCCCACTGGCTGGCCCTTGCCCAGGCCCCTGCCCCAGCCATCCCACCCCTCCTCCACCCCCCCTGCTGCTGCCTGCCCCGCAGTTTGCCGCCTGCCCCCCAGCAGGGCCTGGCCCCCGCCTAGCAGTGGTGAGCTGGGAGTGTTGTGAGCGGCACCCCGTGCCCTGGTCCCTGGTGGACAGCTGGTGGGGGCTGGGCACGCCACGCGCCAGCTTCTTGCAGGGTCAGGCGGGGGAGGGGAGGGGGGCAGGAGGGGGGGAGCAGGCCAGGGGGCAGGGGGTCAGACATGCAGGGCACATGGATTCTGTTGAAGGGGGCGGGGCGGGGCGGGGCGGGGCGGGGCGGGGCGGGGCGGGGCGGGGCGGGGCGGGGCCCAGCCGCGTGCACAACTCACAAGAGTGGTTAGGCGAGTGCCTTCTGCCGCCACCACACCCCTTTGGCCAGGGCAGACGGAGGTCAGAGGTCAGGGGGCCAGGGGGCTGCTGGTGCTGTGGCGGCTAGAGGGGCACAGGAGCTGAGGGCTGGTGCTGGGGGGAAACAGGAGCCTGGGCATCCCCCACCCGCCCCCACCTCGGTGTAGGGTCTGGCACAGTGCGTAGGGCCTGGATACGCCGAGGTTACAGGTAGGGCGCTGGTGTCAGGGACGACAGGAGCCTGGGCCTTCCCCTGCCCGCCCCCACCCCACCCCTACCCCTGTGCCGGTGCCTCCCTTGTTGCCCGCAGCCATTAGCGCGCATTGCATACGCTCGGCCAAGGCCAACATCGAGACAGGCACATCAGGCTGGGTGACTGCTGACCCCTTGGCAGTGGCCGTGGCCCTACGCCCTGCCATTGTGCAAGCTAGCAAGCAGGTGAGTCTGGAGGAGGCCTGGTGTTGGTGGCCAGCAGCAGCAGCAGCTGCAATAGCAGCAGGCTGGGGCTGGGGGGTTGATCTTGCAGCTGCCAAACTGCAGCTGTGGTGGTTGGCTAGGCACCATGCGCCATGCGCCTTGCTGGCAGCATGACAGCACCATGACGGCAGTCCATGCAAGCATGCATGGCAGTGTACAAGTGCGGGGTAAAGCAGGGCAGTTGACGAGATAAGCTTGGAGGGCTGCAGTAGGTGGGGCCAGCTGGCTGAGAGGAGAGGTTGGGTGGGTGGGCTCTCGGTTGAGAGCAGCTGCCAGTCAGCTCCAGAGGCAAAGGCAAGGAGACAACCCGGCAGGCAATCATGTGGGAGGGGCTGCTAGCGTGCTTGCAGGCATGGCCTGCTCCTACCAAGCGTTGCCACAAAGTAATAAGTCGCATCATGGCATCGGCTATCGCTGTACTGTTCTGTCCTGCTGTTCTTTCAAGGCCGTCCAGGACGCGCTTCTTCGCCGGTGTGTTGTACTGCAGGTGTACTGCGATGTCGAGGTGGCCGGCAGCCCGCTGACCCGCGGCATGGCGGTGTACGACTGGAACTCGCAGCTCGGTCAGCCCGCGAATGTGGAGCTGGTGCAGAAAGTTGATGTTAAAGCGTATGAGGCGATGCTGACGCATAGCCTGACGCCGTAGCTCAAGCATCACGCGGTGTAGCTGGTAGGATTGTAATTGAAGTTGTCAGTCTGGTCGGCTGCTTGGTCTCTCTCGTCAGTAGCTTGGGCCGAGGTTAAGGCCGAGATGAGACGGAGCACGTCGTCAGTGCCAGTTTATGCCGTAGCCACCTAATCACTCTGGTAACGATAAAAGCATGAAACGCGCGGTTTTCGCGGACTGGAGCGATCTACTACCCGGACTTTTGGGAACGACTGCAACAGCTGACGATACGCTCGATAGAGTTGTTATGCCCCGACCCAGCCATATCCTCGCAAGCACCAGCGATGACTGGTCATATATCTGCATGGCTGCATGGCTGGCAAGGAAACTGGAGCAGCAGACTAGACCGAGGAGTCATAACAGCGCCATGCTCCACGCATTTGAGCAGATGTTGGAGCACATCAATCAAGCACAATGCCAAGTGCCCTAGTCACCCATCATTGCCTAGCCAGGATCCATTCCTTGTTGCATGCTAGATTGCATGCTGGCAGCCCCCTTGTCCCTCACTAGGGCCTACATTTGAGCCGGACCACCAGGGACCACTAGTGGCCGCTAGCAAATACTAGTCACCACTAGTGGGCAATAGTTGCCCGATTCAAGTGGTGTTATTGGGCTGTGCGGAGCATACCCAGTGCACATGGACATGGTGCATGAGTGCCTACTACCTACATCATTGCCTGATTGTGTAGAATTGGCATGAATAATATGCACTAATGTAAGCTGATGACAGCTCAACAAAGGGGGGCACATACTACTGTGCCTCAGCAGGCTGCTGCTGCTGCTGCTCCTGGGCCTTGGGAGGCTTGTCTCGCAGCCGCTTGTAGCCCAGGCCAGGGTACTCCTTGCCCTTGGCTGGCAGAGCTCCCTGCTCTGGCCACCAGCACAGCTCCAGTGGACGCCACCTATTCTCCCCAATGCGCTGCATGTTCAATGTTGCATTGCAGTCCCTGTCCAGCCACCTGCCTGGCTGTGGTGCTGGCTTGGCTTTGGCAGGCTTGCCCTGGCCCTCAACTGCCTGCTCAGCCTTGGTGCGCTTGCTGAGCTTGGCTGGCGGGGGAGTGATGGGCCCTGGCTCTGAGGCTGCTGGCTGTGTGGCCTCCTGGCTGCTGCGTGGGGCCTGTGGGGGCTTGCTGAGGGCCACCACCGGGCACCACATCAGGCCCCGCACTGGCAGGTCACGTTGCTGGCTCCAGGCTGGGCGCAACAGGCGGTGTTCCACCTGCCCTGCTGGAGGCTTCCAGCCTTCACGCCCGGTGGGCTGATCAGGCTGATCGATCATGGTTCAGCTCTCTCTCACATGGCTGCTTGCCATTCACTTCAGAGCTGACCCGAGTAGTGCGGTGATCATCCACTAGCACCAACCTGCCCCACCGCTGGCCTGTGCCCCTGGGCCTGCACACCACCTTGCAGCAGGCCCGCAGCACAGCATCAGCACCCCACCACCCCCAGTGCCAATGCTAGCTGCGCCAAAGAAGACCACCAGCTGCTTGGCATGCTCATAGCGCTCCATGGACACCTCCGCCATGTCCTTCTCCAACTGCAGCCATGCACACAAGGCACACACCACCCTCCCAGCCCCTTACCCTCCCTCCCATGGACACCTCCCACCACTACTCAGTCCCTCCCACCCACCCACCCTCACCTCCCAACTGCTCCAGCGTCCGGTCCTGGGCTCTGTACAGCCTCAGCCGCTGCCGTGCCCACTTGGGGTCCAGGCACACCTCCCACACCGCATCCCAGGTGGCCAGGGTGACGGTGATGTGCTTCAGGTTGGCCACCAGGGATGTGCCGGCTGAGCTTGCTGCTGCCAGGTGTTGGATGTGGGGCTTGATTGGTGCTAGCCACCGCTCCGTGTCACAGCGGGCAGTGTTTAGGCCGCTGGCATGCTTCACCTGGCCCTTGGTCAACTTCCACCGGGCCAGCTTGTCAGCTACCAGCTGGCCTGACCTCTCGTCCCAACACCCCTGAAGCTGCGCTGACTGCCTGGGTGACGCCGGGGTCGATGCCCACCCCAATCTGTGTGTCTGGGTCAACCACATACTCACGCGTCTCAGCTATGCCCCTGCCTATGTGGGGGAGTCCCACTGCATGGGCCGCTGCTGCTGCCGCACTTGGGCTGCTGCTGCTGCTGGCAGCTGGTGGTGGTGGGGCTGGAGGAGGGGGGAGGGGGCGTGTGTAGTGCACGCACACGCTGACATCGTCCGTCTCCACAGTCCTCTCAAAGTGAAGCTTGTCCAGCCTGATCCGGACACCAAAGCGGATGGTCCGACGTCTTTACTCTGTCCCTTCATCACGCTGTCCCAGTCCCGTGGAGGCCTATAGGCAGGCAGGCAAGCAGTTAATGCATGCTAGCCTAATCTAGCTGCCTCAGAGTTGGAGTGACATGGCTCTGCAGTCGACATGCAACACAGAGCGGCTCAGTTGGCGTGGGCGGCACGGTCGGCATAGGCCAGCCGACATGCGCCTGCAAGATAGGATGGCCCGGTTGCTGGCAACACACGGCTTGCTGGCAGCACACCTGATGTGGGGTCATCAGAAACCTTGAGCTTGGCGGTGGCTACCCTTTGCAGGGGGATGGGGGTACCTCCCAGGGATATATATGATATGATATACCGTTCTCTCCCTTCTGATTCGCGAGACCCACATCGAGGCACCCCTATCATGCTTCACCCATGCACCACGCCAACAGCTTTATCCCCCGGCAGTACAACCCTCAAGGGTGCCCTGTCTCGGCTCTAGGCCAGGGCGGGGTGAGGGCGTCGAGCCCAAGCCACGAACACCACTTTTGGTGACATGCTTCACCATGCGCATGGCTGGTGTGGATGGCGGCATGGACGGTGGCTCTGGCAAGTTGGTTGTAGCATTTCTGCACTGCCAGTGGTCATGCAGCAAAGGAATTTCGAGGATGTTTGTGTGTCGTCTTATCCTCGAGGTGTGCGAGGTGAGGTGCGGGGTGTGACTCAGGTGCGACGTGTGATGTGCGCCCTATCCGCTGCCTCTGCAATGTCAACAGGGCTCTTGACCCACACAACCCCTGGAGAGGGGGAGGATGGCCGATGCACATTGTCCGTTGCAGCTGAATACACTATCAACATCAAAGTGTCCGTTTGGGCACCAATCAGAACTAGGCGTCAATTCACCATTCCAGTTTACTCTTTGTGGGCCGTTTCTCTAGCCCAGAAGCTGTTCAACGCGCGGCCCTTACTCAAGTCTCAGTTTTAACAGAAGTTTTATAGTCACAGTGGCATGAACATGCGCCCAGCTGGGCATCAAAGCAAGGTCAGTCAGGTGCTCCCTTCTTCCGTATCGTCTTCACCATCTCACTATCACGATTACTATGTCATGTCACTCATTCCACCATAACAAAGCGGCCCCACCCACACCCTCAGCTGCATGGCTGCCCCACCCACACCTCCTCTCACTCCTACCATCAAGCAACTCTCTGCACCAAGCAACACTGCCAACTGCCTCTGCCACCCCACTACATACATGCGGAAGGTGATGCAGGGCCCCTGTCATGACACAGCACGCACCGCCACCCTGGTGACAGCTGCCAGCCCCCTCGGCCCTCACTAGGGCATCCATTTGAGCCGGACCACTAGTGGCCACTAGCGGGAACACTAGAGATCACTAGTGGGCAATAGTCCGTATGCGGCCTGGCCCTCCTGCTGATGTCTGCATCACAGCGCCTCATGGCTCTGCTCCAATGATGCAGACCAGCACATGCACAGGCAGGGCCTCTCACTGGGCCACACATCCTGGCAGAGGAGCTGGGGAGATGCTGCTGGTACATAGATATATGTACACTGCAGTAACGACTGCAAAGCAACTCGTTCAATCAACCCCACAATGGAAGCATGCGGTACAACTGCAAATGTACAACTGCATGCCAGGCATATGCCAATCACGAGAACGTGAGGCAGTGGCAGGGGAGGTGAGTCATGCTGATGCATGCAGCACCGGCAGCATTCCAGCTGCGCATCAACACACAGCCACACTGTGCTGCGACAACCATGTACATACATACATACAGCCAGATGACCATGGACAGGCTCAAGGGCATAAGCCCCATGTACAGATCAGCACATGAGGCATGGAGTGCAGGTGGCTGCCATGCCTTGTTCCAGCACGACTGGGCTATGTTTGTGCCGTTGCCTAAGGATAGGTAGCTAAGAGGTGAGGTGAGGGCAGCCCTGCTTTAGGGTCAAGTGATCTTCACAGTGAATGAATGTGAATGAAGCGCTGGAGTGCAGGGCAGCTGCCATAGCCCTGTTTTCAGCATCGCTCCCACAGTCTCAGCAGGGGTGTCTAGATATGCATGAAGCGCTGGGGCATGGACCTGTTCCAGCGCCATGTGACCCTGCAGCTGATGTCACTCGGGCCGACCAAGATCACATACTCCTCACCATACAGCTCAGGAGGTGGCCCCACCCCAAAGCACTTCACAGGGTGCAGCTCCGACCTCGAAGCTGCTAAGATGCGGCCCTTGCACGTGGTCATCGTCACACTCGTGCCTCTCTCATGCATGTGGGTAGGCATGGGCGTATCGTCCAGGCAGAACAGGTTGTAAGTCATGGAGGGCACGTGGAGAACGTTGTGCAGCCGCAGCGAGGCCCACGGGGTGGTGATGGTGGCTCGCCCAATGCCCACAGCCTTGACCACACGGCCATCCAGCATCAAGTAACGTGTCAAGGGCCGGTAGTCAGCGAGTAGGTCCTCGTCGCAGGCGAGGTGATGGTTGATGTTGGGAGGGGCCAGGACCCAGCAGCCCTCCCTTGCAGGCTCGTCACGGCAGTCAGGGTCAGCTGGAGGAGGAGAGGAGAGACGCTTGCAGCGAGGACCTGCTGGGTGGCCAAGGTCATAGCTGTCAGCGCAGCGCTTCTGGGCTGCCTGGCGCTCCAGGTCCTCTGTCCTGATCAGCACCCTGCGCCACAAGGCAATGCAAGCGTTGGTAACAGGCAAAGGCCGCAATGCCACACATCAAGGCAGGAGCAGCAGAGTTGGAGGTCACGAGGAAAACAGAAGGAGACAGATGTACTGAGGTCTTCGCTGGAGGTTCACACCTGCTGCTCTCGTCTTTGGCCGCCTGCCTTGTTGCGATGAGCTGTTCATAGCGTTGCATCTTGCGCAGGATGTCAGACATGCGTTGGGGCTTGTTCATGAGCGAGACCACCAGTGCATCGTAGTCGTTCGTCAGCCCCAACAACGCGAAGCAAGCAATGTCTTGTTCGGGCAGCATTGGGCCTGTCTGGGCAATGTTGGACGCTAGGTGCCGCGCTCGTCGCATGTACTTCGAGACAGACTCTGAGGGATCCTTCTGCAACTGCGTAACCTGTGCAATGAGCTGCGTGCGGTTGTACAACATTTTATCGGGACTGCGACATTTCATTCTTCAACCCCCGCTTTAACGCAGCGTTCTCACACATCCCACCCCTCTCAACATGTCCGCATTCTAAGTAATCAGGCTTATAGATGGCGTGCGCCTTAGGGCGTTGCTGTCCATCTTATCCGCATAGCTGCGCATTTGTTGGGTTAGCGCGTCTGCCTCTGGAGCCTGCATGGCCAATGCGGGCCAAAGCGGGTACACCCTTTTGATTTGCGTCCGCGAATCATCATTCATTGTGTTGGTTTTCGACTGCGGGTTACAATTGTTAGAGCACTTCGCGATTCAGTCAAAAGCCACATTGCCTCGTTCGCGGTTTTGCGGGGCAAAAAGTACGGTATAGGATATATACATGATACTACATGATACGCGGTGCTGCGTCACATAAGACCTCACATGGCAGTGTCTAATGCTGAAGAAGGGGCCCTGCACACACAGCCCTGCACACACAGCCGTTGCCGGCAACGGTGGATGCCAGCGATCTTAGTGGTTGTGGACTGTTGTTTCCGATGCGCTGATTTGTTGCAGCCTCCTTGTATTTTTAAACCAATCCTCTGCATACTTCGCTGGTTCTCGCTGTTCATCACGTGTTCATGGCATGAATCCGCACGCAATGGCTTCAGGTTTATAAGCCGCCTTCACGTTTACGTAGTAGATAATGGAGTCGCGGGTCGTTTTAGGTGGTTAGGGTTAACTGCAGCGGACCTATTGTATTAACAATTCTTGAAACGAGGTCGATAAACGATTACAACCGAGTAAAACTCAATTACTACTGTGAAACAGGTCATCAGAGCGTAGTAGAGCAACTGCTTGGTGTTGATGGCAACACTGACACGTCCCAGCTTGTCTTGTATCCCAGGCAACATGAGCGCGGAGATAGGCGGCACAATACAATGGTGATCAATACAAAGAAGAAGAATGTAAGCTTCTCCTTTATAAAGACCACCAGTACAGTACATGCATGCAGCTTAGATCACACATCATACATGGCTTGCCCGCTATCATGTGTTCACACATCCCGCCATCATGACAACCCCTGCTCTGCGCATCTTGCCCCATGCTCACTCTGCTGCATTAGTTGCATGCTCTGTGTCCACCGTGTCCACCATGTCCACCATGTCCTATTGCCAACAGACCATGCCTCCTATTTGTCACAGTCCCAAGTCACAGCTGTCCAAAGATGCACGAGCTGGGCATTGCTCATCCCAGTGGCACCGTATGCATGCACCAGGGCAATGCAGCTGCACCCTCTTCGCACCCATGTGCTACATGTGCAGTGCATGTTCTGGTGCGGGCCGCATGGGCATGAGCAGCCATGCTTGCCATGGGTGATGCTGCAGTCAGTTATAGTGCTCATGTTCACTGCAGCTGGGCTGCTGTGCTGGCCACCCCTACCCATGCAATGTGCAGCCCCTCCTGCTCTCACCCTCACCACTGGCAGCAGCATTGCCATCGTGGCATGGGAACAGGTGCGTACCAAGATCACATGCACCAGACCATATTCACTCAGGGAGTTGAGAGCTGGCGGTCAGGCCTATCTTGAGCCAAGTGTCAGCAGCCCATGGTTGGCATACTTACTTATGCAAGCTTAGATCACGGGCACAAGGCCACTCCAACTCCAACTCATTGAGTCAGAAGTTCAGAGTCTGTGATTGTCTGATCAGGCAACCCTGAGCAAGCATTTTGCACCTCAACACCTTTGAGCTCAACCTATCTAAGGTGACAGCGCTGGTGGTGCATGGCCGCACCTTGGCTGACGGCGCTGTGGCTACCAGCCAAGCCCTGACCCATGCCCTGATCCACGACCTGATCCACGCTAGCCTGACCAGCCTCAGCTCAGTCATCCGATGGAAGCACTGGTCTCAGTCATCTGATGACAGCGCCATGGTAGATGGTCTGATCACGCTCCACACATCACAGCCTAGAGCGGCAGCAGACAGCCTGTAGCTTGTCTAAGCCTGCCCCATGCCAGCTGGCTGCACCCATGGCCCGCTGCTGCTGCCGCTGCTGCCACCGTTGCAGCCGCTGCCGTCGCTGCTGCCGCCGCTGTTGCCGCTGCTGCCGCATGTGAGGGTCAGCTATAAGAGTCATCCCCTCATGATGCATCTATGGCTATGTCCCTGTTGCTTCTGCAATTCACCCCCACGCAGGCGTGCCTATTTTGGCCCGTACATACTCCACTGCCTCCTGCCGGTCCCTCCATCACCTCGTCTATGCAGTGTGCAGGTGTGCTGCCCATGAGTGACGTGCAGCCAGGAGTGTGACAAACAATTCTTTCAGACCCCTTGCATGCTCCCATGCTCCAACTGCATGCCCCACAGGGGTGAAAGTGTGACCGTGCGGATGGGGGTAGGCATGCATGCATGGTTTCAGGCTGCATGGTGTTTGCACAGGAATGCATGAGGCTCATGCAGCAGCTGAGGTTGAAGGGTGTGTGTGTAAGGGTGGTGGCAGTGGGTTGGCAGCAGTGGTGGGGGAGCAAAGAAGGCGCCCTGCCGTGCACTACCCCTACCTGCTTGGCTGGCTGCCGGCTACTGGGCTGGCTGCTGGCGCCCTCAGAGGATACGTTCAGAGTCATGTCCCAACACATGCTGAGTTCAGTAATGGCCGTTTTGGGCTTTGGGTTGGTTGTGCCTGACTGGCAGGCCTGTGGATTGAGGGTCAGAATCACGCTGGCTGCTGCCATGGGAGGTGGTAGCAGAGGAGGAGCAGGAGGAGGGGGATTAGGAGGAGCAGGAGGAGGGGGAGCAGGAGGGGGAGGAGGAGCAGGAGGGGGAGGAGGAGAGGGAGGGGGAGGGTGGTTTAGTGGCGTAGAGGGGTGGTGGAGGAGCGTCCAGGGGCAGCCGATACAGCCAGGGTGGCAGGGCCTCCTTGAGCTCCCCATTGGGACACCACCTGCGGTCACACTCACCACCACCAGGTCACTCCTCACCACGTCACACTGCCCCTCAAGGATATCTAGCAGCT
>JASKMD010000410.1:0-75038 GCA_030144725.1 Haematococcus lacustris
GGGGCTGGGGCTGGTTCCTGGGGCGGTGCTGCTGCGTCGAAGACTGGGTTGTCCGTGGAGCTGTACGGTCCGTTAAGCTCCAACGGTGTGCCCAGTACAGGCGGCTGAGTTATGGCAGCCACCTCGCGCAAGCACGAATGCGGATGTAAGCGCTAGTGCACTGGGCGAACGTGTTAAAGAAACACGCACCGCGGAGCTACGGCTGGCTGCAGCCTGAACACCCCGGAGTGCCCAGGACTGCAGCCGAAGTGAAGATGCTGACGCCCAGACGTCCGTCTGTCGACAGCTGAAGGCAATTGATAACCTTCCTCCGGGGAAAAGAGCTTAGAAGAAATGTAAGATAGCAAACGGAATGAGTAAGGACGCCTCGACTAGCAGCAAGCAAGGCAAAGCTGATACCCGTCCCCAGGATGGTGCCGGCCTTCAGATGCCGATGGCAGTGAGCTGAGAATACCTCCAGACTTGGGTGCCCGTGATTACATCGGACAGCTGGTAAGGTCTTCTAAGCTGCCGCCGCAGCATCCCAATCCACTACAAATACCCAATCCCCATGCAACCATGTCAGAACTGTTATGCAAGTCGCAGGATACACACACCAATCCATCCACAGAAGCTAGGTCACATCAACCATCAACCACCCATCACCATCTACCGTGATACAACCACCTGTCATGCTTGCATGGCTAGCCCATGTCACGCAAACCGCACAGTCACGCCCATGGTTGTGACACGGTGCATGAGGGCGACACTAGGGGTATCCGGCTTTCAGCTGCAAACCATGTTATCACTTGCTCCTCGTGAGTAGTGCATTACATTAAGGCTCGGTAAGGCATGTAATGGTAGCAACGGCAAGAACACGAGAACGCTGCGAAGATGGGTTGTCCATACAAGCTGGCCATCCATGCACCAACTGGTTGTCAGCCAACTGTCCCTAGGTATGGAGGTGCGTAGTAAGCGAGAGGTATGGCGGATTGGTATTACAGTGTACCACACCAGCTGTGTTGGCTTACATCACATTGTACCACACAAGCTGTCTTGGCTTACATCATAGTGTACCACAGCAATTGTGTTGGCTTACTCCACGATAGGTACCATCCGTAGTCCAGCTGGCTGTGACGCATTGGGTGTGGACCACCGCCAGGCTTGCACCTGCTAGGCATGACCGTTATGCATACATGCATAGGGGGTAAGTAACAGTTGGCTACCACGTTTGCAACGTTAGCGCATCACCGCGTGGTGGTGTTGTCCATACAAGGGGCTTACATATCATGTGAAGGGTATACACGGCTAATAACCATCATTGTCTTCATCATTACATCTTGATCAGTCACTGCTTACAAATTGTGTGTGGCAAGGAACTGAACGGAAGCTCAGGTCAGCCATGCTGCTGGTTGCTGATACAAGGCTGCATTGCCACACACATACAACATGTTGTCCATGCACTACAGCCTGCTACCACTGCTTATCCACTGCAGTACATGCACTGCCACCTGCTGCTGCTGCTCATGCACTGCCACACACCTGCAGCCTGTTGCTACCTGCAGCCTGCACTGCCACACACCTACAGCCTGCTGCTCATGCCACCTGCTGCTGCTCATGAACTGCAGCCTGCTGCTCATGCCACCTGCTGCTGCTCATGAACTGCAGCCTGCTGCTTATCCACTGCAGCACATGCACTGCAGCCTGCTGCTGCTGCTGATGCACTGCAGCCCGGGCGGAGGCTGTGTTGTGGCGGGCAAGGGGGAAATGGGAAAAAGGAAGGGGGGGGGGAGGTGCCCATCAGACGTGCAACCAAGGGAGATCAGGCTGGGTATTGGGTCATTTACAAGAAGGGCTAGGGAGAAGAGGGAGAAGCCCCCTGGCTGCCACTCCCCCTGGCTGCCACTCCTGGCTGCGCTGTGGTGCTGTGCTGTGGTGCTGGGGAAGAGGGAGAAGAGAGGGTAGGCAGGAAAGGGAGATGACAAATGAGAGGGGGCAGGGATTAGAGGGAGAAGAGGGGGTTTGCTCCTGGTTGCTGGGTAGGGTAGGGAGGGAACTACGATGTCGAGGGGGAGGTGAGGGGAAGGGTGAATTGGGGCGTAGGAAACTTGGAGGTGTTGGTGATGGGACAGGGTAGGATAAGGGGGAAGGGGCCAAGGGGTTAAACTGTTAGACCTGCAGCAAGCAAGGGGCATACTTGTGATCAACAAACAAGGACATGCATGACTGGAGGTGGGCAGGCTGGTCAAACACCCCAGCAACGCCTGGCTGCCGCTCCTGGCTGGGCTGGGCTGTGCTGTGCTGGGGACGAGGCAAGGGCGGAAGCGGAACTGGGCGCTTCACCTACCACAACAAGGTGACAACACATCACATCAACATGACAACAATGTTGGTTGCTGCTCTACGCCACTGCCGCCTACTGCCTGCAGTCACCAAGCATGCTCCACATGTCATGCGCATGCTCTAGGCTGTTGCCACACTGCTGGCACGCATGGAGGCATAGCTGCAGCAGCCTATGCTAGCGCCACACACCTGTTGCCTCGAGTCACGCCATGCTGCATTCGCACGCATTTCATGGACTTGTCATGCTCCTCCTGGCTGCTGCTCCTTGCTGCTCTTGGCTGTTGCTTCTGACTTCTCCTGGCTGCTGCTCCTTGCTGCTCGTAGCGGCTGGCTGCTCCTGGCTGCTTCTGGCTGCACTTGGTTGCTGCTCTTGGCTGCAAGGTAGGGTAGAGAGATCAGCTGACTCTAGGCTGTTCGCGCCCTCCTACAACTACCGGGGAGGGGAGGGGAGGGGAGGGGAGGGGAGGGGAGGGGAGGGGAGGGGAGGGGAGGGGAGGGGAGGGGAGGGGGGGAGGGTACCATTGCATTGGGGTTGGGCTGGGCGTGAGGGGTTTGTCGACGGATTGGGAGGGGGTGGGCGTGTAGGAAAAGGGAAGGGGAGGGGAGGTGCTGGTGGTGGTAGTGGGCAAAGGGAGTGGGTGTGACCATTAGAACCTGCAGCAAACATGGGCATGCTAGCGGTCAGACTAGGTACATAGAGCTGCATAGTTGCAAGGGATAGCTACTCACCACTTGCTAATTGTAATGTGTGAGGGGGGGGGGGGGGGGGGGGGGGGTGAAGGGGGGTACGGCCGGGAGGGGAGGGCGCTGCTCATGGGCGCCGCTTATTGCTGCCGCTTCTAACTGTCCATGGCTGCTCCAGACTGCTCCTGGCTGTCCTTGGCTGCTCTGCCAAGCTGCTTCCCTTGGCTGCACTTCTTGGCTCCTGGCTCACAACTGCTCCTGAGCTCCAGGCACCTCAGACTCAGACAGACTTTACCAATCGACTGTTCGCTACTTCGCTAGCGCGTTCACAGCGCACCTTTCCTCTTGCTCCTTTCGCTCGACCGGGGCGCATGTATTCTATGGCTGGTCGCGAATGCTGTGTGGCTGCTGGCTGGCGCCTCACCTGCAAAGCACTGCACCATGAGGCACACAGTCGAAATGTGGCGAAATAGGTTGCTGGATAGCGACGGATGGCTGGCACATGTGCTCAAGTGTTTGCCCACAGCGTGCAACTGCTGGCGCAAATTGTCATAGTGGTTGCTGCCCCCAAATTTGGGAAAGCTGGTTGGGATGTCGCCAATCTGGAGTGTCGCTTGGGGTGTCGCTACCGCCACTGCCAACGCCGATGCGACGATGGCAATCGGAGCTCGATGGCCGAGCCAAACTATGGGTGCTGCCAATTTATCCAATCCAGAGGGAAAATATTCAAACCAATTTTTTGGGTTTGGCTCACTCCAGGATAAATGTTACCGGGAGACTTGATTGGCGCACTATGCCCGTGGGTTGCGCAAATAGACCTGCGGCAGTCACAGCTGCGATGCGATAGCGTATCGTGGTTGAGCTTTAGTAGCAATGTCAGTGGTAGCTCGAGCAGCTGCGTGCTATGGTTGCATTGAAGCTGGATTGTTGTGGCGACCTGGCAGCAAGAGCTTACCGAGTGGACAGGTCTGATGTACAAACATCAGACAGGCGAGCAGGGCGGTAGATGACATAGCCAGGTAACGACAACGATCAGGCATGGCTGTTAACATTCTGGACAGCCGCTTTGACATTGACATTCTCAGTAAACAATACGTCTCACATATCACACCGTCCTGCCCCCGTCCAGTACCTGCCCCTGTACACCTCCCCCACGATGGACGTACCTCTCCTCCTGCTGCAGCCCTAGCCTTACCTGCCTGCTGCAGCCTAGTCTCTCTTGACCTGACCTGCCAAGGATACGCCGGCCACACATGTGCATATAAGGAATGGTAAAAACAAAAACCTCATTTCCACCCAGTGTCTTTCCTGTTCATTTAACTGACTGACTAGCATACTGACTAGCCTAGTGAGGTCCATGGCGATGCAACCATTGTGTTAAACTCAACGGTGGAGGTCAAGTGTACAAACCTGATTTCACGGGCCACCGCTAGGAGTTGCACGATGGTGCATGACAATAGCTTGTATATCACTATGCTCAACGAAACGAGGTCAAAGTAAGAAACGAGGTCAAAGTAAGAGGCCGGAAGTCCTGACCATTCTTCAATTTTGCAACTGCATTCAATAACACTGGCTGATCGGCGCCCATTCTCTGCACGCGCTCTGCCCCCTTCCCGCTACACCCTTCACTCTACCTCTGTGGACAGACGGCTGCGCTGCATGGTGTTGTAACCCTGGCCAGTGGCCGCAGTACAGACAGCCTATATGATCCCCATGCTGCTTGCATGCCCACGCTCTGTTGTTCAACACACCCCACCCACTGCACCACACCCACAGCCTGATCCCCCCGAGCTCCTCCTCCTTGGTTACCCAGCACTGCTGGGCCAGCAGCAACACACAGTTGAGATCCTCCCCCGCCTTCCCCGCCTCCCCCTCCTCTCCCCTCCTCCCCCTTCTCCACCGTCCTCCCCCTCCTCCCCCCTCCTCCCCCTCCAATCCCTCCTATGTTGATGGATTAGCCCATGGAGCCGCACTAGCTCATGATGAGGGGCGAGTTGTGCCAGTGCAGGATTGCTAGTCTCACTTTACAAATCCTAATCTCACTCGTGAAATGTCACACCTTAGCTCACCCAATCCATGCCCACCCTGGTGGTCCCTTCACACCCTGGTCGCCCCCGCGGGGGCCCGCCTTGAAGGCCGCGACATAGTCGTCACACTAGCTGTAGCTGGTGTTGATGGTGGCGGCCTGTACGCCGCCCTCCCCCACTCCACACTCCACACTCCTTGCCCGTTAAGTGCCCTGCCAGACCTCCCCCACCTCTCCCCCAGCCAGCCCCCTCTCGCCCCACTTGCCTACACTCGTTGAAGCGCAGCGTGCGGCTGAGCCAAACCTTGGCACTGAAGGCCATGATGGAGATGCGTTGTAGGGCTGGCGGCTGAATAGGATGACGTCACCGTCCTCAAGGTGACGCTCCATGCCGCTACCTCTCTGCAGCCATGGGGCCAAGGGAGGGGTAGGGTTCGGCGGCTGGCGAAAGGCGGCTGGCTGAACAGACAGCCTGGGCAAAGCAGCAGGGGCAGTGAGGGGCAGCGGGAAGCAGCGGGGCAACAATTCAGCAGGCATGTCATCTCAGGCCTAGCCCGCACTGGCTTTGAGCTCAGTGGCGATGCCCCGGCGGTCACCAAACTTGAGGGAGATACGGACGGCGTCGGGTAGCTGAGTAAACGTTGGGCCCATACTGGGTGCTAGGTACAAAGGGGCGGGCGAGGGGGGCGGGTGGGGGGGCGGGTAGGTGGGCAGGTAGGCATGTGGGCAGGTTGGCAGGTTTGGGGGTGGGCAGGCGGGTTGGGGCGCGGGCAGCCAAGTGTGTGGGTGGGAAGGTAGGCCAGGGTTTGGTCCTGGCTCATCCACGCACCATTGATTATGCACTGCTCCAGCTTGTCCCTGTAGTGAGGGTGACGCGCTCAGGGTAGGTCAGCACCACCGCCATGTGTTGAGGCACACGATGGTAGTAGCAGTGCCAGTACTAGCAGCATGTGTGCTAGGGATGGGCACTTGGACACTACCTGCGGCCTCATGTAGTGAAGAGACCTGATGGCCGTGCAGCAACACGGAGCAGTAGCCAACACATAGCAACAAATCTTGGCCAGCAGCTAGTAGACAGCTACTATAGCACAACAACAACTACAACATGCAGCAGGAGCGCGCAAAGGGCGAGCAAAGAACAGCATGCGGTGAGAACAACAACAGGGAGTGGCAACCAAGAGTGGTGTGGCTGACCGTGAGGCGCCCTTTCTTTCCGCAACCTGTATCTGCCAATGAGTGTCTAGCCCCCTGCCAATAAGTAGGTTGCACCCACTGCCCAGAAGCTCACTAGCACGCCCACCACCACTTCCCCGTCACCACATCTGCCTCCTCTCCTTCCTATTTTGATTCTCTTCCCACCATCACACCATCACCGCGTCAACCCTCTCCCCTTAACCTTGCCTGCGCCACACCACAGCCCCCTCCCTGCCCTACTCAATGGCATGGAGCGAGCCCCCCCTTACATGCTTCCCATCCTACCCTACATGTCTCCAACACCACCTCTCAGCAGGCCAAGAACCTGCCTCCCCTCCTGCGACATGGAGCCTTGGCCAAGGAGGGTTTGGCACACGCTATTGGTAGCAGCCAAGAGTAAGTACAGGAGTGGTGGGCACAGCATGGTGTGAGCAACTAAGAGTCAGATGTTGTGGTGACAAGCATAGCATGGCGTGAGCAGCCACAAGTTAGCTGTTGCGTGTCAGGTGCAGCATGAAGTAAGCATGGGGTAAGCAGCTGTTGTGTGGCATGTGTAGGCCCACTGCCATGCTGCTTAGCCCGGGCTTCAGCAGCTAGGAGGCAGGGGCAGCACAGTGTGAGCAGCAAGGAGTGGCAACTGGGAGAGGAGGAGGCACGGCAAGTCCATGATGTATCGCCAGGCTGGTGTGATCTGATGGCAGGCTGACAGCTAATCCCTTGCATGCCGCTGCTGGTTTCCAGGGATTAACTGCCGCATGAAGCCGTCTTGGAAGCCATCTTAAGAGCTCAGGGCCTGGCTGGACAACAGGCTACGGTACCAAGTGAGAGCGGCGCCGTCGAGGTAATAGGCAAACGTTGTTGGGCAGGCATGGCGAAGAGGTCCAAATGGCTTTCAATGCGCCGTAGCCATTGGCCAGCAACCGCGTTGGGGGTCCCACAGAAGGATGGTGGTGGAGGAGGCCAAAAAGCGGAGGTGGCAGCGGGAGGGCCGGGAGGGGCGGACTGCAGGAGGCAGGAGTCGGGGTGGCAACGGGTAGCGTGTGCGGGTTGTGACGAGATGCTGTTGCCGCAAGTGCCGGTCAAAAGAGTGAGCTCGCCGACTCGGCGCATGCGCTCTGAGACTAGATGGGCACTGGGCGGTAGCCTACCGCTGGAGGATGTGCGTCGGGTGTACGAATAACAGGGTTAGCCATAGCGCTAGTGGCGCTGATGGGTGCCGCCGGTGGGCCGGTGAGGTCTTAAGACCCCGTTCAAAATCCTCAGGGTCTTAAGACCCGGGTCCAAATAGGACCTGGCCGGGAACGCCCTAGCGGTAGGGCACGACTGTTAACGTTAACATCCTGATGTTTGGGCCTGTTAACGTGGTTTAACAAATGTTTAACATACCCGTTTTGCTACCCTGGGACTGCGTCTCACTGGCCACTTCTGCCTGCATAGTGTCGCTGGGTGCATTGCCGTCTCGCGACCAGAACGACAGCAAAAAATGAGTCGTATCACGACCAAGCGGTCAAGTTTAACAAAACGGTTTAACATTAACATTAACACGTCCGGTCGTGCCCTACTGGGCGGTAGTTCATGTTCTTCGTAGTTCAGCCAATTCATGGCAGACGGGAAGCAGCAGCCTAATCCGGAGGCGCGAGTCTTACAGACACCTACTTTGAGCGTGTAGCAAGGCAGTTCACACGTTCTAGAGCCACAGGGCCCCTCTCCTCACATGTCTGAAAGGATCCGTGCAGAGAATAGAAGACGTTTATGACGGGCATGACATGAAGGAACGCCACCGCTACCGGGCTGCATGAACAAACATGCTTGCAAACCGTTCCAGCATGTCAGCAGTACAAGTTGTCCATGTCTGTTGTAGGGGATCAGTAGGGCTGATCCCCGTGTTTGGATTAGAGTGAGGATAAGATTGAGTCAGCTACTTAGGTTGTATTCTGGGCTTTCCTCGGGACTCGAGTAGTGAACCAGGAGATATCAAAGATGTAAGAACCAATGCACCTCCGAGTCTTGTTACATCTGTTGACACGAGCAGTGCGCAAGCTAACCTCTATGGGCGCACCCTAGCTTGCCAGATGCAAGCCAGGCATGTTGTGCCGATGATACTAGGTGCCTAATCCATCACCACATTGCTATTCAACTCCCCCTCATGAAGCAGACCTTACAACAATACAAGTGCACTACTTGCCCCGCAACTCGATGATGAGTTGAACCACGGACGGCTCAGCCAACGTGGACACGTCGCCCAGCTGGTCGTCTTCCTTAGCAGCGATCCTTCGCAAGATTCGGCGCATGATCTTCCCACTACGCGTCTTTGGAAGACTAGGTGCCTGCAATGTAACAGCGGTAGCGAGCACAGCCGCACCTCGTGTACACAACCACAACGAGGTCCTCGCCACCTCAAGACTCCAGCCCCAGCATGGCCAACTATCCAGCAACCAGGCGCCTCCGATGTAACCGCCGTGTACACAACCACAAGCACGTCCCCGCCACCACACGACTCCAGCTCCAGCATTACCAACCATTAGTGAAGTCAGTAGGGTCACCTTGCAGCTTGATCAACTCCTGCCTCCTCCTCTCCCTCACCCGCCCCCCCTACCCACCCAATGAATTACATCCGGGACAGCAATGGCTCCAATAGCTTTGCGTACTGTGGCGCACAGCTCCTCCCGCAACCCCTCAGCTGGAGGGTATTTGGTGCCCTGGGGGGCATGATGCCAACATCGTGGATGAGGCCAACACCGTGGCTCAGTGCATGTAGAAGCCTAGCAAGGACGAGCTAGGCGGGCGGGCAAGCAGGCAAGCAGGCAGGCAGGCGGGCGGGCAGCAAGGCGAGTCCCACCCAATGTACAGCTTGACTGTGACGCGTAAAGGGAGGGCTGGGAGTAACGCAGGGTTTGTGGCAGTGTGTGAGGGTTCCCACACCTCCATGAGGGTTACGAAGGCGTACAGCGCCTGGCCCCTGATGGGGTGCTCCACCGGCACCACCGCGGCCTCCACACAGGCCGGGTGCGCCTGCAGTGCACTCTCCACCTCAGAGGTCCCGATGCGGTGGCCGCTGAGGTTGATGACCTGCAGGGCAGGGACACCACAGGACAGGGCGGTGCCGGGGCGGTGTCAAGGTGACAAGAGCAAGCCTGGCCACTGGCCTGGCCACCAGTTCTGGCCTGTGCTGCTGCAGTCGCCCTAATGACTGGGGCTCAGCCTGTCACCACTATGATGTCATCACTGATGTTGTGCAGGGATGTAAGCACCAGCAGGGTGCTGTGGTGCTGGCGGGTCCACCCTCCTGCAGTGCCATAAGACCTTGGCGCTACCCTTGAGCAAGCACGGAGGTGGTGCAGGCATCAGCAGGCAGCTGCAGCTGGTGGGGCCAGCGGCGCAGCAGCTGGGGGTCTCACATCATCCACGCGGCCTGTGACCCAGTAGTAGCCGTCAGCGTCCCGCTTGCAGCCGTCCCCTGTACACAGCCAGGTGCACCAGGCCAGGCACCAGGCCAGGGCATGGCAGGTCACCTCAAGCGGGTTGGGTGCAGTGCTGACTGTGATAGGCCATGAGGCCACGAGGCAGGCCATGGGGAGGTGAAGTGCACCATGCGAATAAAGATCATACCACAAGCCTGCAGCAGTCTCCCCTCCTGTCCCTGATCTGCTGCATTGCATTATGTCAATGTGCAAACTGTGAGGGTTGGGGGTTGGGGGTTGCACCAGCCCCAGCTCTGCCTACCCACCTGTGAAGTACATGCCGCGGAACATGTTGAAGTAGGTGGTCTCAAAGCGCTGATGGTCGCCCGCTATGGTGCGCATGATGCTGGGCCAGGGGCGCCGGATCATGAGGAAGCCCTCACACACACCCTGCAGCAGCCAGCACCAAGGGGGAAGGGCAGCCAGGCCTGGGGTCATGCAGAAGCCAGCATTCCAGTGTTTGCGTGGGGCAGCAATGCCTATCTTACCAAGCACACCATGTGGCTGTGTTGGTGATGCTGATCAGGGAGCAAGAGGGAGGGGGGGCCACCCACGGCGAGTCAGCAGCCCCCCTGCAGCTGCCGCATCGCCTGCTATGCACACCTATGCAGCCCCGAGCCCTGACAGCCTTCAGCCCACCCGGCCCTGCCCCTCCTGAGTACCCTGAGGCCCATGCACCTCAATGACCCGCACCAGCCCACCCCACCCCAAGCCCCCTGCCCCGCCCTGTTGCCCCAGGCTTGCTCATGGTGCCACCAGGCTGCAGAGTGGGGGTGCCCAGCCCTACGCTGCCCAAGGTGCCCCTGGCCTTGACCTCCCTGTCACCCCTGTCCCTGCCACTGAGGCTCAACCAGCAGCCAAGCCGGCACGGACAGCACCCCCCACTACTGCTCCTGCCCCGCAGCCTGGCCCTACTCACTCTACTCACTCTACACATCTACCCTGTCCAGGGCACCCAGCCGTGATCAAGACGCACACCATGTGCGTGACGGCCAGCCCAGCACCCAGCTCAGCAGCCACCAGGCACCAGGGGCACCGCGGCCCGCACCCGGCACCCACTTGGAGCTCGTTGCCCTTCTCGTCCACAACCACGGGCTCAACACCAAAGAAGGGCAGGGTGGCGGACCCAGGCTTGGTGGCAATGGCCCCGGGCAGGGGGGTGATCATGTGGGAGCCTGCAGCAGGCCAGGCTGAGGCCATCATGCCTAGGTTGAATCAGGTCGTGGCCGCTGCCCCTCATCATGCTCTCCCCCCTGCCCCTCCCCATGCGGTGCTCCCAGCGGAAGGATTTCCCTCCCTGCCCACCCTCCCTGCTCACCCACCCTGCCCACCCACCCCGCCCACCCACCCTGCGCACCCCGCTGCCCACCCTCCCCCCTGCCCTCCAGCGCACCCCCCTGGCACTCCCCCTCTCACCGGTCTCTGTCTGCCACCAGGTGTCCACAATAGGGCAGCGCCCCTCACCCACCTGAGCAGGCAGCACGGGCCCAGCAGGTAACCCTCACCGCTCACACCCAGCCTCAACCCCACCTTGCCTCGCCGCTGCCTTCCCTGCCAGGCACATACCCTGACCAGCCCCCCCCCACCCACCCTCCCGCCTGCCCCCCTGCCTGACTGCCTGCTTGGCCACCCTTCTGCCACTTCTGTGCCCCTCCGCATACCCCTAGCTAAGCCTCCCACCTGCCCGCCCACCCGACTGCCTCACACGCTGCCTGCCTGCCCCCCCCACCTGCAGCTCACCACGTCATGGTACCAGCGCCAGGCCTCAGGGTTGATGGGCTCGCCCACGCTGCCCAGCAGGCGGAGGGAGGCGCGGGAGCAGCGCGTCACAAAGGCGTCGCCGCATGCATGCAGGGCGCGGATGGCGGTGGGGGCGGTGTAGAACACACTGACCTGCAGTGGGGTGGGAGAGCAGCAGGGAGGGTAGAGCGGGCAGCATGTAGCCAACAGGATCTGCCAGGCAGTATGGGGGCCGGCATGCATTGTTAGGGTAGAGGGGGTGGGGAGGCGGGCTGGGATGGTCAGGCAGGCGCATGGGCAGCAGTCTTGGGTGAGCTGCTGGGTACCTCTACGAGTGCCTCCCTGAGGTCTGTCACTGGAGCTGTCACTGGCAGCCCAGAGGGGTTAGCTGTGCAGGGCCGGGTCCCAGGCCTGGCAGGGAGAGCAGCACGCATCAAAGGGGACGGAGAGCAGTAGGCCAGGAAGGTCAGGGCGAGGGTGAAGGGGAGATGAGGTGAGGGCAAGGGCGTAGGGCGGCAGAGGAGGTGAGGGCGAGGGGGGTGGTTCTGGGTGGCAGGGGTCAGGACCCGGGAGGGGGATAGGGACTGCAGCAGCGCCAGGACCGCCTGCCTGCCTGAGGCCTGACCTGGTACTTGTCCACAATGTCCCAGCAGCGCCCCGGGTCAGGCCAGCTGGGCACGCCCTCAAAGATGACCTGGGTGGCGCAGTTCAGCAGTGGGCCTGCGGCAGCGGCAGGCCAGACAGGGTGGGCCAGCCACTGCCACAGCCACAGCCAGCAGGCCCTACAGGTGTCGCAGGGAGGCTGGGGGCGATCAGGAGCGGCCAGCCAGTCCCTTGTACCTGGGCTGACCCGTGTGGCACCCTGTGCTGTCACAGGCCTGCGCCCCACTGCCTGCTGATATGGTGGCCGCCCTGCCGCCCTGCTGCCCTGCCGCCCTGCTGCCCTGCCGCCCTGCCGCCCTGCCGCCCTGCTGCCCTGCCGCCCTGCTGCCCTGCCGCCCTGCCGCCCTGCCGCCCTGCCGCCCTGCCGCCCTGCTGCCCTGCCGCCCTGCCGCCCTGCCGCCCTGCCGCCCTGCCGCCCTGCTGCCCTGCCGCCCTGCCGCCCTGCCGCCCTGCCGCCCTGCCGCCCTGCTGCCCTGCCGCCCTGCCGCCCTGCCGCCCTGCCGCCCTGCCGCCCTGCTGCCCTGCCGCCCTGCCGCCCTGCTGCCCTGCCGCCCTGCTGCCCTGCCGCCCTGCCGCCCTGCCGCCCTGCCGCCCTGCCGCCCTGCTGCCCTGCCGCCCTGCCGCCCTGCTGCCCTGCCGCCCTGCTGCCCTGCCGCCCTGCCGCCCTGCCGCCCTGCCGCCCTGCTGGCCACCAGGTGTGAGCGCACCGTAGGTGACGTAGGTGTGGCCGGTGATCCAGCCGCAGTCAGCAGCGCACCAGTAGATGTCGGCTAGCCGGCTGTCAAACACATACCTGCAGGGTCAGGGGGAAGCAGGGGGCCAAGGCTGACTGTGGGCACAGCAACAGGCAGGCAGGCAGGCAGGCAGGCAGGCAGGCAGGCAGGCAGGCAGGCAGGCAGGCAGGCAGGCAGGCAGGCAGGCAGGCAGGCAGGCAGGCAGGCAGGCAGGCAGGCAGGCAGGCAGGCAGGCAGGCAGGCAGGCAGGCAGGCAGGGGACAGACCATGCAGTCATCAGCGTCAGGGCTGCCCGGTGTGCCCCTGCGCACCTCTCAACATGGCCTACTGCTTGGCGTGCCGCAACCTGCTGGCTGTGCTCTGCCTTGTCGCACATCACCCTGCCACCCAGCCCTGCCTGGCTGCCTAGTCCCCTGGCTGTGTCCAACTGGCTGCTTTCACTCACTTGAAGCTCATGGCCGCCCCCAGCATGTATCCAGCGCTGGTGTGCAGCACAGCCTTGGGCTTGCCTGCACTGGGGAGGGCGGGGCAGCGCAGTGCTGGCGCGCTGCTGGACGCACCTGTTCTCATAACTGACTGGCTGTGAGGGTGAGTGTCAGCAACGCTAGCTGTGTGCAAGTCTTCGCTACCTCATGTCAGCTTTGTTAGGCAACATTGGGCAGATCCTCCATACTTACTCTTGAGCTGCCCCCGCTCCCGCCCCCGCCCCCGCCCCTGACTCACTGCCACCTGCCGCACTGCAGCAAAAAAATGCATTCTTAACATGGACTCTCCCTAATGCCCCTGCCCCCTCCCCCCCTGCCCCCTCTGCCCCTGCCCCTGCCCCTCACCCGTTGAGCCTGAGGTGTAGAGCTTGAACAGCGGCGCCTCAGCGCCCAGCCAGACCAGGGGTGCGCTGCAGGGCTGCACCAGCACCGCGTCCTCCCACCACACGTCACGCCCAGGCCGCAGCCTGATGCCGCTGCTGTCACGCAAGGTGGGCGACCGGTACACCAGGCAGTGCTGCGGCAGGGCAGCCAGGCAGGCAGGGGGGGGAGGGCAGTGAGGGAGTGAAGGGGTGTAGGCGGTTAGGGGGTAGAGAGCGTGAGGGGGCAGTGGGGGGTAAAGGTTAAGGGGTGAGGGGGTTTGGGGTAGAGGGGGCAGAGGGTAGTGAGAGGTAAAGGGGGCGCAAGGGCAAAGGGGGTAGAGGGGGGGTAATAACAGATAGGGGGTGAGGGGTGCATGCCGCCTGACTTCAACCAAGAAGCCGTTGTCGCTGCACAGGTCCAGGGCCTCGTCCACCATGGTCTTCAGCACCACATCCTTGGGGCCGCGCCGACTGCCTGCACCCCCCACCACACACACACACCAGGCAGCACACACACTGCCAAGTGATCCAGGGTCATAAAGAGATGCCAGGGAGGGCCCTACACTCCAGCCCTGCCCCCTCACACTCACACGCCCACACACAGGGGCAGGACAGCTGTGGATGGTCACACCCCCCTGGGGCAGGGCAGGCTGAGGGTATGATGACCTGGAGGGGGCAGCGGGAGGTATGGCCACCTCCACACCTCGCCACGCCTGCCTGCACTGCTGCTGTTCTCAGTGCTGCGGTGGGTGGATGACCCCAGGGCAGTGGGGCAGCAGATCAGGGCTGTGTGCAGCAGGGTGTGTGAAGGCTGCTGGCTGCTGCGGCGGCTGCTGTGGCAGTGGGGCAAGCGGCCTTCACCGGGGTCCCAGAAGGCCACTGCGCCGCTGTTGCTGCTTGCCGCTGCTGCTCCACTCAGGCTGGGCAGCACCCGCTGTGAGGTGCACCTGTAGCAGTGACCACCAGGCGCGGCCGGCTGTCCAGGATGCGCCCAGCCAGGGCCTCTGCACTGAACCCGGCAAACACCACGCTGTGCACAGCGCCCACACGCGCACATGCCAGCTGCGGGGCAGGGCAGGGCAAGGCAGGGCAGTGGGGTTAGTGAGGGGCGACACGAGTCTCCCTCTGGTCACAATCATTGAGGACACTCCTTGAGGTGTCACACCCTAGTCACTCTCATTCCCAGCTCTCAAAGGAAGGGAGGGTGAGGGTGGGCTGCTTCAAGCTTCCTGCACTGGCGAGCAGGAAGGGAGGAGGTAGAGTGGGAGGGGAACCCAACATGAGGGGGAGGGAGGGAGGTGGGGGGTGGAAGGAAGGTAGGGGTGAGGGGAAGGTGCATGTGGCGGTTTTGTCCTGACCATGGTGGCAGGCAGCTCTGGTAGCATGGGCATGTAGATGGTGACGTCATCTCCCCGCCTTATGCCAATGCTGGTCAGGTAGTTTGCAATCTGGCACACCTGAGGTCAGGTGGATGCAATGTCAGGTTCAGGGTCAGGGTCAGGGTCAGGGCTAGGGTCAGGGTCAGGGTCAGGGGGCGACCTGACATGCTGGCTGATGTGTTATAGTGGGAAGCTGCAAGATTGCTGACGGGGCTGCCAGGGCATTCCCGAGCCTATACAGGCAGTGCACAGCAAGCACGTGCCAAAAGTGCCAGGGCTAGGCAGGGGCCAGGTGGGCGTTGGGATGCGCCCAGGCAGGGGCCAGGCAGCGCCCACCATCTCCAGCAGCTGCTGGTAGGTGAGCTGGGCATCAAGGCCGGGGTCATTGGCCTCCCACAGCAGGGCCACACGGTCCCCGTGCCCGGCTGCCACATGTCGGTCCAAGCCTGGTGCGAGCGGGGAGGTGCAACAGCAATGCGCCTTAGGGTAGAAGCTCAGCCTCAGTGGATTCCCTGCTGGTGCACAGTCTGCAAGCTGCCATGTCATCTGTTGCCATACCATGTGCAACAGCTGGTCCATGATAAGCACATTGACTACGGTTTGCACTGTGATGTTCACTCACAATTGTAAGCAATGTTGGTCTCGGCACCTTCAAACCAGCTGATGTGAATGGGCCCCTCGTTCAAATCGAAATTGTACCTAAATCATGACTGGACAAGCTGAGTTGTCATGCCAGCCAGCTAGACCCTGCAGCCTGCTGAGTGGCCAACCTGCACAGAGGGCCGGGCTGCCACCGTTTGTGCCAATGCAACTGCTCCGCTTGCTCAGCCCAAAAGCTGTCCGAGTCATCGCCGACGCTCCGCTGATATAAAGCGTCATACTCGCTCCTGCTGCTAACGTGCCATGGCCCATCTGGCGGCGAATGCAACCGCGGGCTGGTCATCGGATAGCATGTCTGCTTGTTATCCGCGGCCCGCGAACCTCTGAGCATGGCATCCTTTGTCGTCGACAATGGAGTAAAGAGGTACGGGGACTGGAGGGCCCCTGCAGTGTCACTGGAGCTTTGAACACATGCAAGTCATAGCAGTAACAGCAATCACAGCAGGTCACCCCGGCCATTGGCCATGCCAATCCGTGACAGGCCTGCCGCTCACACCACGCGCTAGTGAAGGGTAGCTGAGGCTATCGCGGTAAGTCACGCGCGCTAAAACTCCCGTTTTCCACTGAAGCCTCCCAGATCACTCCGCCCGCCATCCTCGCGGACTGTGAACATGCTCGCTCGCTGCAGCCTGGGGCTCAACAGGGTGCGACCGTACGTGGGTGGCAGGTCGAAGCGCAAGATTCCCTGGGTTGGGTCGGGACCCCTCATGGCTCACAACATCGCGCAGCGCGAGTGCATTGTGGAGGTACTTCGCAGTGACGTGGTGGCCTCCGAACGCTCTGAGGGCAAGTACAGCCGGCGATCCGAATTTCTCCCAGCTCGAGTAACCCGACAAGGTTTCCTTGATGTAGGCGCGCACCTAATGCTATTTCTGCGGGGACCTAGGGACCAGCTCGGGGTAAGGACGGACACATGTAGCCAATACTGCGAGGCTACCTCTTTAGTGCGAACTTTGCTACGGACGCCATGGAGCGCCTCGCCACCCTTCTCTTAAACGTGGGTCGCTGCTTGTTTGCGCTATCTCAAGTTTCGAGCTGGTGGCGGGCGGTGATCAAGTACAAGGCTTCAGTCTAAAACGCGAGTTTTAGCGCGCGTGACTTACCGCGATAGCCTCAGCTACCCTTCACTAGCGCGTGGTGTGAGCGGCAGGCCTGTCACGGATTGGCATGGCCAATGGCCGGGGTGACCAGCACAGCAATCAGAGCAGGTCACCCCCGCCATTGGCCCCGCAAATGTGAGACGGTCTGGGGCGCGAATCTCCGTGAAGCTCGCGACAAAGTTTTGACGCAGTCAGGTGTAACAGGTGTATGCGGCACCCACCGTCCGCAAAACACTAGCTCAGATCGGCGCCCGCCCAAACCTGACCTGTGCTTTCCGCTTCTACAAGACTCACGCACATCATAAGGCGAGGCTGCCAATCTTTCTACGCACGCCGTAAGCCAACGGCACAAGTGCAGTACGCCTGCTTGCATGTCAATGCATGGAGCATATAATTTGCAATTATGCGCGCAAGTCAGCCATCTGGCACCCCTTACCTCAGTTACGTCTTTGCATGACGCGAAGCAAGTATAAGCTGCATCATGGCAGCACAACATCATCACTTGACACTATGTTGTCGGTATGGCTCGGGATGGCTCTGGCTTTCAGTGTTACATGTGCCGTGGTGCCTCAACCTTCTTCCTCAACTTCAGCAGGCACATGTCACACAACTCATTCTTTGATCTACTTGAAACCCCTCTGATGTTATTGTGCTTGCACCATGCTTTCAATAGGTCCTTGTTCAGTGTATCAAATTGAGGCATATCAGGGGTGTCCAAGAGCATGAGCCTAATACACTCTGCATGGAGGGGCATGGAGACACTTGATCCTGGTGCTGGTCATCCAGCTCGGGGGGCAGGGAGGTGGGAGGGGGCTGCTGCTCCAGGGTCTGGCCATGTAGTGAGTGTGACGGGGAGGGGGGAGGAGGTGTGGCTGCCGGGGTGGGGAGGGAGGAGGAGGATGTGGAGGGAGGCAGGAGGGGGGGAGGGAGGAGGTGGGGTGAGGTGGGGTGGGGAGGGAGGGAGGAGGGGGGGAGGGAGAAGGGGGGAGGAGGAGGTGGCTGCCGGGGTGGGGAGGGAGGAGGGGGTTGTTGCTTCTGGTGCATTCTGACGCAATCTCTATGCGCCAGGGGGGCAAGCCCTGCACGTTGGCATGCAACTAGCACGCTGCCCTTCAGCACACTAGCGTGGCCAAAGACAATCAGGTAGGGGCCGTGGCATGCGTCCTCCCCGACCTTCTCAACCACCACAAACCCATCCTTGTTCTTGGCTGGCGATGTGAGTTCACACACAGCACAACGCTTAGCGTTGGGCTCATTCCTTACTGATGGATTGCTCCCATAGGGGTGGTATCTTTTGGATGGCATCCTGCAGCAAAATACACATAACCATGTCAGGCCCACATAAGAGACACTACCTATCAAAAACAATGCATGAAAATCAGGTTGGGGACTGCTGTGTGCTACCCTCAGCTGTTCATGCCTGTCATGCGTTGCGGAAGTGTGCGAGTGAACATCAAACTGACCTAGACAAGGTGAGGTATAATACAACCTTACTCACCTCTTGCTCACTGTTTTCAATGGCTGATTGCCTTGCTGCACTGCTGCCTGGGAGACCCTTGGGCTGGTGTGGGTTTGGTGTTGATCCTCAAAACGGCCAAGCACCTGTGCAGGTCAGCAGATTCGGTTGCATGTTTTAGCATCGTAAGCAATACGCACTAAGAAACAACACCCCGTGCTTGCCTGGGAAGTAACCGCGAGTTGCGAGTCCGACGGCAGCATAGGCTGCTCGGCACGGAAATGCCTCCGGCCACCAATTCATCTCTCCTGTTGCGACACGCATATAAACAGATGGAGAATGACATTGCGAAGCTAATCAGACAATCGAAGACAATGCAGTACAATCGACAAAAGAGGGCCTAACCTGCTAGCGACACCGTTGTGAGATGTAGAGCCCAACGGTGGAATAATTACATGCAGCGGATCAAAGACGGTGCAAAAAAGTGAATTGCGGGGCCAATGGCGGGGGTGACCAGCAGTCAGAGGAGGAGGCTGAGAAGTTGAGGAGTGCACGAGCTAACGTGTGAGTAAGTGCTTTGCTGACGCTAATAGGCGTGTTTGGCGTGTGGTGAAAGTACGGTGAGAGGCACCAGCGGAGCCTCGATGAGCATAGCACTTGGTGCCCCCTGATATCACTTGCCATGAATGTGTTTGGACTGTCTGGACGAGCACAGCATCAACGTTTCCCCAAGACCACCTGCAATCATTGGCTGCCCTACATACTATGGGACGTAGGGCACGACTGTTAACGTTAACATCTGATGTTCGGGCCTGTTAACGTGGGTTAACAAATCGTTAACGTAACGTTAACACCTTGAGCCTAACACCCTGACGACCCGGAGTGCGATGGGGGTTTACTAGTTGTCTATACACGAATATATAACAAAGAACGCTCCCGACATCTACAGAGCCAGGCAATGGGCTTCGTTGAGAACATTGGGGTAACCGTGGGCTAGTATGAGCTGAGAGGTAGTGGGGCGCCGGCGTGCAAGCCTCTGAGCCGCTAAGCAAGCCGCTGAGCAAGCCGCGCAGCCATTGTGGTCCTTTTGTTGCTGCGTGATGTTCAATACGGCCAACGGCGCCTAGCATAGCAAGCACACAACCTTAATAATGCTGATGTTGTAATGTGCCTCCCGTAGCGCCGTAAAGAGCTGTAGCTCCCCGTAGAGAGCTGTAGCTCCCCGGAGTATAGTGAGCTAGTCCCGCTAGTGCGGAGAGTGCTTGACTTAGTTAGCCTGATTAGCCTGACTTGCACGACTGACTTGCACGACGCACTTTGTGCATATGCGCCTGCGATGCCTGCCGCCATCATCCCCGCCACCACCCTAGCTAACGGGACAATAGCGTCCTTGTTCGTCACCATATATAAAATCGCCCCCAAAGCTACAGCCAACCCCCAAAGCTACAGGCGACCAGCCATGGCCCGCTCCAAGCAGAGTTACATCATAGCAAAACACCAGCCGAGCACTGTAGCTCTGCGTATAGCTTTGCTTTGCGGAAAGGCTGCGTGTTCGAAGGTCGCGGTTGCTTCGCCTTCCATCGCGACTGCGGAGCGCGACCTGGCGGTCGTGTTAACAATTTGTTAACTTTCCTCCCTTGGTTAACCCATGTTAGCTTTGGGTTAACAAACCGGGTCATGCAATCATTGGCTGCCCACATACTATGGGACGGTGTGAGAAATGGTTTGTTTTGGCTAAGCGTGTGTTGCTGCAACCTCTCATGCAACATTATTATCCCTCCTAAAACCCATTCCTATATCACTTCAGGGCTACCTCAGGCTCCAGGGCTCCAGGCTCCAGTTTGTTCCTATATGGTTACGACATACATCGCTGGTGCATTATCCATACACCCCCTTGGAGGGGCAAGAGATCCTTGGAGCTTCTGAAGGTGGGATAGAGTGAGCACCTGCAGCTGAGCCAGAGGTCGCAAGTACTTTACGAAGAAGAATGGAGCCTTACTCCATTTCAGATGGTGATTGAGGTGGAGCTGGGTTAAGTGTTGTGCCAGGGGCTGCAGGCTAAGCAGCAATGGCCTGCTGACAGAAGGGCGGTGACAAAAGCAGTCAAATGTCAGGTGCTTGAGCCTGGCACCTTGGAACAGGTCCAGGGCCACCGCCCCAGACACGGGCTGCTGCGGCTGCTGGACAGTGATGCTGTGGAGCTCTAGCTGCTGCAACTGGTGGGACAGTTGTGGGTGCGAGAGCAGGCTGGCCAGCCCACTGCAGGTGACAGAGTGGCCACTAAGGACCAGGGCAGTCAGGCCCGGAAAGCTGTCCACCAGGCGCTGGGCGAGGTCAGGTGAGCAGGGCAGCTCCTTGCGTCTATCACCGTCAACTGATCCAACGCCGACCAGCCTGCAGACCTCCACTGCTGCACAGTTGTCCAACTTTGGCAGAGTGTGGGCCAGCAGGTTGGACAATAACTCGCTGTCCTCTGTCTTTGGCTGCCACAAGGTGAGAGCCAGCTTGCTTGTCCTCGCTTGCAGGGCTGCAACAACTCGGGGCGTGAGCAGCTGGTCGCAGCACTGCCTGCCCAGCTGGATACGCAAGGCTGGGGCGTGCAGCAGGTGGGCCAGGGAGAAGGCGCGGCAGGTCAGGGGCAGCAGGCTCCTGGACCTAAGCTGCATGGCGCGGCAAGCGATGTCACCCAGCAGCGCTGGCGGGAGGTCCAGCAGTCCAGTGGCAGGAGGGGGCGCCTCGCCGGCTGGGCTGTACCCATCTGTTGCTGAGGCACCGCCGTTGCCTCTGACCTGGGTGTGCATGCGGCGCTTGCCCATAGCTGGGGCTGTCTGTTGACCTGCAGAGTGGGTGGAGCAATAACATGGCTGTCAGGGTTTGAGGGCGCCAGTAGCAGCAGCAGCGTATGGTTGGCCGGGCGCAAACAGCTGGGTGTGGGTGTGGGATCGCACCTGGCAGCTCCTGGCCGCTCCTGGCTCACTTCTCTGTATGATGCCTCGTACTGGCCCTGCAGAGCACAAAGAGAACAACAGCGCGGACCTTACGACATAAGCAATGCTAGGCGACAGATGCCAGCAGATCATAGGGGGGAAAAACCAAGGATGGCCACTTTCACAAGCGGTTCCAACAACTTACGAGCGGGACGATGTTCGTTTCAATATCTGCGGCCCAATGCCACAGCCCAAATCCAGCTGGGCCACGTAAATGACCGAGCAGAACTTTGCTGGCCCCGCACGGAATTGAAGGCAACCTCTTCCATGCAACCTTTCCATGCAACCTCCGCCAACATCAGCCTCAACACCGAGCTGAGTTGTGCTCCACGCTTTAACTGTCCGGTGCTATCTGGTGTCAAAGTCCGCGGATGCTGCTCCAGCTAATCTCGAGCATCTGGCAGTTGTGCTCTTCTTGCGTTAACGTGCCACACATGCTGCGTTGGGGTATTCAAGGGCAGCAGACCAGGCCCTCACTGACTTTCCATGCCGCTCTTATGGCTTGGACCATCGTCACTGGCCCAGTGCTGCTCATTGCTCCTTGGTGCACTCATTGGGGCAACCAGCACCCCTTGCCAGCGCCCTCCTCTGTGGCCCCAGCTGTCGCCTGAACTCACCACCAATATTACCACCCACCAGGCCTAGCTATGTGTAGGCAGTGCAGGTGTCAGCCTGGCTGACTGGCAGCAGTGCTGACAAGGCCACCACTAGGGCTAACCTCTGGCAGCAGTGGGCACCCTCCTCTAGCACTGCTGCTCCACTCTGGCACCGCCCTTTGAGGCAGCAGCCTGAGGCAGACCCTCTGCTGCTCTGCAGCGCGGCAGGTCAGCAGGTCGGCAGGTGAAGCAAAGAGACAGCATACTAAGCAACCCCCTTCATCTTGGTCAAGCTTGCATTGCTGGTGCTGGGTGTCCGTTGTGCGGCTGAATCCGTACATTGTCTGAGCACATTCCTGTGCTCCTGCCTTTGCTTACAGCAGTGTTAGGGTTAGGGTTAAGGGTTAGGGGGACGGCAGCAGGGTTAAGGGTTAGGGTTAACCGTTGAGGGGGACGGCAGCAGAGCTGTTGGCTGACGGCATCAGCGGTGTTGCGCTAACTGAGCTTACCAATGTAGAAGGACTGCTTCATCTTACTTAGGTGCTGTCCAGCTTTAGTGGCTGAGCTTGCTGGTCCCACACTGCAAAAGAAAGGAAGAACAGCCATTGCCCAGCAGCATGACATAGCATGCCAGCCATCTCTCCCTGACCCAGTGCAGGCTGTGGTGTTGAGGGCATGCAGCAAAGGACACAGCTCATGCATAATAAACAAAATGGTTATCACGCTCTGCTCATGTCCCAGCGTAACACTATGTCCTAGCCCACTTGCACACAGCGCACCAGAGCCTTGCCAACCTCATGTAACACAGCAGCAGTGCATGCACATGCAACCTGCATCATGCGCATAGCACATGCACACATCACAAAATGTTGACTTTGAGTTTGCCACTTTTTGACCAGCTGTCGGCCTGCCACCATGGGGGCAGCTCAAAGGTGCTGCAGGGTTCGCTGGTTATGATGTTCAACCAACGTGCCCAGAGCTGCTCAGCCATAAGCTGCAGGGACTGGTGCATGCACAGTGAAAGAGATCCCATTGAATGGAATAAAATGACCTTCTGCACAGCGGGCATGAGCTGCACGAGCTGGTGCCAAAACTCCAGAGTCAGGCTGCTGCAACACAGCTCAAAGTGGGCACAGTCCCGGCACAATGGAGCCAGTGCCGCAACATCGGCTGCCATCACTTCATGGAGTGCACTGACCGCCACGGCACCGCACTGCAGCGGTTGCAGCAGACCAGCTGCGCCAAGTCCACCCTCTGCTGCTGTAGGAGTGCAGAGCTGATGACGCCAATGCCTGATGCTGCTGAACCAACATGCTCTTGACCCTCACTGGCACCTTGCACGCATATGCCAGGCGGTGGAGTGCCGCTGCCACAACAGGGTTGGGGATATCCTGAACATCGATGTCAACTTGCCCCAACACTAGAGGCTGGGAGAGAGAGTGCAGGGGCAGGTACGCAATGGCGCTCCAGCCAACCCTCCCAGTCAACTCCAGCCGCTGCCAGCTGCAAGGCGCATCTGCATATGAGGTGTCTAATGCCTTGACTGTGTCCAACAGGACGCTTGTGAGCTGGGTGGCTGCCAGGAGCGTGTCGAGCTGCTGCTGGCTACTGACCCCACAAAGAGGCAACTGCAGGGTGTGGAGTCGAGGCAGCGCTTGCAGCAGCGCAGGCAGGCCCTGTAGGCAATGAAGGGAATTAAGAGTGAGTACCTGCAGCTGAGCCAGTGGTTGCAAGTAGTCCATGAAGTAGCCCAGGTTTGCATGCTCTTCAATGCAGGGCGTGAGGTGCAGCTGAGTCAGGAGCTGCGCCAGGGGCTGTAGGTTGGGCAGCGGTGGCTCGCCTATCGCCTCAGGGTTGCCACCTAGGCTCAGCTGCTTAAGTTGAAAACCTTGCAGCAGGTTGTCCAGGGTCATCAGCCCAGGCTGATGTGGCTGACGAATGACGGTGTCAGCGAGGTCTAGCTGCTGCAGCTGCATGGCCAGAGGCGGGTGGGAGAGAAGGCTGGCCAGCGCATCGATAGAGACACTGAGGCCTTGGATGGACAAGGCAGTCAGTTTTGGGAAGCTGCCCAGAAGGTGTTGAGCAAGGCCAGGTGGGCAGCGCAAAATCCTTCCTTCGACACGGTGATGTACCCCACTGCTGACCAACTTGCAGACCTCCACCGCTGCACAGTTCTTCAGCTTTGCCAGGGCATGGGCCAGCAGGTCAGGGTATCGCTCACTGTCCTCTGTCCCTGGCTCCTGGATAGTGGGAGCCAGCTTGCTTGTCCTTGCTTGCAGGGCTGCAACAACTCGGGGCGTGAGCAGCTGGTCCCAGCTCTGCCTGCCCAGCTGGATGCGCAAGGCTGGGACGTGCAGCAGGGGGGCCAGGGAGAAGGCGCGGCAGGTCAGGGGCAGCAGGCTCCTGGCCCCAAGCTGCATGACCCGGCAAGCGATGTCATCCAGCAGCGCTGGCGGGAGGTCCAGCAGCCTAGTGGCAGGAGGGGGCGCCTCGCCGGTTGGGCTGTACCCATCTGCTACTGAGGCATCGCCATCCACTGCGACTTGATGTTGCATCTTACGCTAGCTCATAGCTGGAGCTGTCTGTTGACCTGCAGAGTGGGTGGAGCAACAAGGTTGTCAGGGTGTAAGGGCGGCAGTAGCAGCAGCAACGTATGATTGGCTGGGTGTGGGTGTGGGTACGTACCTGGCTGTTCTTGGCTGCTCTCAGCTCACTACAACGCTCTATGCTACCGGATGTAAGCGTATTGTAGTAGCGCTGCAGAGCGGATGATGAGCAACAGGGTCACTGGTCAGTAGAGCAAAGTTTGCAATGATCAATTTAGGCTACTTTACATCGGAAGACTTCGGAAAGCTTCTATGACTTAACACGCGGTGCAGACCCAAGTCCAGCTGGGCCACGCACACCACCGAGCATGATTGGGCCAACGTCGCACGGCACCTAGGCCTCGGAGATGCGCCTCGGAGATACACCTAAGCGATGCACCTTAGGGGCACGGGCATTGTTGGTGGACGAGCCCGATTGCGAACAGTTGACGATGAAACGAATCTTGCAATCACATGCTGCGGACATGTCGGCGCACCCAACTTAATCTCTTCAGCGCGTACACGTCATGTGCCCCTTGATGTTACCCTTCTAGACGACTCGTGGGCCCAGTAAACCAAACAAGCAGGTGCGACTAGGGCCGCTCCACAGTCTGAAGACTCATACTCCCGTGTGCTACCACTTTTACTTCCGTGTGCTACGAGATGACCATTTGACGGCAATGATGTAGCACTCCTTCTTTAGCTCTCTGATGTAGAGCCAGCTACTGCTGCCCTGGTTTGACGCTCTCCAGTCCAGCGTTGAACCTCATGGCGCAGTGTTGAGGCAGGAAGCACCCAACCATCTCATCATACACCAGCCACCCTGCCATGGCGTAACTTCTAAACCACAGCGTCCACCTTCTTCTGCCCCCACTCTCTTTAGTGCTACCTCTCCATCCCCCTGACATGACACCACCCACTCACTGGGACCACTTTGAGACACGGTGGGGGTCTTGCCATCTTACTACCGCTACTTTGCTGCAGTGCGGCACGGTGGAGGGCAGCATAGCAGCAGGGCGGCAGATCAGCAGGGCGGCAGGGCGGCAGGGCTGCTACTGCCACTCGCCAACAGGCTGTTGTCAAGCTGCAAGCTGCAGTGGCAAGTGGTGGCATGGGGGCTGCCAGCTGCTGCTCAGCACCACCACCTCTCGCCACCACTGCGGCCAGCCCCTGCTACCGTGCTCAGCGCTACTGCTGCTGCTGCTCCAACTGCTCTGACGGTAGCTGAGCCTGCTGCGAGGCAGTGTGGTGGAGGCTGCCAGGTGCAGCACAGCAGCCGCAGCAGCCTGCCAGCGCCAACATGACCTCAGGACACCCACACCGTCCACACCCACCCAACCACTACTCCACCAGCTGCCAAGATTGGCCAAGACAACCGTCAAACAGCCACGCCGCTCTGACTATACCCCTCAGCGCCTGACGCAGCAGCAGCAGCATAAGTGTCGGTGGGTGTCAGGTCAGGGTAGGTGTGGGATAGGTGGCTTTGCCCTGGGCCTGCTGCAGCCTGCACTTGCCCTAGTCAGCAATAGTTGCACTACACAGTACTGCCCAGCAGCAGCAGCAGCAGCAGCGGCAGCAGCAGCAGCGGCAGCAGCAGCAGCGGCAGCAGCGGCAGCAGCGGCAGCAGCGGCAGCAGCGGCAGCAGCGGCAGCAGCGGCAGCAGCGGCAGCAGCGGCAGCAGCGGCAGCAGCGGCAGCAGCGGCAGCAGCGGCAGCAGCGGCAGCAGCGGCAGCAGCGGCAGCAGCGGCAGCAGCGGCAGCAGCGGCAGCAGCGGCAGCAGCGGCAGCAGCGGCAGCAGCGGCAGCAGCGGCAGCAGCGGCAGCAGCAGCAGCAGCAGCAGCAGCAGCAGCAGCAGCAGCAGCAGCAGCAGCAGCAGCAGCGGCAGCGGCAGCAGCAGCGGCAGCAGCAGCGGCAGCAGCAGCGGCAGCAGCAGCGGCAGCAGCAGCAGCAGCGGCAGCAGCGGCAGCAGCAGCAGCGGCAGCAGCAGCACCGGCAGCAGCAGCAGCAGCAGCGGCGCCAGTAGTAGTAGCAGGAGCATCCACCTGCCCCACCTGATCCCTGCTGCTTAAGAGCACTGAGGGGCTGGCGTCAGACCACGCCAGCAGCAGGCCATGCAGGGCCACTCCATGGGCAATCGGCTCTAATTGAGGCCCTACTCCCACACCCTGTCAGCCACCTGGTGATACAGCGCTGCCTCTAAGCGCTGGTACATAGGTGGCAGCTTGATCTTGATCAGCATGGCCAGGTCCACCACCAGCGGGCTCACCACCTGCCAGCAGCCCTCAACAACACCCATGAAAGCCGCGACGGCCGCGCCGCACAGGGTGTGTGGGACAGCATGCAGCATGCATACCAGCTCATACCAGCTCATACCTGCTTATACCTGTGTGTCACTCACCTACTCCAGCACGAGGACGTGACTTCTAGTCGTGGGTCACAACCGGACATGGACTAAGCCCTCGGGAGAGCAGTGCAGAGCATGTCAGCCCAGCCAGCGGTACCCCTGGCCCTGGAGCTGGTAGCACCCTGGTGCAGTGCTATACGGAGTGCTAGCCTGGACTCACCTCATCTCCCTCTCCTCACCGCCCTAGAGTTGTGCCTGGTGTGACGGGGGACCCTCTGCTGGGTGTGTGGGACAGCGTTCACGCCAGCGCACTCACCTTGCCTGAATGCAAATGACTCAAGGCAAGGCTTAGTGTGCCTAAGCAGCCCCATGACGATGGTTGGGGGAGGCCCCGGCAGCAAGGGGCAGACTGCCTGCCATTGCCTCACAATGCCTTATAGTGCAATCAATTCCACGAGTGATGGGCGGGCGGGGGCAGAGTCAGCCTAAAGACTGCCTGCCACTGTCTCCCACTGCCTGGCCATTCAGGTCACCTGTCAGGGTCAGGGCTGCACCTGGCTGAGGAGGAGGGGTGGGTCAGGGGTAGGGGGCAGCACCAGGGGCCGCCACCAGAAGCGGCGCAGGCCTAGCCGCCAGGCAGCAGCCGGCCACCAGGCAGCCCTGAAGCTGGCTGGCAGTAAGGCGGAGGGCAACACAGAGGGCTGAGGCAGAGAGCAGAGGAAGCTGGGCCATGGCAGGCAGCGGTGAGGTGATGTCGTGATGCCACTGCAGCAACAAGCACATGACCTGCGTCCAGGTGTAGATATGTCACTATCGTCACCCTGCCGGGCTTATCTAGGACCTTGTGACCATGCTACTCTGCCTGGGGCAAGGAGGGCGGGGCAGCAGGGCAGCAGGGAGAGTGCCCCACAGGGGCAGCCTGGTCCCCTCTCGTCCCTGCTTTGCCCTCCCCAACGCATAGGTGAGGCATGTGACCCTGCATGACAGCTCAACAGTGAGGGCATTGGCATCACTTGAGACGCCGCCAACCCATCAGCCTGCAGCAGCTGAGGAGAAGCTGCCAGCAATTTTGCCTGGGCCAATTGCCTGGTTTGGGATAAGTGGAGACGGCCCACAATGGAGTTGTGCTGCAGGCCAAGCAACTTATGAGCAGGCCAGGCAGGCCAGGCAGGCCAGCAGGCCAGGCAGGCCAGCAGGCCAGGCAGGCCAGCTTCAGGCCAGCTTCAGGCCAGCACCATGCCGACCCTAAAGCCACAGCTGTAGGCCAGCTGGCGGCCCCACTTCCCACCACCACCTGGCAGCTGCAGTCCAGGCAGCGCATCTGGGCAGGCATAGCCATTGCGCCACAATTGAGGGGCAGGACAGCAACCCTGACAGGGCTCCTGCTGGTTGCTGGCTGTCAACCTTACCCTGTTTTTGGCAGCTGTGATCAGCAGAACAGCATTGCCATGCCAGGAGCGAAGCAGCTGTTCATGCAAGGCTCTATCAATACATTGCGTGCTGCCCATGCCCAGCTCTGTAGGACAGCGCCTTGCTGCTAGACATGCCACCCTAGGCAGCAACCAGGCCTACAAGGCATGGCCATTCGCACCCAGGGCTTTCGGGGGAATTGTCAGGCGTGGCAGGATCCCTGTGGGGGATTGAGGGGGGCCTCAGGCATGGGGCGGTCTGACATTAGGCAACACCTCCTCCCATCCACTGTTGTCCTGCACTGGCATTGTCATTTGCACCCAGGGCTTATGGGGGGAAATTGTCAGGCGTGGCAGGATCAGACGCACTCAGGGGGGCCTGAGCATTCTGCCATTAGGCAACACCTCCTCCTGCCATTCTTGGAGCCATTCTCGGAGCTGGCGCAATGCTTGTTTTATCAGGCATGGGCAGCTTCTACTGCTGATATGCTGCCACGGTCTGAATGCATGCTGAGTCATGCAGAGTGGTAGCTGTGGCACTTCTTCATATCATGCCCGTCATTTGTGCTTTCTGTTTCCTTCATAAAACTCTTTAGGATGATGGTTCTAGATGGTGTGAACTACCTTTCTGTATGCTCACAGCAGGTATGCAAGGGACACTTAGCGTAAGACTAGAGTGTGCGCCACCACTCTTCCAGGTTCCAGCAGCTTTTCCCTATCACATATTGTTGCCTTGAATCGAAAACAAATCGACCAGGGAGACATTTTAGCTTCTCAAGCTCTAAATTGGTGTCTGCGGCCGTCGCAACATGAAGCGCCCTTGCACACACTACTGCGTCCGCCACACCAGAGCATCACCGAGAAGTTCGAGGGTCGAAGAGGCGTGCATGGTGATATCTGCCTACAAAGTGTATGTAATGGATAATCGGCGGGCCGAGTACATTATGCGAAGTTAGTTCCGTTTTCATGCGTTATAATAGTTAATAGCCTGCTGTTTAACAGACTTAGTTCCCTATTATGATGAGGATAACTGCAATGACGAAGCTTTTCCGGGATTGTAAACGACCGAGGCCGAAGCAGTTCCGAGTGAACGCTCGAGACCGACGCCAGGGGCCGGAGGCACTAGTTGCGTAGGCGAGCTCTTTTCGGGATTCGCGACTTCCACATTTTTACGTGCAAGCCATACATGCATCTAGCACACTCGCGACTTGCGGAACACTTGCGGAGCACGCGGAGCAAGCTGCTCGCCCTTCGCATACTTGGTATAATCATCCGAGTTATGGAAAAATATTTGATCCTATAAATTGCATACACCTCAGATATGCCGGGTTAATGCACAGGTTGTGCATCATACACAATCATTGAAACACGGGATAGCCAAGTGAGCCTTATGCATACTGATATGCTTCGATGCTCCATCCCCAAACTGAGCGAGGAAACAACTGCGGGACACACCACCTTTCTAAGGAAGTTCAGAGACTCTGACTTCGAAAGGTACCAACATTCTACGTACAACGCCGTCTGCTACGTGATGTGTAGCGGCTAACATAGCCACTCAAGCTCGTGGAGCACTTGTGCCAGTTCTGCCATCTCCCGCTCACACTGCTCCGGCGTCGGGTCAAGATATGCATGGCCAAAATCAATGATGATCACCTGCAATAGAAACAATGCATACAATGAGCATGCAACAACCTTTTGACTAAGATCTTCACTTGCCACGAAGGCAAAAGAAGGCCTTGACTGCAACACACCCATACACCCTTGTTGTAACTGCACGGTGGACGCTGAACAACATGCCTACCCAGTGGATGTTGCCTGTTGATGTGCTACTTACTTTAGGTTTGCTGCCACAGTAGTGCAACAGGATGTTGTCCGCTCGCACATCACCATGGGCCACACCACGCTGATGGATGGCTTGCAGCGCCTGCAATGATTAGACAAGAGCACGTGTAGTGCAAGTGCAGCAAATGTGTTCACTAGCCATTATCATTACACATATTTGTGATCTGTCACACTAGCTGCTGCACCTTCTGCTGACGTTGCGTAAGGCCTCTTGATCTTTGTCACAACATGGACAGAGACCCACCCTGCCCTTGGCCAACAACAAGCACAAACCTGTTGTGCACCTTGCGCAATAGCTTGACCAACAACCACATCTGAGTAATTGCTGATAGGCTTGCCAGCCACGACAGATGTAGCCAGGAAGAAGCTGTTGCGACCCCTCCAGTAGCCACAGCCATGCAGGACCGGCAGGAGGTGCCCTTGCAGCTCCCACAGAAACTCTGTACACCACAACAAATGCCTGAATTAAGTTAGATGTGTGCGGCAATGCCAGCAACAAACACTATGGCGTGACATGTGGATGTGTGCTTGCACCAACACACCAACAATCATGGTTAGCAGCCATACTACCCACACCAAACCTTGTACTACATTAAGCAATGGCTGGCGCACACATGTCAGCTGAGGCTTTGTGTTACACAAGCCAAGTGCCACTGACCAGGGTAAATCAACGCTCAGACTAGTACACACCATAGATCCGCGCCTCATGCCACAGCAGCTCCACCATGTCGGGTGACTTGCAGGCATCTGTCACCTTGACGGCCACAGGAACTCCCCAGAGCCTGAATTAGTGTAAAGATCACGTGCACAAGGCCACCCACACAGGAGCAGTATGTAAGCGAGGAGGTGGACTGAATGCTAGTATTGACGTGGAGACTATCCACAAGAACACAAACAGCCCTTGCAGCCTGCTTGTGTTGTGCGGAGTTGTGTGTCAATCCACGCCAAAGCCCTATGCTTCAAGAAGCCTGGCGCGTTGTGGCTGTCATGCATGATGCCATGGCTAACAGCTGGCACACCTACCTGCCTTGCACGACTGACCCGCACTGACCAGCCCCCAGGCGAATAGAGCTCAGCTGCAAGGAAGCCAGGGGGTACTCTGGTGCATCTTGCACGGGGACCTGAGAGGCTAGCTTTCTTGTCGTTTGTACTGCATCATTGGGGGCTGCAATTGCCTGCTGACGATGCTTTTTGCCCGATGTCCTGGACGGGGTGCAGCTCCTTCGTTTGCCTGTCTTATCCTGACCCTGCTGCTCCTTGGGTCTGCCATGCAGCACTGCTTTTGGCGCCCGCCCTTGGAGCTTCACCTCCAGTTCTTGAAGCTTTCCAGCCGGCAGACGGTTGCCCCATGGTGCTTCCAGTGACATCCAGATGATGTCTGCAGTTGATTGGAAAGAATAATGCAAAAGACTTATGTTCTGTATGGCCACTTGCTCACTTATATAGACAGTCACGGAGCTGCAACATGTGGTGAAGGGAGTGAAGCAGTTTTGTGTATCTTAGCACCACCATCAACTCTTCTAATAAACAGGACAGCGCAATCAGCAAGCGCAATCACGTGCCACGTAATGCATCAGCTCAGCAATCACTTGCGGGCCTGAATTAGCACCCACACCAAGGCGCCAGTCTACAAAGGCCTGGTGGTGCCAACCATGCGGCATGCAGCTGCTGAGTTGCAAGCTGTGTAGCTAGAGCGGCTGTAGCAGCTGCATGTGTTCAACACCACCTAACTGCTTTACATCCTGCATATCACCCCTGAGCCTGATGCGATCAGGTATGCAGAGTTGTATGAGCGCTCGAGTCATACACTCTTGCAAGGGCACCAGTTGCGCTGACTAGATGACCTCTCGCGCATGCCAACACATGCCAATGTGATGCATGTGTTGTTTGCTACAGTTCCCAATAGGAAGGCTAGACAGGCTGGCATGCCTGTGGGGTGGGTGGCATATGACCTGATATTGAGCATGAGGTATGGCGTGCCTATCTTAACTGAGCATGGCAGCGCATCGAGTCCTTGCATGTGTGTGTAAGTTGCAGCAATGCTGGCAAGGAAATGCCATATCATGATGATTATGGTGTTGATCCGCACCATATGCATTGCTCCAGCAACTCACAGGTGAGAAGCTCTCGGACATAGAGATCAAACACTTTGGCGTCATGCAAGATGCCTGTGGTGACAGCGTATTTGTTCTTCGCCACCCGCCAAATGAAGAATGTGAAGCGGTAGCTGGTTATGAAAGTGAAGCGCCAACCCTGCAAGAGATGAGTAATCATGCACATGCATGCATTCATGTACCGTAGCCACTTGTGACAGATCACTTACACCTCACCAACTGATACTTAAATGTAGCATCACTCACCTTCTCCTCGCAATAGCTGCATGCCTGCATCAGCGCGTCAGCCACTGCTCCTTGCATGTTTGACAATTTAAAGACACCATCACGCATGACACCAGGCATCTGAAAGTGGCAAGGCACCACAGACGACCCTTACGGCATTTACATGGTGGGCAACACTGAACTGTCCGCACCTGTAGGCTGGTTGCGTCCTGCTCCCGCACCTGCATCTGTCCTACCACCCTGGGCTTAACCCTCGTTCCTTGCCCTCTCACCCCCCTCCTCTTCTGCTACCACGCTGGAGACCGCGCTTGAAGCATGATAGCCCCTTTCCTCTGCTCCTTTGCTCTGCCTCCTTCCCTACTTTTTAGGTACCCGAAAGGAAAAGTGTGGCGCATTGGGTCTCACATGGTGTAGGAGGGGGAAAATGGGGCAGCAAGGAAATGCACCCATTGCCACCTCCCTCTGGCATCACATCTATAGAAGCCCCATGTCACACTACCATATGAAATCACCTAGCAGCGACCTGTTTCAAGGTTGACACTCGCTAACTGACCTTGCCCTCACCCCCGCACACATCCACTTCTTCATCATCTCCAGTCTGCTTGATGAGAAAGTCTGGCCGACCAGACCCCTCACTTGGACGGCCCTCTACTTGGAAAAGCACATTGTCCCAAGTTGGCTGCTTTTGCGAGATGCAGGCATTGACCACATCGGCAACTCCCTTGCCAACCACCACTCCGAACCTGCAAAACCACACCTTTACTATCACGCAGGTACACAAGCAGCAGTCAGGTGCTGAGTTCTGCCACCAGTACATTGAAGTCTGGCAAGACGAGTGCAGCAAAATGCTTGGCTGTACTCCAACGAAACTTCTCTGCACATGTGACTGGCAGTGAAGATGCCAATGGCATGTGCACCTGCATACCACTCAAACGCAATCAACACTGCTGACATCCAACTGGTGCACACTGAATACCTTCATGGGAACGGTAAGTCCTAAGAACCTTGTGAGCATACCTTACGTTCAGCTCAGCCTCTGTTGTGACCGGTGTCGTTGTCCCAAATGCAGCATCCTCAGCATCTGCAGTAGGCAAGCCACAGGCTGGCAAATAATAAAGCGTGCCTTAGCTGGAAAATCACAAGCCGGCTTGTGCGCGTGCACACGCCTACACACATTGCTGCATCTGCCAGTCCCACAGCTGAGTCTTACCTGTGGCAGCAGCGCGCATACGCATGGCATCCCCCGCTGCAAAAGTCACCCCGCTAGTCACGTCATGCAACTTTGCCTTGGCGATGTCGCAAAATTCTTTTAGGTTCAGCCTGATGAGCTTGCAGTCACCGTTGTATGGCCTCTTGTGGCTCGCGAGGGAACTGCTGGCAATGAGCACGTTCTTGTAACCCCAATGCAGCAGTTTGAGAGCTGACTCTACAACATGGTTTACAGAAACAAACATGGCCGTCACAGCAACTCAAGGGAAAGCACATGTCACATGTTGCAGTGCTCAGATCATTCTAATCCATCATGTTAGGGAATCACTGTGTGACGACCCCATAACGAAGTCGAGCGTGAAGCTGCCCAAACACCACATGAATCCACTGGTATACACTACTTGTCGAGCTGTTGACGCCAGCCCCAGTACTCACCTGGGTGTGATGCATTACTACTACCACCACCTGCGCAAGGATCAGCAGTCACGCATGCAACACTTTGGGTCATTGTACCGGAAAATGCACAGCAATGCAGGGCACCCTGCAGGGCTGCCACAATATGTGTCACAATGCAGATGTCGTCAACCGCTCATTCCACGTAGGCTACATACAATGTGAGTGCAGATGTCCTTTTGTGCCTGCTGTGCACCCAGTTCACCTAGGTTGAATTTGTGTACAAGCGAGCCTCATACCACATGAATGCATGGGTATGCATGGTCATAGCTGCCAAACCTTATCACCCGCTTTCCTCAATCAAACCAGGCACACGGTGGCTAAGGGTCTAGGTGCACAAGTATGGTGCTGGACTTGCGTATGAAGGTGGCTGACAATGAAGCAAATGTTGTATACTAGATACCCATGTATCAATGCATCCCATAGACTGCTTCCGTGGTACCAGAGGGTTTGACATGTGCACGGCCAGACATGTGCACGGCCATCTCACTTGACAGATGCTTTGTGCATGCTATACATGCGGCCGTGTGGGCACTTGCACCACAGTACCGCATGCTGTGGTCTCATAACATATACATACACACACATCTTGACGAGCATTGCATGAGATATGCATCAGTACAACTGACCCATGCTGAGCCTAGCAAGCATATAGATTGCAGCCCAGTACGTCAATACCCAGCCAGTGCTGCTATTGCTGTTCCAGCTGGCAATCCATTCATCCACCCAAGCAGATGCCTATCTCATGACGCGTCATAAGATAGGCATCAGTGTGTCGTACTGCTGATAACACACACTGCACATTAACAATGCTCAGCGCCCGCTTGCTCCCCTCCCCTCCCATCCCCTCCCCTCCCCCCACCTTCCCCTCCTCCACTCCCTCCCCTCCATTCATTCATTCATCCTCCATGCCATCGTGTCCACTGTGCCTGTCACACAAACCATACCAGACACATGACATGCCTAACAGCTGCAAGACTTGTGTACCCTTTGAGACGCACCTTTTCCTAGCAAGATGTTCTTTTCCTTGTGCAACTCCACCAATTCCTCTCGCAGAATTTGCTCTTTCTTCTCTAGTCCAGGAAGTCGTTGGGTATTCTTCCGTGTCGTGGACTTGGCATCCTTTATCTCATCCTTGACTTCCTTGATCTCTGCTTCAACTGCTGTGATCTTTGCCCTGACTGATGCGATCTCTAATTCACGGCGTTCAATCTCAGGACAAACATCCTGTAGCGTAGACATCCTGGATGAACACAAGCACCATGCATAGCTTGTGAAGCACTGAAGCAGAACCAGTCATGGTCAAGGTGACATGCAGCAGGGGGTTGAAGTAAGTTTGTTATTTACAGGCTTGCTTTGCATACAGTTCGGCAAGAGGGTATCTACCTGTTGTCAGCACCGCTGATGCCTGACGGAGGCAATCTTTGCCTCCTGCCAGAAAGGATGTTGCGAGAGCCTTTGATGTCGGCCGATCTACACGACAGGCAAGAAGCCGAACGCATGGTTTTATGCAACAACAGCAACCACACGACTGCACACGCATCGCTCTTGTGGGGTGTGTATAGCCCTTACTAACGGTCGTAGAAGTCTGCAGGTTGCAGGCTGTGGGAGCAGGAGCATACGGATAGCATAAGGTAACTATGGCACATGCAGATGATCAGGGTTCACCCTACGGTTGCGGTCTGAAAAACACCGGCGAAGAGTGGAACTCACAGGAACCGCACGCGGAGGCCTAGAGACGTGGGCAAAGCGGCTGATGAGGTCGCGGGGTCGGAAAAGCTTCCTAAACAGCGGGGCCCAAAATTCCAATCAATTGAGGGAAGCTGAAAGCTAATCTTGAGGAATACCCTTCTCCAATCAACCCTCCCGGTTACTCTATGCCGCCGGGGAGGGGCAGCGCAAGGCTGGGATGGGGTGGGGCATGGCTGGGAGGGGGTGGGGCAGGGCTGGCCTGGGGCAGCAAGGGGTGGGGCTGGATTGTAAATGGCCTGCATACAACAACAGAGTTATGGCAAGGGTAATGCAAGGGGCGAATAGTCATCCGTTACCTGCAGGCATGCCTGAGACCGATGGAGGCCAGAAGGCAATACGCCATGCGCAGGCCTCACCTACCAGGAGGCACAGAAGCTTTTGTGCCTCCCAGCGCCGAGGCCGCGATGCAGGGCATTTGCCTGCAACGCGCAGATTGTAACCGCGGTCGAAACTAGCAGCGAGCACGGACATTAGGACGGCCTACAGAGGAGCTGAGCATCGGTGGGGCCAGTCTAAATGTGAACCAATAAATGTGGCTGGCTCACCTGTATGCTCAACGCCGCTCTTGCCTGCGATGCCGTACCTACAGGCCTCTAGCGTGGGCAAACACTACATACGGGGTGCCTGCGGGGGTTTGCCGTTTTTGGTACCAATAATATTCTCCTCCAGCCTCAAGACTGCCTGCCACTGTCTCCCACTGCCTGGCCATTCAGGTCACCTGCCAGGGTCAGAGCTGCAGCTGGCTTAGGAGGAGGGGTGGGTCAGGAGGTAGGGGGCAGCACCAGGGGCCGCCACCAGAAGTGGCGCAGGCAGAGCTGCCAGGCAGCAGCCGGCCACCAGGCAGCCCTGCAGCTGGCTGGCAGCAAGGCGAAGTGCAACACACACGGCTGAGCCAGAGAGCAGAGGCAGCTGGGCCAGAGGCAGTGGTGTGGTGATGTCTTGATGCCACTGCCGCAACTGACTGCGTCCAGGTGCAGATGTGTCGCTATCATCACCCTGCCAGGCTTGTCTAGGACCTTGCGACCATGCTACTCTACCTGGGCAGGGAGGGCAAGGCAGGAGGGCAGCAGGGAGTTCCTGCCCTACCCTGGCCTCCCCACGAATGATGCATAGATGAGGCATAGAACCCTGCATGACAGCTCAACAGTGAAGGCAGGAGGGCAGCAGGGAGAGTGCCCCACAGGGGCAGCCTGGTCCCCTCTCGTCCCTGCCCTGCCCTCCCCAATGCATAGGTGAGGCATGTGACCCTGCATGACAGCTCAACAGTGAGGGCATTGGCATCACTTGAGACGCCGCCAACCCATCAGCCTGCAGCAGCTGAGGAGAAGCTGCCAATAATTTTGCCTGGGCCAATTGCCTGGTATGGGATAAGTGGAGACGGCCCACAATGGAGTTGTGCTGCAGGCCAAGCAACTTATGAGCAGGGCTGCTGTGAAGGGTGTGGAGTCATAGGTGTTTGAGGATGAGTTGATATCGGTGCTGGGTCAGAAGAGTTCAGTCCTTGGCCAGTAGAAATTGTTACTGGTTTTCAAAAGCAATCCTGGAGAAAAAGTGCAGCGGTTGGGGAGAAAACAGAAAATAGAATACCAAAAAAGTCGCGAATAGGGCCGTTTACTCCGTCCAAGTTCTATTTTTCTACTTGTTGCATACATTGTTTCATGTGTCACTGAGACGACGAGTTTAGATGCTCCTGATGTCCAGGCCCCCTGCTACCATGACTCCTCAGAGAAGGGTCCAGGAAGTAAGAAACATCTGCATCTGATGGAAATAGTGCAAAGAAAGGAAAAGTCCCAGCTGCTTGTCCCTCTTAAGCTGCTGCGGGAGCAGGCGTCGAAGCGGAGCCATGCGGATATAGGTGTGTATAGAGCGAGCGCAAATGAAGCGCGTACAGAGTACAGACAGCTTCAAGCATCGACTGAGTGTTAACATTACACGGCTATCCAGAGCAAGAATCACTATGCTTGGCGGAGTCCATCTTGGACCGCTTCCATTCAAATCGGAATGCGAACACCGCACCATGCATCCCTTCATTCTTCAAACCGGTATGGACTGAACGCTCCCTGCCTGTGAATGCACTTTGACTCACTACCTTAACCCTGGTGCAGAAACCCAAGCCGACATCACTTGCAAGCCTCATCAGCCGTCAAGCACGTTGCCAGCGAGATCAGGTGTGAAGTTGGCCCCAACCATTGGCAGCCCCCTATGAGAGTCTGCTATGTCTCTGATAGTCACCCTGGTGTTACAGCTGCCAGGCTCCTGCGTTGTTGCTTCACCCCCTAGTGGCCCAACGAGCCTTTTTGACACTACAGACATGTCCAGGTTCTCCCGTGTTCATCAGCATGCATGTCGACTGGCCCGATGAAAGTCATCATCATTGTGCCAGCCAGTCAGCTCCCCACTCTGCCGCCGCGCCCCGGCTGGACCTGGCACATGGCAGCAGTCCAGCCACGAAGGCGTCCAGCCTCAGCTGCCCTGTATACCAGCCAGAGGTCCGGGCAGCCAGTTCCAGTTGGCCATGATCTCGCTTCCCCTCAAGCTGCAGGCCAGCTTCAGGCCAGGCAGGCCAGGCCGGCCAGCAGGCCAGGCAGGCTAGCTGCAGGCCAGCTTCAGGCCAGCACCATGCCAACCCTAAAGCCACAGCTGTAGGCCAGCTGGCGGCCCCACTTCCCACCACCACCTGGCAGCTGCAGTCCAGGCAGCGCATCTGGGCAGGCATAGCCATTGCGCCACAATTGAGGGGCAGGACAGCAACCCTGACAGGGCTCCTGCTGATTGCTGGCTGTCAACCTTACCCTGTTTTTGGCAGCTGTGATCAGCAGAACAGCATTGCCATGCCAGGAGCGAAGCAGCTGTTCATGCAAGGCTCTATACACCCATTGCTTGCTGCCCATGCCAGGCTCTGTAGGACAGCGCCTCGCTGCGAGACATGCCGCCCTTGGCAGCAATCTGGCCCACAAGGCATGGCCATTCGCACCCAGGGCTTTTGGGGGGAGTTGTCAGGCGTGGCAGGATCAGACGCACTCAGGAGGGCCTGAGCATTCTGGCATTAGGCAACACCTCCTCCTGCCATTCTCGGAGCCCTGCTCTGGCGCCAGCACATCAGCAGACATCAGCAGGCAGGCCGCTTGCACCCCCAAGGACCTGCTACTGCTACTGCTACTGCTACTGCTACTGCTACTGCTACTGCTACTGCTACTGCTACTGCTACTGCTACTGCTACTGCTACTGCTACTGCTACTGCTACTGCTACTGCTACTGCTACTGCTACTGCTACTGCTACTGCTACTGCTACTGCTACTGCTACTGCTACTGCTACTGCTACTGCTACTGCTACTGCTACTGCTACTGCTACTGCTACTGCTACTGCTACTGCTACTGCTACTGCTACTGCTACTGCTACTGCTACTGCTACTGCTACTGCTACTGCTACTGCTACTGCTACTGCTACTGCTACTGCTACTGCTACTGCTACTGCTACTGCTACTGCTACTGCTACTGCTACTGCTACTGCTACTGCTACTGCTACTGCTACTGCTACTGCTACTGCTACTGCTACTGCTACTGCTACTGCTACTGCTACTGCTACTGCTACTGCTACTGCTACTGCTACTGCTACTGCTACTGCTACTGCTACTGCTACTGCTACTGCTACTGCTACTGCTACTGCTAGACTGCCAGCCTGACCCAGCTCAGCTGGAGCTGCAGCCCAGCCTCCACCTGCTGCTCCTGGGCCAGTGAACCAGCCACTGGCATCCCGTGCATGTCCTACCCCTTGGCAGTTCAGCAGCAACATTGTCACCGGCACTCATGGGGGGTTTGGTGCAGGCATCGGCAGAGCACCCAATGGGGCAGCGAGGGCGGGGTAGAGATCCCTGTGTGGCTGCCTGCCTGGCTGCCCAGCTGCTTGTGGGTGCTTGTGTGGGTGCAGCTGCAGGTTACACAGACCCACAGTGTCAGGCCAAGGCCAGTTCTTGCACTGTCCTGAAGGTCCTCATCACATACCCAGCAGTTTGCATCATGCTTTGCTCCGCTTGCACACCTTGAATTCGCATGCCTTGCATGCCCTGCACAGGCGCCCCTGAACCCCTGCCGCATCACACGGCCGCCCTTGTGCAGATGAAGCAGGAGATGATCCTGGATGATCAATCGCTGCATGACATATGGCAGCTGTTGGAGGAGTTCAGCAAACAGGATGGGGACCAGCTGAAGATTAATTATGATGGCTTCTCCCAGGTGAAGCACACACACCTCCTCACCTACCCCTTCTACCTTTGCAGGCAACAGCAGCCAAGGCAGCAGCATCAATTCAGGAAGCAGCAGCACTGGCCCAGGCAGCAGCAGCAGCAGCAGCCAAGGCAGCAGCCCAGGTAGCAACACAAGCACAAGCAGCAATGCCAACAGCAGCACTAGCACTAGCCCAGGCAGCAGCGCCAGCCCGTGCAGCAGTGCCCTTAGTGCCTGGCCGCAGGCTGTGGTGTGCAGGTGGCCAACAAGGCGCGGGAGATGTTTGGCATCATGGTGGACCCGTGTTTCAAGCCATCCCTGTTTGCCCGCTTCGCCCAGGTGCTTGCTGCTCATGGCCTCCTTTGCACCGCTTGAGCTCAGCACCCTACAGGCAGCTGCGTATGCAGTGTTAGACTTAAGGTGAAGGCCAGGCCTGGAATCAGGGTCTCGCCCCTTAGCCTGTTGTGGGTGCCTCCCTGTACCACCAAGGGCTGTTGGATTGCTCTGCTGCGCAGGACTCGGACGGCTACATCTCCGCCACCTTGTTTGCAGCGCACCTGAGCATGCGGGCTCACATGCAAGCGTTGGTGAGCGGCCATGCCTGCTGCAGTCTGCCTGGTACAGGTCAGGACTGACCCTGACCCTGACCCTGACCCACTGTGGAGTCACAGTGCGTGGCAGCAGCTGTGCCCAGGTGGGCTCAGTGGCGCCAGTGTCCTCAGTGCTGCCGTGTGCGTGGCAGCAGCTAAGCCCAGGCGTGAGGCTGGGTTGTCTCTGAGCCTAACCCTCTCCCCAACACCCCTCAAACCCTTTGACCCTCAAACCCTTCAGAATCTCAACGCCTTGGAGCCTCCTTAGGGTTTGAGCCCCTCTCCCCTCCCCTCCCCTGCTGCAGCGCATCCAGCTGTCCAGCTTTGATGAGGGGGACACGGGCTGCCTGAAGGAGCAGCAGCTGTGGGAGTTCCTGCGCACCCAGGCCATGGAGCTGGAGCTGCTGGAGGACATGCAGGTGGGGGGGCCTACACCGCCAGCCATCAGCGCAGGCAGTGGTCAGGCAGTGTGGAAGTATTGCACAAGTGGGTGGTGGGTGGGTGGGAGGTGGGTGGGTATGTGAGGTGGGAGGGTGGGTGGTGGGTAAGTGGGTGGGTGGGAGGAGGGTGGGTGGGTGGGTCTCTTTGCACCGCTAGTCATATGCAGGCATGGGGTCATGCATCCCTGTTGCAGTAGCTGTGTGAACATGCACGTGTGTTCATTTGTTCCTGTGTATGTCTTCGTATTGCTGGGCTGCAGCCGTCATTCCTCCAGCACTACTGCAACATCGCTGCATGCAAGATCATGTTCTTCCATGGCAAAAACGGCAGTGTCAAGATCAAGGAGCTGCTCACCTCCCCCCTGATGAAGGTGAGGGACTGCCCAGGCAGGTAGGCAGGCAGGTAGCCACCATCATTTGTGAGCAAGCCAGCTAGCCATCATCATCATTCCTTTGCACTTCGCCAAACTAGACGTTGCTTCAGACCCGGCCCCACCAGCAGCATCAAAGCATCATGTTGTTGCTCCCAGCGAGGACACCTTTGTATCAAAGACAGCATCAAAGACAGCAGCCAGGGCCTGTGCAGCAGCAAAGCATCATGTTGTTGCTCCCAGCAAGGACAGCTACAGCAGCCACAGCAGCCACAGCAGCCACAGCAGCCAGGGCCTGTGCACTGTGAACTGGTGTCAGCCTTGCCGGGTTCCAAGAGGTGTGTATGGGAGGGTTGGGTGAGGTGAGGGGAGCCAGGGGGTGGGAGGTAGAAGCAGGAGCCGCCGTCACGCTGTTGGAAAGCCAGACATCAGTGAAGTAGGCGGACCAGTAGTGGGACAACAAGTAGGAGGCAACCAGGCAGTCTGTCAGTCTGGCCGGCAGGCAGGCCGATAGTGTTGAGGTGAGGTGCGCCAGCAGGGCCGCACCCTGTTCTCATCGCCCCGCTTGGTCTGCTGTGTTGCCTGTCAGGAGCTGCTTGACCTGCGGGAGCCAGACCCCTGTGACCCCCGCGACCTGCTGGCCAACTGGTTCAGCCTCCAGGTGGGTTAGGGTTAGGGGTAGGGTTGGGACCTCCAGGTGGGTTAGGGTTAGGGGTAGGGTTGGGACCTCCAGGTGGGTTAGGGTTAGGGGTAGGGTTGGGACCTCCAGGTGGGTTAGGGTTAGGGGTAGGGTTGGGACCTCCAGGTGGGTTAGGGTTAGGGGTAGGGTTGGGACCTCCAGGTGGCTTAGGGTTAGGGGTAGGGTTGGGACCTCCAGGTGGGTTAGGGTTAGGGGTAGGGTTGGGACCTCCAGGTGGGTTAGGGTTAGGGGTAGGGTTGGGACCTCCAGGTAGGTTAGGGTTAGGGGTAGGGTTGGGACCTCCAGGTGGGTTAGGGTTAGGGGTAGGGTTGGGACCTCCAGGTGGGTTAGGGTTAGGGGTAGGGTTGGGACCTCCAGGTGGGTTAGGGTTAGGGGTAGGGTTGGGACCTCCAGGTGGGTTAGGGTTAGGGTTAGGGTTAGGGTTAGGGTTGGGACCTCCAGGTGGGTCGCTGCCTTGATGAGGGCGCAGGGCCGCAGGCCTTCATGCACACCCTGTGCAGCACACCGTGATGTCTTGAATTCCAGGTGGGCCGCTGCCTTGCGGTGCTGGTGGGCTTGATGAGGGCAGACGTCAAGTCAGGTCTCATGCACCAGGCCTCAAGGCAACCATGCACACCTTGTGCAGCACCACGCTGTGTTCAAGTTGAAGTTCAGGGTTGCTTAACAACAATGTTGGTGGTGGTGATGCTGATGGTGGCAGTGATGCAGCTAGGTGAGCACACCACTGATCCTGACGCCTTAACCCATGGTTGTGAAGGCGGTGACAATGTTGGCAGCAGCGCTGATGGCGACGATGATGGTGGTGATGGTGGGATTGGTGGTGGTGGGGGGGTGGTGGTGCGCATGGGGGATTCAGCACAGCCCCCTCAATGCTAGCTGCCAGCGCTGCCCCTTCACCCGCAGTCCACCACCAGAGTGCACGACACCTTCCTGGCCCTGGACCAAGACATGAACGGCATGCTGTCACGCAGCGAGTTCTCCGAGATCAGCAACCGGACCATGTCGCCCCTGTTCATCCAGGTAGGGTCTGACAGGTCATCATAGGGTGGGCCTCAGCTCAGTGCTGATGACACCACAACAAGCGCCTGAGTCAGGGCGCAACAGTGCAAGGGTTGGGGATGCTGTGATTGCCGTCGTTGTCGTGCCTGTGCTAGTTGCCAGCGCTGGCGGCACCATGAACAAAGCACACCAGCGCCACATACAAAGCACCTTGTCTCCTCAGCCCCTCTCCGTCTCCTTGCAACACCCAGCACCTCCCTCACCGTCCAAGCGGGCAACAAGCACCCACCCAGAAGTAGAACCAGGTCACCTCACCAGGGGTGGTGTTTTGTCTGTGTGGAGTCATGTTCCCATGCAGATGGCATGGGCGCCTTCCACCTACACTATTGCTTGACCCATGACTATTACGTGACAGGGCAATAGCTTAGAGTTGGCATGGCATCATGGGGTCCACGCCATCACCACCTGTCATATCCTCCTGACACCACCACCACCACGTGTCCCCTGTGCACCTCCCTCTGACCCGGGGTGGATACCGCACCACCTCTACCATCACCACTTCTCCTCACCATCTCCTCCTGTTCCGTACTGCCACCCAGTCTCGTGTTGTGTGTGCAGCGCATATTCGAAGAGCATGTCATGCAGCGGCGCAACATCATGCACAGGTCAAGCACCCACAGGTGGGTGCCGCCAGCCCCTGGTCTGCGCACTGCTCACCTCCTCTGCCCTCACAGCCTCAGTGTGACAACCTCCTATTGACGTTGCTGTAACACACCCACACAGCGCCCTTTACCCTAACCCTAACCTATTGCCTGGGTTCAGCAACGCTTGTGACCATGATGCCACGGCTGTGGTGCCAGGGACGAGATGGACCTCACCGCCTTTGCTGACTTTGTGCTGGCCTGGGACCACCGCTCGCACCCCGCAGCCATCAAGTACTTCTTCCCAGTCCTTGACCTCAAGAACCAGGTGAGGACTGGCAGGTGGCCCAGCCCCATATACCCTCCACACCTCACCCTCGCCGCCTGCTGCCAGCAGCTGTGAGGGGCAGTGACGGCTGCACTGCATGGCCTTCAGGATGTGGTGTAATGTGGTGTGATGTGGTGTGGTGTGATGTGGTGTGGTGTGATGTGGTGTGCACGCAGGGCTTTGTGACCCCGGCGGAGATCTACACCTTTTTCAAGGAAATCCATGTCATGTGGGTCAACATGGGCGAGTATGCAGACCTGGCAATCTACGACGTGGTGGACGAGATCCTGGACATGGTGGGTACAGGGGCATGGAGGGGCTGCCTTGCCCACCCTCAGCTCATGTTGCACCATCAACACCTGGAGGCATGCCGTGTGGTGGTGGTAATGAGGATGACGGTAAACGTTTCAAATACATGTAAGTAGGGGAGGGGCTGGGCTTGTAGGGGAGGGGCATACATACATCATACAACTGCTCCATGCAGCAACATGCTCACTGCCTGACATGTGCCCTTTGAATGACATCATGGGGCTTGCTGCCTGGGTCGGGCATGGGCATTGCAAGGCCATGCCTGGAGAGCAGCAGGATCAGAGCCGCGTCAGTCAGTGCCTGATGAGACCACACTGCATGGCGACCACTAGTGCATGGCGAACACTAGCACTCTCCCAAGTACAGCTGCTCACATTCTACACTGTTGCAGATGCCATGGCGGCAACCCTGGCAGCGGCAGTAGCAACCCCTGCTGGCTGAGCCGTTCGTGTTGTTGGGCGCCGCTGCTGGCTGCGCTGCAGGTGAAGCCCAAGACGGCCACACTGATCACGCCAGAAGACCTGGAGGTCAGCGGCATGAGCGGCATCTTCTTCTCCATGCTGGCAGACGTCAAGCTCTTTCACAACTACAACTATCGGGAGGTGGGACCACCACAGCAGCGGCCGCAGCGCAGGCAGGCTAGGGTCACCTCACATGGTCAGGCCAGGCCAGCACTGCTGCCCGGGTCCCTACCTGGCTGCTAGGCTTGCTGCCAGACCCCTGCTGCCCTCCAGCCAGCCGCTGTGCCTGTCCTCCTGGATAGCTGGGTGGGATGATGGCTTCATATCAGGACACGGGTGAAGGACTGCTGCCAGCGTCCTAGATATGGTGCAGGGCTGTGCACACACCTACACCTGCACTTACATGGCACCCAGTCTGCCAGGTTACCTTATCATCAAAAAAATCATCAAGTTGCCTGATTACCTAATCACTTATTCACCTGGATGGTCACCTAGTGAGCTGATGAAGCCAGCAGGATCTCCAGGCGTGCAGCTTGGCCTTGCAGACCTTGTTGTGTGCTGTCCTCGTGCCTGCAGAACTTCATCCACCAAGAGGAAAGCTGAGGGCCAGGCGCAGGGCCACCAGGTGCTGTGCAGCCCGGTACAGGCAGCAGGCTGCATGGTGATGCTTGCATGGTATCCTCTGTATGGCAGCGTGACCGGGTGCAGTGCAGCTAGGGTTGTTCAGTGTCACAGGGCAACACAGGGCCTGACACATCACCACCTTGACATGGTTGCACCACAAGCAAGCACACACACTGCTCGGGGTGTGAGCATACAGGGCACACCCAGCCTGCCCAGTGCCGGCATCAAGCCCCAACCAGAGGCAGGCTGTGTGCAATGGTCACCACACCCGCATGGTCACACCGGGGGATCACACCTGGAGAACTGGGCACAGGACATTGGACACAGCGTGCCTGAGGCATGTCCTACCACAATCGCGTAGGATGTCATAACTTCAAACGTCTGGACAGCTTTGGACAGCTGTGTGAGGCCTGGACGAGGTAGCTGGGTCCTTGAAGGGCATAGTAGCTGGTGAATGTCACAGTGTTGTGGCGTGGCGTTTGGTGTGCAGCAATAGGGGCTGGGGCAGCAGCGTCTGGCAGGCCGTGCTTTCGTGAGATGCATGGTGCTCTCATGATGCTTGGGTAGTGCCCCACTGATCCTCGTATGCATGGTGCCTGACAACCCCACACGGCTTCCAGCCTTGTCTGGCTACTAGATGCTATTGTAGTGCCCCAGTACAGCTCATATGCATGGAGCCTGACAGCCTGACACGGCTTGGTACTGACAGGCTGGCCTGACCATTGCTGTGTTGTTCTTTAACACTACGCAGCCTCCAGCCTGGTCTGGCTGCTGGGTTGACTGCCTGACTGACTGACATCCACCTGACTGACTGACATGCTTCCGTTGCACGAGCTTGCGTCGCGACTGCTGTGATCAGGCTCTGTCTCAAACTCACTCAGTTAATGGCGTTCCACCTTGTATCTGCTCAACTGATGGTGATGGGTGCATTGCATCTTTTGTATGTCACTATTGCCATTTGCTTGGTGCCAGTTCAGTTACTTCCCAAGCTAGCGATGTGTAGATGACCAGACACAGCACAGGTGACATTGCTGACCGGCAGATACAGCGATAATGGACGGTCGACAGGGAGCTGAACGCAGCGGACTGCCACGCGTCGAGGGACGATATAACTGCGACTGGCATAACAGTCCATACAGAACCCGTTGCTGGTTATGCCGCGCATGGCTTTTTTTTGCTTTTTCATTGTTGCATTGTTGCCCTGACCCTAACCCTGTGAGTATGTGACCTGTTGCATCGCGATGGGAGAGGAGAGGAGACGGCTACCCATCGTGACGCGGGCGGCGTCATAACTGCGCATTGGGCGGCAGAGCAGGAGGGTGGGCTCACCCCTGGCTGCAGCCCAGCACCAGCTCCAGGACCCATCAGCCTGGCCAGCTGTGCCGGCCTCCCTCCAGCAAGCCCTAATCTAGCCACTAGAGCAGCAGCCTGCCAGGGTCCCTGGCGACCTCGTGGTGCAGGCAGGCAGGCAGGCGCTGGCACAATGGCAGGATGGGCGAGTGGGGGCAGAGTCAGCCTCGAGACTGCCTGCCACTGCCTCCCACTGCCTGTCCGTTCAGGTCACCTGGCAGGGTCAGAGCTGCAGCTGGCTCAGGAGGAGGGGTGGGTCAGGAGGTAGTGGGCAGCACCAGGGGCCGCCACCAGCAGCGGCGCAGGCAGAGCTGCCAGGCAGTAGCCGGCCACCAGGCAGCCCTGAAGCTGGCTGGCAGTAAGGCGGAGGGCAACACAGAGGGCTGAGGCAGAGAGCAGAGGAAGCTGGGCCATAGCAGGCAGCGGTGAGGTGATGTCGTGATGCCACTGCAGCAACGAGCACATGACCTCCGTCCAGGTGTAGATGTGCCACTATCATCACCCTGCCGGGCTTGTCTAGGACCTTGCGACCATGCTACTCTACCTGGGGCAGGGAGGGCAAGGCAGGAGGGCAGCAGGGAGTTCCTGCCCTGCCCTGGCCTCCCCACGAATGATGCAAAGATGAGGCATGTGACCCTGCATGACAGCTCAACAGTGAGGGCATCGACATCACTTGAGACGCCTCCGACCCATAAGCCAACAGCAGCTGAGAAGAGGCTACCAGCAAGTTTGACTGGGTCAATGGGCTGGTGTGGGGTGCGCATGGAGACAGCCCACAATGGGTTGTCATGCAGGCCCATGAGCAGGAGTAGGGCTAGCTCCAGGGCGTAGGGCTCCAGGCATGGCCTGCATGAGGGCAGAGAGCAGACCAGGCACCCTGCAAAGGAGACAGAGCGCCTCCCAGCAGCACACCCACGGTGGAAAGGTGTGGCAGGGCAGCTTGGAGAGCTGTGCGGCAGGCAGGTGAGGCCCTGCATCAGGCTGCACCAAGGGTTAACGGCCAAGCAGATCACTATGACAGCCATTACTTCCTAGCAGCAGCAGCAGGCTGTGGTGTTGCATGCGCTGTGGCCAGGCTGTTGCGCCCTTCATGGAGCATGTGCCTTCACAATGTATTTCTCATGATGCCTAGGGTTCTTCCCATGCAACCTCCCAGCCATTGCCACATCATCCTCAAGACCTGAAAACTTAGTTTTAGCTACAGCACCAACCTTGCATCACCACTACTGTCACGCATTACATCAGGGCCGGCTCAACGTGTGTGGTGACAAAGCTATCGTCATCAAGGATGATGCAAGCGTTGAATCTGTCTTGTCTGGTCCAGCCACGCATGTCTTGCTGGTGTCATCGCTCCTGTGTCTTCCAGCATGGCAACAATCAGTACTGTGGCATGCATGAAACACCACAAAGCATTGAGGCCCTGCCAACCACTGTCACAGGCCAAACCAAATAGCATTGAGGCGCTGCCAACCGTTGTCAATGGCCAGATCAATCATCATTACCTATCATTGTCCATGGTCACTTTGAAAATCTTCAACCAGCTGTTAGCCTGCCAACATGCAGGCAGCTCAGATGCAGTAGCGAACCAGTAGCGAATTGTGACATGCAGCCAGCGTGCCCAGGGCTGCTCAGCCATGAGCTGCAGCGACTCATGCATGGCTGCAGAAGCACATCCCTCTACATATGCAAACTCGACCTTCTGCACGGCAGGCATGAGCTGCACCAGCTGGCACCAGAACTCCAGTGAGGGCTCAATGCTGCCCCCCCAAAGCTTAAAGTGGGTGCAGTCCCGGCACAACGGAGCCAGTGCCAGGACATCAGCGGCTGTTGCTTCATGCAGGCCGTAGACCATCACCTTGTCCACGCAGCAGCACTGTAGCGGTTGCAGCAAAGCTACCAGCTGCGCCAGGTCCACCCTCTGCTGTTGTAGGAGTGCTGGAGTGATGACGCCACATCTTCGCTCCTTCGCATTGAGCATATAAAGCCGCATGCTCTTGATCTTCACTGGCACCTTGCACGCACATGCCATGTTGTGGAGTGCCGCTGCCACCTCAGGGTTGGAGATGTCCTCCACACCAATGTTCAGACAATTCAGCACTAGAGGCTGGGAGAGGGAGTGCAGGGGCAGGTACGCGACTGCCTTCCAGTCAATAGTCCCAAGCAGCTCCAGCCGCTGCCAGCTGCAGGGCGCATCAGCTCGTGAGGTGTTCAGCCTTTCGACTCCCGTCCATCCTAGCTCCAGCTGGAGGCTTGTGATCTGGGTGGCTGCCAGGAGTGTGCCGAGCTCCTGTTGGCCCCAATTCAAGGTTCCTGGCAGCTGCAGGGTGTGGAGCTGAGGCAGCGCCTGCAGCAGCTCAGTAAGACCTTGCAGCTTGTTGAGGTGGGATAGAGTGAGCACGTGCAGCTGAGCCAACGGTTGCAAGTACTCCACAAAGAATTCTGGACTCTCACCACACAGCGGATAGTACTTGAGGTGTAGCTGGGTAAGGTGCTGTGCCAGGGGCTGCAGGTTGGGCAGCGGGGGCCTGCTGACTGAAGGGTGGCAACGAAAGCCTTCAAGCTTGAGCTGCTTGAGCCTGGCACCTTGGAACAGGTCCAGGGTCACCGCCCCAGACACGGGCTGCTGCAACTGCTGGACAGTGATGCTGTGGAGCTCTAGCTGCTGCAACTGCAAGGAAAGCTGCGGGTGGGAGAGCAGGCTGGCCAGACCACCGCAGGTGACTGAATGACAACTAAGGACCAGGGTTGTCAGGCCCGGGAAGCTGTCCACAAGGCGCTGGGCCATGTCAGGTGAGCAGCCCAACTCAGGTGCGCAGGGCTGCTTGGGTCCATGACGGTAATCTGATCCGTTGCCGACCAGCCTGCAAACCTCCACAGCCGCGCACTTGTTTAACTTTGGCAGAGTGTGGGCAAGCTGGTTGGTGTACAACTCGCTGTCCTCTGTCTTTGGCTGCCACAAGGTGAGTGCCAGCTTGCTTGTCCTCGCTTGCAGGGCTGCAACAACTCGGGGCGTGAGCAGCTGGTCGCAGCACTGCCTGCCCAGCTGGATGCGCAAGGCTGGGACGTGCAGCAAGCGAGCCAGGGAGAAGGCGCGGCAGGTCAAGGGCAGCTGGCTCCTGGCCCCAAGCTGCATGACCTGGCAAGCGATGTCATCCAGCAGCGCTGGCGGGAGGTCCAGCAGCCTAGTGGCAGGAGGGGGCGCCTCACCGGCTGGATTGTACCCATCTGCTGCTGAGGTACCGCCATCCACTGCGGCTCATAGCTGGGACTGTCTATTGACCTGCGTAGTGGGTGGATAAGCAAGGCTGTCAGCGTGTGAGGGCGCCAGTAGCAGCAGCAGCGTATGGTTGGCTGGGTGCGGGTGCGGGTACGCACCTGCCTGCTGCTGGCTGCTCTCAGCTCACTTATCTGCCTTTGAATAAGCCTGCAGAGCAGGTAAAGGGGAGCAGCAGCGCGGACCTCGGACTTATGCCAGTAGATCACAGCTGGCGAGAAACACCACTCGCTGGCTACTCCCACAGGCGCTTCCGGTGACTTACCAGCTGGCTACTCCCACAGGCGCTTCTGGTGACTTACCACTTTGTCGTAGAAGATACAGGCAGCTGGGCCACGCATCCTGGCGAGCAGGGTTATCCTAGCTACGCACGAATCCGAGGGCATTGCGCTTAGGCGACACTGGCATCATCGGTGGAGCCAGACTGCGAATAGTGGTCGTGGCATTCGAAGCTTGCAGTCATGCTGCGGACACCTCGACACACCCAGACTGATCTGTTCGTTCTATCTCTCTTCTAACCCTCCTTAGAGTTCCCCATATGAGCCTCCTCTCCGTTACCCTGTGAGGGGCCAGGCTAGTCTGCCTGCGTAGCTGGGCTGCGTGGGGGTGCTTGAGGGCAGCACACCAGGCCCTCACTGTCCACCACCACTGTGACCACCACCACCACCCACCAGGCCAGCCAGGAAGCTCGACTGCGCAGGTGAAGCCCCAGCAGCCGATCCACACACTGAAGGTGCCATGTGGCCCCAGCCTGGCGCCCTTGCTGCAGGCGCCCCCGCTTGGCAGCTATGTGCAGGCAGAGCGGGTGAGCAGCCCATCGCATCAAATGATGCTGGGTGACCAAAGCCTGGCAGCTATGTGCAAGCAGTGTGGGTGTCGGCCTGGCTGCCTTTAAGCAGCACAGACCAGGCTACCCCCAGGGGCTGGTTGCTAGCCCTCCTCCAGCACTGCTGCTCTGCTCTGACACTGCCCTCCAAGAGAGCAGCATGAGTCGGGCCCTCTGCTGCTCTGCAGGGCGGCAGGCTTGAAGGATGAGTCATAGGTGTTTGTGGAGGCAGAAGGCAACACACAGGGCTGAGGCAGAGAGCAGCGGCAGCTGGGCCAGAGCAGGCAGTGGTGTGGTGACGTCGTGATGCCACTGCAGCACGGAGTACATGCCCGCGTTCAAGTGTGGCTGTGCCACTATTATCACCCTGCCAAGCTTACCTAGGTCCTTGTGACCATGCTACTCTGCATGGGGCAGGGAGGGAAGGGCAGCAGGGAATCCCCGCCCCGCCCCGCCCCGCCCCGCCCCGCCCCGCCCCGCCCCGCCCCGCCCCGCCCCGCCCCGCCCCGCCCCGCCCCGCCCCGCCCCGCCCCGCCCCGCCCCGCCCCGCCCCGCCCCGCCCCGCCCCGCCCCGCCCCGCCCCGCCCCGCCCCGCCCCGCCCCGCCCCGCCCCGCCCCGCCCCGCCCCGCCCCGCCCCGCCCCGCCCCGCCCCGCCCCGACATGATGGTGGTTGTGAAGGCAGCAGGAAGGCGGGTGCTGCAATCGTAAATGTTGAGACCAGGCTATGAATATAGAGGGGTCAGGAACCCTTAAGAATGCTGTGTGACAGCATGAAGAGCAATTGAGCAGTCATCCCACCCCTCGTGTCATCTCATATTTACCGCCAAGCAGATCACCATGACAGCCATTACTTCCTAGCAGCAGCAGCAGCAGGCTGTGTCGTTGCATGCCCGAGCTGTCGCGCCCTTCATGGAGCCATGTGCCTTCACAATACTTTTCTCATCTTGCTTAGGGTTTTTTCCATGCAACCTCCCAGCCATTTCCACATCATCCCCAAGACCTGAAAACTCTCTTTTAGCTACAACACCAACCTTCCATGACCACTACTGTCACGCGTTACATCAGGGCAGGCTCAACGTGTGTGGTGACACAGCTGCAGTTATCAAGAATAATGCATGTGTTGAATCTATCAAGTCTGCTCCAGTCATGCATGTCTTGTTGGTGTCATCGCTCCTGGGTCTTCCAGCATGGCAACAATCAGTATTGTGGCATGCATGAAACACTAGAGCATCAAGGCCCTGCCGACCGTTGTCAATGGCCAGATCAATCATCAATCACCTATCATTGCACATGCTCACTTTGATGATGCCAGTCTTCAACCAGCTGTTAGCCTGCCAACATGCAGGGGGCGCATCCACACTGTAGTAGTTGCGGATTTTGACATGCAGCCACCGTGCCCAGGGCTGCTCAGCCATGAGCTGCAGCGACTCATGCATGGCTGCAGAAACACATCCCTCCACACGGATAAACTTGACCTCCTGCACTGCGGGCATGAGCTGCACCAGCTGGTACCAGAAGTCCAGTGAGGGCTCAATGCTGCCGCCATACAGCTCAAAGTGGGCGCAGTCCCGGCACAATGGAGCCAGTGCCAGAACGTCAGCGGTTGTGACTCCATGCAGGTCACAAACCTGCACCTTGCCCACACAGCAGCACTGCAACGGTTGCAGCAGAGCTACCAGCTGCGCCAGGTCCACCCTCTGCTGCTGCAGGAGTGCTGGGCTGATGACGTTGGGGCCTGTTTGCATCTGCTCCCGGCTCATCATGTTCAGCTGCACCACCTTGATCTGCACTGGCACCTTGATTGCATAGGCCAGGAGGTGGAGTGTGGCTGCCACCTCAGGGTCTGATATGTCCTCCACACGGATGACAAGCTGCCCCAGCACTAGGGGCTGGGCGAGGGAGTGCAGGGGCAGGTTCGTGATTGCCTTCCAGCGAACCCATCCAGTGAGCTCCAGCCGCTGCCAGCTGCAGGGCGCATCAGCATATGAGGTGTCCAATGCCTCAACTGAGTCCAGCAGGAGGCTTGTGATCTGGGTGGCTGCCAGCAGGGTGTCCAGGTCCTGCTCCCAGACTGTGACCGCTGGCAGCTGCAGGGTGTGGAGCTGAGGCAGCGCCTGCAGCAGCTCAGTCAGGCCCTCCAGGCCATCAAGGTGGGGTATAGTCAACACCTGCAGCTGAGCCATAGGTTGCAAGTACTCCACAAACTCGCTGAGATCAGTGTTGACGAAGTCACAGCTCACTAGGTGCAACTGGGTCAGGTGTTGCGCCAGGGGCTGAAAGCTAGGCAACAGTCGTGAGCCAGGCTGTTCGCGGGGTTCGGCAGCTATGCTGAGCTGCTGCAACTGCAGACCCTGGAACAGAGTGCCCACTGCTGTAAGCTCATCATCATCTGAGGCGCAGATATCGGTGAGATGTAGCTGGTGCAGCTGCAGGGCCAGTGGCGGGTGAGAGAGCAGGCTGGCTAGCGCCTCGCTTGAGACACAGAGCCCCTGCAGGGTCAGGGCAGTCAGGCTGGGGAAGCTGTCCAGCAGGTGCTGCGCAAGGCCAGGTCGGCAGCGCATATGTTTGCGGTTGTTGGGTTTGTATTTTCCACTGCAGACCAGCTTGCAGGCCTCCACTGCTGCACAGTTGTCTAGCTTTGCCAGGGCATGGGCCAACAGGTCGGTGTAATCTTGAGTGTACTCTGTCTGTGGCAGCTGCAAGGTAGGAGCCAACTGCTCCTTGTAGCACTCGCTGTCCTCTGTCTCTGGCTGCCACAAGGTGAGAGCCAGCTTGCTCGTCCTCGCTTGCAGGGCTGCGACAACTCGGGGCGTGAGCAGCTGGTCGCAGCACTGCCTGCCCAGCTGGATGCGCAAGGCTGGGACGTGCAGCAGGTGGGCCTGGGAGAAGGCGCGGCAGGTCAGGTGCAGCAGGCTCCTGGCCCCAAGCTGCATGAACCGGCAAGCGATGTCAGCCAGCAGCGCTGGCGGGAGGTCCAGCAGAGTAGTGCCAGGAGTGGGCGCCTGGCCGGCTGGGCTGTACCCATCTGTTGCTGAGGCACCGCCATCCACTGTGACTTGATATTGCATGTCACTCTGGCTCATAGCTAGGACTGTATGTTGACCTGCAGAGTGGGTGGAGCAACAAGGCTGTCAGGGTATGAGGGCGCCAGTAGCAGCAGCAGCGTATGATTGGCCGGGTGTGGGTGCGGGCACGCACCTGGCTGCCCCTGGCTGCTTTCAGCTCACTTTTCTCGGCGATGCCTTAGCACCGGCCTGCAGAGCAGAAAGCGAGCAGCAGCGTGGACCTCGGACATAAGTGAAAAACATCACTCCCTGGCACAGTCCGCTTCCAGTCCGCTTCCAGTCCGCTTCCACTCCGCTTCCACTCCCCTTCCAGTCCGCTCCGAGCCGTTAGAAGATACAGGCAGCTGGGCCACGCATCCCGCAGCAGGGTTGTGCTAGCTTCGCACGAATCCAAGGGCGAGACGCCTAGGCGACACTGGCGTCATTGGTGGATGAGGCAGACTGCCAATAGTGGCAGTAACACTCGAAGCTTGCTGTCGCCATTGCTGCGGACACGTCGACACACCCAGATAGATCTGTTTGTCCTCTTTACCCCTCTTGTATTACCCCCTTTCTCCTTAACCCCCTTTTGTTGTGCAACCCTGTTAGGGCCTTAGAGCTCCCACCTAGAGCCTCCTCTCCATTACCCTGTGGTGGGCCAGGCTGTGGACGGCTGTGTGTGTGTGCACCGCTACAACTGATCGCAGCAATCTCTTCCTGGCTCATTAGACAGAGAGCAGTCGGCACAAGAGGTTCAGAAGCTTAGGCATCAGGCAGAGAAGAGCTTATGCCGCCAACAGGTTAAGACCGCAGCACACCGCGCTGTCACTGTCTTGCTATGCCAGCCTGGCTGACTGGCAGCCGCACTGACCAGGCTGCCCCAGGGGCTGTCTGCTGGCAGCAGTGGACACCCTCCTCCAGCACTGCTGCTCTGCTCTGACACTGCCCTCTGAAGCAGCAGCCTTAGGCAGACCCTTTGCTGCTCTGCAGGGCGGCGGGCTTGAAGGATGGGTCATAGGTGTTTGTGGAGGCAGAGGGCAACACACAGGGCTGAGGCAGAGAGTAGTTGCAGCTGGGCCAGAGCAGGCAGTGGTGAGGCGGTGAGGTCAGGCTGAGGCAGTCAGGCCCCACTGCCACCGCCTGGCCAGTCAGGTCACCTGGCAGGGTCAGGGCTGCAGCTGGCTCGTGGAGGAGGGGTGGGTCAGGAGGTAGGGGGCAGCACCAGGGGGCGGCGCCGGCAGCGGCTCAGACGGAGCTGCCAGGCAGCAGCCGGCCACCCGCTATGCCAGGCCCCGGTAGCGGCAGCCTAGCGCAGCTTGCGCCTCCAGCCGCTGCACCCTCACCTCAGTGTGCCGCCTGGCAGGGTAGTGACTGGTGGGCGCCAGGCAGCTGGTGCTGGGACGTCATGACCAGTGCCCTCTGCCCCAGGTGTGCTGGGTGCATCAACGGCCTGGCAGCCTAGCCACCTTCCCAGCCCCTCACCTTCCATTGGCTCTTGCTGCGGCCAGTCTGCCCTCTACCAGGACTTGGCCAGCTTGATGCCCAGCACCCACACCCACCTGCTGCATCTTGCCCCCTTGCTGCCAGCGGCCCCGTCAGCCAGGCAGCAGCCCCATGGACCCAGGCGGCAGGGGCCAGCCGCTGAAGTGTCAGCCGGGCCTTGCACTGACTGTTGCTGCCCTGCAGCCCCTATGGTGCTCCCGTCACGAGGTGAGGTAGGGGTCAAGACATGGCAGCTGGTGGGCACTGCATGCAGCCAGGTTCTCCATGTTGCTGTTGGCTGCATTTCCACAGCAGGTCACCTCCCTGAGCTTCAGGCACTCGTATGCACCAAGGCGGCAGGGCAGCAGGGCGGCAGGGCGGCAGGGCAGCAGGGCAGCAGGGCGGCAGGGCGGCAGGGCAGCAGGGCAGCAGGGCGGCCGGGCGGCAGGGCGGCAGGGCGGCAGGGCGGCAGGGCGGCAGGGCGGCAGGGCAGCAGGGCAGCAGGGCAGCAGGGCGGCAGGGCGGCAGGGCGGCAGGGCGGCAGGGCAGCAGGGCAGCAGGGCGGCAGGGCAGCAGGGCAGCCGGGCGGCAGGGCAGCAGGGCAGCCGGGCGGCCGGGCGGCCGGGCGGCCGGGCGGCCGGGCAGCAGGGCGGCAGGGCGGCAGGGCGGCAGGGCAGCAGGGCAGCAGGGCGGCAGGGCGGCAGGGCGGCAGGGCAGCAGGGCGGCAGGGCAGCAGGGCAGCAGGGCAGCAGGGCAGCAGGGCAGCAGGGCAGCAGGGCAGCAGGGCAGCAGGGCAGCAGGGCAGCAGGGCGGCAGGGCGGCAGGGCGGCAGGGCAGCAGGGCGGCAGGGCAGCAGGGCAGCAGGGCAGCAGGGCGGCCGGGCGGCCGGGCGGCAGGGCGGCAGGGCGGCAGGGCGGCAGGGCAGCAGGGCAGCAGGGCGGCAGGGCAGCAGGGCGGCAGGGCAGCAGGGCAGCCGGGCAGCAGGGCAGCAGGGCAGCAGGGCAGCAGGGCAGCAGGGCAGCAGGGCAGCAGGGCGGCAGGGCAGCAGGGCAGCAGGGCAGCAGGGCAGCAGGGCAGCAGGGCAGCAGGGCAGCAGGGCGCCCACCCACCCACCTGCCCGACCCCCCCTGCCTACCTTCATCCAGATCAGATAAGATCAACACCTAAAAGATGTGTAATAGGTTGAGGCCGCAGGCGGTCCACGTGCTTTGCGTTGTAAGCTCTATCTGGCTGATGAAGTCTGGGCACTTGCTTGCTGAAGGGCCTGTGAGACTCTAGCTCACAGCATGGAGCTGGGGGAGGAAAGGGGCTTGTAGGGGAGGGGAGGGGGCTCAGGGTGGTGCATCATGCAGCATCATGCTCACTGCCTGACATGGGGCCTTGGAATGACATCATGGGGCTTGCTGCCTGGGTTTGGCGTGGGCATTGCAAGGCCATGCCTGGAGACCAGCAGCATCAGAGCCCGGTCAGTCAGTGCCTGATGAGACCACACTGCATGGCCACCACTAGTGCATGGCGACCACCAGCACTCTCCCAAGTACAGCTGCTCACATTCTACACTGTTGCACATGCCATGGCGGCAACCCTGGCAGCGGCAGTAGCAATTCCTGCTGGCTGAGCTGTTCGTGTTGTCGGGCGCCCCTGCTGGCTGCGCTGCAGGTGAAGCCCAAGATGGCCACACTGATCACGCCAGAAGACCTGGAGGTCAGCGGCATGAGCGGCATCTTCTTCTCCATGCTGGCAGACGTCAAGCTCTTCCACAACTACAACTACCGGGAGGTGGGACCACCACAGCAGCGGCCGCAGCGCAGGCAGGCTAGGGTCACCTCACATGGTCAGGCCAGGCCAGCACTGCTGCCCGGGTCCCAACATGGCTGCTAGGCTTGCTGCCAGACCCCTGCTGGCCTCCAGCCAGCCACTGTGCCTGTCCTGCTGGCTGGCTGGGTGGGATGATGGCTTCAGGTCAGGACACGGGTGAAGGACTGCTGCCAGAGTCCTAGACATGGTGCCGGGGTGTGTGCTCACACCTACACCTGCACTTACATGGCACCCAAGCTGCCAGGTTACCTCATTTTCAAATTGCCTGATTACCTAATCACTTATTCACCTTGATGGTCACCTAGTGAGCTGATGAAGCTGGCATGACCTCCAGGCGTGCAGCCTGGCCATGCAGACCTTGTTGTGTGCTGTCCTTGTGCCTGCAGAACTTCATCCACCAAGAGGACAGCTAAGGGCCAGGCGCAGGGCCACCAGGTGTTGTGCAGCCCGGTACAGGCAGCAGGCTGCATGGTGATGCTTGCATGGTATCCTCTGTATGGCAGCGTGACCGGGTGCAGTGCAGCTAGGGTTGTTCAGTCTCACAGGGCAACACAGGGCCTGCCACATCACCACCTTGACATGGTTGCACCACAAGCAAGCACACACACTGCTCGTGTTGTGAGCAGACAGGGCACACCCAGCCTGCCCAGTGCCGGCATTAAGCCCCAACCAGAGGCAGGCTGTGTGCAATGGTCACCACACCCGCATGGTCACACCGGGGGATCACACCTGGAGAACTGGGCACAGGACATTGGACACAGGGTGCCTGAGGCATGTCCTACCACAAGCGCGTGGGATGTCATAACCTCAAACGTCTGGACAGCTTTAGACAGCTGTGTGAGGCCTGGACGAGGTAGCTGGGTCCAGCAGCTGGTAGATGTCACGGTGCTGTGGCATTGCGTTTGGTGTGCAGCGACAGGGGCTGGGGCCACAGGGGCAGCTGGGGCTGGGGCAGCAGGGTCTGGCAGGCCGTGCTTTCGTGGGATGCATGTTGCTCTCATGATGCTAGAGTAGTGCCCCAGTGATCCTCGTATGCATGGTGCCTGACAACCCGACACGGCTTCCAGCCTGGTCTGGCTGCTAGATCGACTGCCGACTGACTGACAAGCATCCGTTGCATGAGCTTGCGTCCCAACTGCTGCCTGCCACTGCCTCCCACTGCCTGGCCACTCAGGTCACCTGGCAGGGTCAGAGCTGCTGCTGGCTCAGGAGGAGGGGTGGGTCAGGAGGTAGGGGGCAGCAGCCGGCCACTAGGCAGCCCTGCAGCTGGCTGGCAGCAAGGCGAAGGGCAACACACACGGCTGAGCCAGAGAGCAGAGGCAGCTGGGCCAGAGGCAGTGGTGTGGTGATGTCATGATGCCACTGCCGCACCTGACTGCGTCCAGGTGCAGATGTGTCGCTGTCATCACCCTGCTAGGCTTGTCTAGGACCTTGCGACCATGCTATTCTGCCTTGGGCAGGGAGGGCAAGGCAGGAGGCAGTAGGGAGTTCCTGCCCTGCCCTGGCCTCCCCACGAATGATGCATAGATGAGGCATGGAACCCTGCATGACAGCTCAACAGTGAGGGCATCGACATCACTTGAGACGCCTCCGACCCATAAGCCAACAGCAGCTAAGAAGAGGCTACCAGCAAGTTTGACTGGGTCAATGGGCTGGTGTGGGGTGCGTATGGAGACAGCCCACAATGGGTTGTCATGCAGGCCAAGCAGCCCATGAGCAGGAGTAGGGCTAGCTCCAGGGCGTAGGGCCTCAGGCATGGCCTGCATGAGGGCAGAGAGCAGGTCAGGCACCCCGCAAAGGAGAAAAAGCGCCTCCCAGCAGCACACCCACGGTGGAAAGGTGTGGCAGGGCAGCTTGGAGACCTGTGCGGCAGGCAGGTGAGGCCCTGCACTAGGCTGCACCAGGTCAGGCCCTGCCAACGTGAAGGTGATGAGGAAGCAGATTGAAAGGCGGGTGCTGCAATTGTGAACTTTGAGACCAGGCCTTGAATTCATAGGGGTCAGGAACCGTTAAGGGACGGCACTGTAGCAGCAGAGTAGCTGTGCTGGCCTAACCCTAACTGTAGCTGCGCTAGCTAGTCACATGCTGTGACAGAATGAAGAGCAACTGAGCAGTCATCCCACGCCTCCGTTACCTCCTACTCACCGCCAAGTAGATCACCATAACAGCCATTACTTCCTAGCAGCAGCAGCAGGCTGTGGCGTTGCATGCGAGCTATCGCGCCCTTCATGAAGCATGTGCCTCCACAATGCTTTTCTCATGTTGCCAAGGGTTCTCCCCACGGTTTCGGCCGGGGGAAAAGCCGAAAAAGTGCGGGGAGGGGAGTGAGCGCAGAAAGCCACGGGAACCGCAGGCTGCGGGCTACAGGCCCTCCCATGCGTCGGACATTTTCCCCCCCATCGATCCCGCCTCGATTGCGGACCGATAGGGGGGTTCGAGGTCTGTTCGAGGCCTGTTCGAGTCGGCTCCATCCATCGATTCGATGGGGGATCGATAATTGCTGGACACTCATCGATGTTACACTGGCTTATTGCCAAAGCACAAGACCTACGGTAATGCTGACCACCTGCGTCGATGCACCCCGCAACACAACACCAACAATAACACCACCACCAACAGCAACATGACCAACTACCAACAACACCAACAACAAGCCATGTCGCACACCAAGCACGGACTGGCAACCACCCAGTGCTTGGCTTGGCTTGGCTGTCCCACTGGCTTGGCTGTCTCCTTGAGAGAGGGATGGGATGGGTCATTGTTGTGTGTGGGCATGGCATGGCTAGTGAGGGTTGTGTTGGCTGCTACTACTAGCATTGGCTCCAGGCTGCCCGCTCCAGGCTGCCCGATGGCGTTGGGGAAAAGTAGTCGGGGTTGCAGACTGGTGGTGGTGGTGGGACAGCAGAAGGACAGAGGAAGAGGCCAAGGGACAGGAGGCCAGCTGGGCTGGGTGTCAGCCACTTACCGGCAGGTGGTTAGAGGTGTTAGGGAGAAGAGGGCAGGAGAGGGAGAAGAGGAAATGGGGGCGTAGGAGACTTGGAGGTGTTGGTGATGGGACAGGGTAGGGTTAAGGGGAAGGAGCAAGGGGGTTGGAGTGCAACTGTTAGACCTGCAGCAAGCAAGGGGCATGCTTGTAATCAACAAACAAGGACATGCACGACTAGAGGTGGGCAGGCTGGGCAAACACCCCAACAACATTTGCACTCACCTTGGCTCTCGGCTGCTGGCATCCTCCTGCCCCAGTATGGCTGCCGCTTTCTTGTTTTACGCCTCCAAGCTACGACTCCTGGCTGCGTCTCTAGGCTGCGTTCCTTGGCTGCTTGATGGCTCCTGGCGGCTGCTCCTGGCTGCACTTGGCTGCTGCTCTTGGATGCAAGGTAGAGAGATCAGCTGACTGCTGACTGTTTGCGCCAGGGGGTCCAGGTAGGGGGCCCAGGTAGGGGGCCCGGGTTAGGGGCCAGGTAGGGGGCCCAGGTAGGGGGCCAGGGGGAGGGGGAGGGGGAGGGGGAGGGGGAGGGGGAGGGGGAGGGGGAGGGGGAGGGGGAGGGGGAGGGGGAGGGGGAGGGGGAGGGGGAGGGGGAGGGGGAGGGGGAGGGGGAGGGGGAGGGGGAGGGGGAGGGGGAGGGGGAGGGGGAGGGGGAGGGGGAGGGGGAGGGGGAGGGGAGGGGGAGGGGGAGGGGGAGGGGGAGGGGGAGGGGGAGGGGGAGGGGGAGGGGGAGGGGGAGGGGGAGGGGGAGGGGGAGGGGAGGGGAGGGGAGGGGAGGGGAGGGGAGGGGAGGGGAGGGGAGGGGAGGGGAGGGGAGGGGAGGGGAGGGGAGGGGAGGGGAGGGGAGGGGAGGGGAGGGGAGGGGAGGGGAGGGGAGGGGAGGGGAGGGGAGGGGAGGGGAGGGGAGGGGAGGGGAGGGGAGGGGAGGGGAGGGGAGGGGAGGGGAGGGGAGGGGAGGGGAGGGGAGGGGAGGGGAGGGGAGGGGAGGGGAGGGGAGGGGAGGGGAGGGGAGGGGAGGGGAGGGGAGGGGAGGGGAGGGGAGGGGAGGGGAGGGGAGGGGAGGGGAGGGGAGGGGAGGGGAGGGGAGGGGAGGGGAGGGGCTGCCACTTCCAACTGCTCCTGGCTGCTCTTGGCTGCTCTGCCAAGCTGCTTCCCTTGGCTGCACTTCATGGCTTCCAGCTTACGACTGGTCCTGCGCTCCAGGCTCCTTCACTTCACCTCCAATCCCGTTCACCTGCAAGCAACCCATGCCACACATTCTTTACCAACTGACTATTTCTTGATGATCATCGCACCTTTCCCGTGCTACTTGGCATAAGTTGTGGAAGCAGGACGTTCTGCCGGAGAAATCTTCTTTTACTGCATTTCTTCTTCGCCTACAAGGCACTCCAAGGCCATTCTTCTTCGCCTACAAGGCACAAAATCGATGAGCGCCACCTCGCACCTTTCCCTGGCTTCCCTGGCTTCCCATTCTTTCTCCTCGCTGCCTCTTGCTCCTTTCGCTCGACCTGGTCGCATGCCTTCTATCGCTGGTGGCGTGTTTGGTCCGGCCTGCTGCTGGCTGCTCCTGGCTGCTAGCTCATCCTGGCTGCTAGCTCATCCTGGCTACTGTGTGCTGTCCTTCGCGATTCCTTCGCTTCCTTCGCGCTTCCCTTGCGAAACCTGCATGCAACCTGAAGAACATAAATCCGTGTTACATAGATGGCCTGCTGGGTTTGCACCACCTCTAGTGTGTTCATTACGTTGCCTCAATATGATGTTATGATGTTATGATGGTTGGGATGCCTGGTGCCCTTCGGCCCTTCGCCCGTCGCTGGCCTTCGGTCGGCAGCTTTCAACCAGTTTCGACCGCAATCGACCCTATTTCGATGACCCCATCGATTTTGCGACAATCGACAGGTTTCGATGACCCGGGGGGAGTCTCTGGCGGCCACCCATCGGTCGCTCGACATATTTCGATCAGCTTCGACCGCCTTCGATCGCAATCGATCCCCTTTCGATGACCCCATCGATTTTGCAAAAATCGACAGGTTTCGATGACCCGGGGGAAAATGTCCGACGTGCAACCTCCCAGCCAATGTCACATCAGCCCCAACACCTAAAAACTCAGTTAATGGCTTAACACCGACCTTGCATGACCACTACTGTCACGCATGGTGCCCGCCCCGCCCCGCCCCGCCCCGCCCCGCCCCCGCCCCCGCCCCCGCCCCCGCCCCCCGCCCCCGCCCCCCGCCCCCGCCCCCCGCCCCCGCCCCCGCCCCCGCCCCCGCCCCGCCCCCGCCCCCGCCCCCGCCCCCGCCCCCGCCCCCCGCCCCCGCCCCCGCCCCCGCCCCCGCCCCCGCCCCCGCCCCCCGCCCCCGCCCCCGCCCCCGCCCCCGCCCCCGCCCCCGCCCCCGCCCCCGCCCCCGCCCCCGCCCCCGCCCCCGCCCCCGCCCCCGCCCCCGCCCCCGCCCCCGCCCCCGCCCCCGCCCCCGCCCCCGCCCCCGCCCCCGCCCCCGCCCCCGCCCCCGCCCCCCGCCCCCGCCCCCGCCCCCGCCCCCGCCCCCCGCCCCCGCCCCCGCCCCCGCCCCCGCCCCCCGCCCCCGCCCCCGCCCCCCGCCCCCGCCCCCCGCCCCCGCCCCCGCCCCCGCCCCCGCCCCCGCCCCGCCCCGCCCCGCCCCCGCCCCGCCCCGCCCCGCCCCGCTGCTTTTCTCATCTTGTCTAGGGTTCCTCCCATGCAACCTCCCAGCCATTGCCACATCATCCTCAACACCTGAAAACTTAGTTCTAGCTATAGCACCAACCTTGCATCACCACTACTGTCACGCATTACATCAGGGCCGGCTCAACGTTTGTGGTGACATAGCTATCGTCATCAAGGATGATGCAAGCGTTGAATCTGTCTTGTCTGGTCCAGCCACGCATGTCTTGCTGGTGTCATCGCTCCTGTGTCTTCCAGCATGGCAACAATCAGTACTGTGGCATGCATGAAACACCACAAAGCATTGAGGCCCTGCCAACCACTGTCACAGGCCAAACCAAATAGCATTGAGGCGCTGCCAACCGTTGTCATTGGCCAGATCAATCATCATTACATATCATTGTCCATGGTCACTTTGAAAATCTTCAACCAGCTGTTAGCCTGCCAACATGCAGGCAGCTCAGATGCAGTAGCGACAAAGTAGCGAATTGTGACATGCAGCCAGCGTGCCCATGGCTGCTCAGCCATGAGCTGCAGCGACTCATGCATGGCTGCAGAAGCACATCCCTCTACATTTGCAAACTCGACCTGCTGCACAGCGGGCATGAGTTGCACCAGCTGGCGCCAGAACCCCAGTGAGGGCTCTATGCTGCCGCCATCCAGCACAAAGTGGGTGCAGTCCCGGCACAATGGAGCCAATGCCAGGACGTCAACAGCTGTGACTCCATACAGGTCACAGACCACCACCTTGTCCACGAAGCAGCGCTGCAGCGGTTGCAGCACAGCTATTTGCTGCGCCAGGTCCACCCTCTGCTGCTGCAGGAGTGTTGGAGTGAAGACTCTAGGGCCTATTCTCAACTGCTCCCGGCTCAGCATGATAAGCTGCACCACCTTGATCTGCACTGGCACCTTGATTGCATAGGCCAGGAGGTGGATTGCGGCTGCCACCTCAGGGTCTGAGATGTCCTCCACACGGATTTGAAGCAGCCCCAGCACTAGGGGCTGGGAGAGGGAGTGCAGGGGCAGGTACGTGAGTGCCTTCCAATCATCGCACCCAGTCAGCTCCAGCCGCTGCCAGCTGCAAGGCACATCAGCATATGAGGTGTCCAATGCGTTGACTGCGCCTAGCTGGAGGCTTGTGAGCTGGGTGGCTGCCAGGAGTGTGTCGAGCTGGTGCTGGCACCCGACATCGAACATTGGCAGCTGCAGGGTGTGGAGCAGGGGAAGCGCCTGCAGCAGCCTAGGCAGGCCCTCCAGGCCATGAAGGCCATCAGGGCCATGGTAGGACATAGTCAGCACCTGCAGCTGAGCCAGAGGTTGCAAGTACTCCATGAAGGCGCTTAATGTAGTAAGACCGGACTGGTTCACGAGGTGCAGCTGGGTCAGGTGTTGCGCCAGGGGCTGAAAGCTAGGCAGCAGTGGTGAGCCAGGCTGTTCGCGGTGTTCGACAGCTATGCTGAGCTGCTGCAACTGCAGACCCTCAAACACAGAGCCCACTGCTCCAAGCTCTTCACCATCCTGGAGGAAGATATGGGTGAGGTGTAGCTGCTGCAGCTGTAGAGCCAGCGGCGGGTGGGAGAGCAGGCTGGCTAGCGCATCGCTTGAGACAGAGAGCCCCTGCAGGGTCAGGGCAGTCAGGCTGGGGAAGCTGTCCAGCAGGTGCTGGGCAAGGCCAGGTGAGCAGCATAGCTGTTTGCGCTTGTTGGGTTCGTATTTAACACTGCAGACCAACTTGCAGACCTCCACTGCTGCACAGTTCCCCAGCTTTGCCAGGGCATGGGCCAGGAGGTCAGTGTAATGTTGGGTGTACTCTGTCTTCTGCAGCTGCAAGGTGGGAGCCAACTGCTCCTCGTACCACCTGGTGTGCACTGGCAGCCACAAGGTTAAAGCCAGCTTGCTCTTCCTTGCTTGCAGGGCTGCGACAACTCGGGGCGTGAGCAGCTGGTCGCAGCACTGCCTGCCCAGCTGGATACGCAAGGCTGGGATGTGCAGCAGGCGGGCCTGGGAGAAGGCGCGGCAGGTCAGGGGCAGCAGGCTCCTGGCCCCAAGCTGCATGACCCGGCAAGCAATGTCATCCAGCAGTGCTGGCGGGAGGTCCAGCAGCCTAGTGGCAGGAGGGGGCGCCTCGCCGGCTGGGCTGTACCCATCTGTTGCTGAGACACCGCCATCCACTGTGACTTGATGTTGCATGTGACTCTGGCTCATAGCTGGGACTGTTTGTTGACCTGCAGAGTGGGTGGAGCAACAAGGCTGTCAGGGTGTGAGGGCGCCAGTAGCAGTAGCAGCAGCAGCGTATGACTAGCTGGGTGCGGGTGCGGGTACGCACTTGGCTGCTCCTGGCTGCTCTCAGCTCGCTTCTATCGGCGATGCCTTTGATTAACCCTGCAGAGCAGAAAGAGAACAGCAGCGCGGACCTCGGACATAAGCCAGTGGATCACAGCTGCCGAGAAACACCACTCGCTGGCCACTCCCACAGGCGCTTCCGATGACTTACGAGCGGTTGGTCGGGCGGGCCTGTGCGCCTGTGGTCTGTGCGTCCCGATGCTACAGCCAGCTGGGCCACGCAACGCGCGAAGCAAGGTTGTGGTAGCCTGGCACGAGGCCAAGGGCGATGCGCCTAGGCGACACGTTGGCACATCCTGCCTGATCTGTTCGTCTTGTATACACCCCCTTTTCCTTGTACCCCTTTTATTGTGTGACTCTCCCTAGAGCTCCCGCTTGAAGTCTCCTCTCCATCATCCTGGCTCTCCATCATCCTGGCATCCTCTCCATCATCCTGGCATCCATCATCCTCTCCATCATCATCAGCTGTGAGGGGCCAGGCTGGGCTGCCTGGGTGGCTGGGCTGCGTGGGGGTACTTGGGGCCAGCACACCACACCCTCACCACCACTGCCACCTACTCACCAGGCCAGCCAGGCAGCTCGACTGCGCAGGTGGAGCCCCAGCAGGTGCTGTGTGGCCCCAGCTTGGCAGCTATGTGCAGGTAGTGCAGGTGTCAGCCTGGCTGACTGGCAGCAGCACTAACCAGCCTACACCAGGGGCTGCTTGCTGGCAGCAGTGGACACCCTCCGCCAGCACTGCTGCTCTGCTCTGAGCTGTCAGTCAATGTCGGCAGGCAGGCAAGGACACAGCAGCCACAAGCGCCTCTGCCAGCCACTGTCCCGCTCCTGCAGGCTGCTGACTGTCGGCCTGACCATGGGCCATCCCTCAACACACCTTCTTCTGCTTCCGGCAGCTGTGATCAGCACAACAGCATTGCCATGCCAGTAGCAAAGCAGCTGCCCATGCAAGGCTCTATCAACACATTGCTTGCTGCCCATGCCCAGCTCTGTAGGACAGCGCCTTGCTGCTTGGCATGCCGCCCTTGGCAGCAATCAGGCCCACAAGGCATGGTCCTCAGCACCTTAGGGCTGCTGGGGCACATGGCACAAGGGTCAGACGTGGCAGGATCAGCAGCACCTTGAGGGGATCCTCAGGCCTGAGGTATTGTGGCATGAGGCAACACAGGCACTCTGGCATGAGGCTGTTGCCTCCTACCCTTCTTGGTGCCCAACACTGGCGCCAGCACCTCAGGCGGCATGAGCAGCCAGGTAACAACCCCCAGGGCCTAGCCTAATGTATTGCTAGCCTGCCAGCCAGACCTAGCTTTCCTCCGACCTAAGTGGGGCTGTCTGTTGACCTAGCTCAGCTGGAGCTCAGCTGCAAGCTGGAGCTGCAGCCCAGGCTCCACCTGCTGATCCTAGGCCTGTCAACCAACCACTGGCATCCTGTGCATGTCCTTCTCCTTGGCAGGTAAGAGCCAGCAACAGTGTCTCTGACCCATTGCCCGCCTGTGAGCCTAGTCCTCTCCCCAACCCCTCAAACCCTTTGACCCTCTCGAACCCTTGGAGCCTCCTTAGGGTTTGAGCCCCTCTCCCCTCCCCTCCCCTGCTGCAGCGCATCCAGCTGTCCAGCTTTGATGAGGGGGACACGGGCTGCCTGAAGGAGCAGCAGCTGGGGGAGTTGATGCGCACCCAGGCCATAGAGCTGGAGCTGCTGGAGGACATGCAGGCGCAGAGGCCTGCACCGCCAGCCATCAGCGCAGGCAGTGGTCAGGCAGTGTGGCAGTATTGCGGAAGTCGGTGGGAGGTGAGTGGGTGGGTCCATCTGCACCGCCAGTCATATGCAGGCATGGCATATGGGGCCTTACAGCGCTATCTTGGAAGCTGTGTATGTTCCTGTGTTCCTGTGTGTGTGTTCGTGGTGCTGGACTGCAGCCGTCATTCCTTCAGCACTACTGCAACATCGCTGCACGCAAGATCATCTTCTTCCATGGCAAGAATGGTAGTCTCAAGATCAAGGAGCTGCTGACCTCCCCCCTGATGAAGGTGAGGGGCTGCCCAGGCAGGCGGGCAGGCAGGTAGCCACCATCATTTATGAGCAAGCCAGCGAGCCATGATCATTATCATTCAATTGCAGGTTACTAGACTCAGCGCTGCCAGCAGCAGCAATGCAGACAACTACAGCACACAGCACCCCACAGCAGCCTGCAGCAGCCAGGGGCGGGGCACAGTGCACAGGTGTCAGTCTAAAATGGGTGCAGTCCCGGCACAACGGAGCCAGTGCCACAACATCAGCGGCTGTGACATCATGCAGGTCACTGACCGTCACCTCGCCGCAGCACTGCAGCGGTTGCAGCATAGCTACCAGCTGCGCCAGGTCCACCCTCTGCTGCTGCAGGAGTGCTGGAGTGATGACGCCAGATCTTTGCTCCTCCGCGGTGAGCATATAAAGCCGCATGCTCTTGATCTTCACTGGCACCTTGCACGCATGTGCCATGTTGTGTAGTGCCGCTGCCACCTCAGGGTTGGAGATGTCGTCCACATTAATGTTCAGACAGTTCAGCACTTGAGGCTGGGAATGGGAGTGCAGAGGCAGGTAAGCGAGTGCCTTTCAGTCAATATTCCCAAGCACCTCCACCCGCTGCCAGCTGCAGGGCGCATCAGCATATGTCGTGTCCAGCATTCTGACTCCTGTCCCTCCTAGCTCCAACTGAATGCTTGTCAGCTGGGTGGCTGCCAGGAGTGTGTCGAGCTCCTGCTGGCCCCAGTTTGTGCTTCCTGGCAGCTGCAGGGTGTGGAGCTGAGGCAACGCTTGTAGCAGCGCAGGCAGGCCCTGTAGGCAATGATGGGAATCAAGAGTGAGCACTTGCAGCTGAGCCAACGGTTGCAAGTAGTCCATGAATGATACTAGGACGCCACCAAGCGGCGAATAGTACTTGAGGTGTAGCTCGGTAAGGTGTTGTGCCAGGGGCTGCAGGTTTGGCACTGGGGGCCTGCTGCTGCTTAATGGGTGGCAACAATATCCATCAAAAATCAACCGCTTCAGCCTGGCCCCTTGGGACAGGTCCAGGGTGCGCAGGGCTCCTTGGGTCCATGACGGTGATCTCATATAATGTCGACCAGCCTGCAGACCTCCACTGCTGCACAGTTGTCCAACTTTGGCAGAGTGTGGGCCAGCAGGTCGGATGTAGCACTCGCTGTCCTCTGTCTTTGGCTGCCACAAGGTGAGAGCCAGCTTGCTTGTCCTCGCTTGCAGGGCTGCAACAACTCGGGGCGTGAGCAGCTGGTCGCAGCACTGCCTGCCCAGCTGGATGTGCAAGGCTGGGACGTACAGCAGGCGGGCCTGGGAGAAGGCGCGGCAGGTCAGGAGCAGCAGGCTCCTGGCCCCAAGCTGCATGACCCGGCAAGCGATGTCATCCAGCAGCGCTGGCGGGAGGTCCAGCAGCCTTGTGGCAGGAGGGGGCACCTCGCCAGCTGGGCTGTACCCATCTGTTGCTGAGACACCGCCATCCACTGTGACTTGATGCTGCATGTCATGCTGGCTCATAGCTGGGACTGTCTATTGACCTGCAGAGTGGGTGGAGCAACAAGGCTGTCAGGGTGTGAGGGCGCCAGTAGCAGCAGCAGCGTATGGCTGGCCGGGTGTGGGTGCGGGTACGCACCTGGCTGCTCCTGGCTGCCCTCGGCTCAATTGTGTTGGCGATGCCTTCGACTAAGCCTGCAGAGCAGGGAGAAGGCAGTAACGCGGACCTGGGACATAATCCAGTAATTCACGGCTGGCGAGAAACACTACTCGCTGGCTACTCCCACACGCTCCAGATGACTTACGGACGGTTAGATGATACAGGCAGCTGGGCCACGCATTCCGCCGAGCAGGGTTATGCTAGCGTCGCACGAATCCAAGGGCGATGCGCCTAGGCGACACTCGGCATCATCGGTGGACGAGCCAGACTGCAAGTAGTGGCAGTTGCATTCCAAGCTTGCAGCGGGCTGATAGAGGCCAGCCAGCCTCGTAGTACCTAGGGGCAGCACACCAGGCCCTCACTGTCTTGCCATGCCAGCCTGGCTGACTGGCAGCAGCACTAAGCAGGCTACCACAGGGGCTGCTTGCTGGCAGCAGTGGACACTTTCCTTTAGCACTGCTGCTCTGCTCTGACACTGCCCTCGGAGAGAGCAGCCTGAGGGCGCTGCTGCTCTGCGGGGAGGCGAGCTTGAAGGATGAGTCAAAGGTGTTTGTGGAGGCGGAGGGCAACACACAGGGCTGAGGCAGAGAGCAGTAGCAGCTGGGCCAGAGCAGGCAGTGGGGAGGTGATATCGTGATGCCACTACAGCACGGAGGACATGACCGCGTCCAGGTGTATCTGTGCCACTATTATCACCCTGCCAAGCTTACCTAGGTCCTTGTGACCATGCTACTCTACATGGGGCAGGGAGGGGAGGGCAGCAGGGAGTCCCTGCCCTGCCCTGCCCTCCCCAATCTATAGATGATGCATGGGACCCTGCAGGACAGCTCAACAGTGAGGGCATTGACATCACTTGAGACGACGCCAACCATCAGCCTGCAGCAGCTGAGGAGAGGCTGCCAGCAAGTTTAACTGGGCAAATGGGCTAGGGTGGGATGATTGGTACATATCATATGATAGCCCACAGTGAGTTGTCCTGCAGGCCAAGCAACCCATGAGCAGGACCAGGAGCACGCCCACAGCAAACCCCTCCCACACCCCCTGCCCCACCCTGCTGCTCCAGGCATGGCCTGCATGAGGGCAGAGAGTAGACCAGGCATCCCGCAAAGTTGACAAGGCATCTTCCTGCAGCACGCCCACAGTGGAAAGGTGTGGCCGGGCAGCTTGGATACTTGTGCGTCGGCAGGTGAGGCCCTGCATCAGGCTGCACCAAGGGTTAACGGCCAAGCAGATCACTATGACAGCCATTACTTCCTAGTAGCAGCAGCAGGCTGTGGTGTTGCATGCGCTGTGGCCAGGCTGTTGCGCCCTTCATGGAGCATGTGCCTTCACATTGTATTTCTCATGATGCCTAGGGTTCTTCCCATGCAACCTCCCAGCCATTGCCACATCAGCCTCAACACCTGAAAACTCAGTTAAAGTCTTTAAAACCGACCTTGCCTGGCCACTACTGTCACGCATGATATCAGGGCAGGCTCAACGTTTGTGGTGACAAAGCTGCTGTCATCAGGGATGATGCAAGCATTGAACCTGTCTAGTCTGGTCCAGCCACGCATGTCTTGTTGGCGTCATCGCTCCTGGGTCTTCCAACATGGCAACAGTCAGTACTGTGGCATGCATGAAACACCACGAAGCATCGAGGCGCTGCCAACCGTTGTCAATGGCCAGATCAATCATCAATCACCTATACTCATCGCAAATGCTCACTCTGATCAATCCAGTTTTCAACCAGCTGCCAGCCTTCCAACATGCAGGCAGCTCAGGCCGACACTCTAATCTGACGATTTCGACATGCAACCAGCGTGCCCAAGGCTGCTCAGCCATGAGCTGCAGTGACTCATGCATGGCTGCAGAAAAACATCCCTTTACATCGTGAAAAGTGACCTTCTGCACAGCGGGCATGAGCTGCACCAGCTGGTGCCAAAACCCCAACGAGGGCTCCACGCTCCCGTCATCCAGCTCAAAGTGGGTGCAGTCCCGGCACAATGGAGCCAGTGCCTGGACATCAGCAGCTGTGACTTCATCCAGGTTACGGACCGACACCTTGTCCGAGCAGCAGCATTGCAGCGGTTGCAGCATAGCTACCAGCTGCGCCAGGTCCACCCTCTGCTGCTGCAGGATTGTTGGAGTTAAGACTGTAGGGCCTGTTCTCAACTGCTTCTCGCTCCGCACCCACAGCAGCACCTTCTTGATCTGCACTGGCACCTTGCACGCATATGCCAGGAGGTGGATTGCGGCTGCCACCTCAGGGTCTGAGATGTCCTCCTCACTGATTAGAAGATGCCCCAGCACTAGGGGCTGGGAGAGGGAGTGCAGGGGCAGGTACGTGATTGCCTTCCACGCAATCGTAAAAGTCAGCTCCAGCCGCTGCCAGCTGCAGGGCGCATCAGCATATGAGGTGTCCAATGCGTTAACTTCGCGCAGCTGGAGGCTTGTGATTTGGGTGGCTGCCAGGAGTGCGTCGAGCTTCTGCTCTCTTGTTACATTGACCTCTGGCAGCTGCAGGGTGTGGAGCTGAGGCAGCGCCTGCAGCAGCTCTGTCAGGCCCTCCAGGCCATCAAGGTGGGATAGAGTGAGCACCTGCAGCTGAGCCAGAGGTTGCAAGTACTTCATGAAGTCGCTCAGATCATTGTTGACACCTTTACATCTCGCGAGGTGCAGCTGGGTCAGGTGTTGCGCCAGGGGCTGAAAGCTAGGCAACAGTAGTGTGTCACGCTGTCCAGGGTATTCAAAAGCTATGCTGAGCTGCTTGAGCTGCAGACCCTGGAACGTAAGGCCCACTGCTCCTTCATCACCATCTTGGAAGGAGATATCGGTGAGGTGTAGCCGCTGCAGCTGCAGGGCCAGCGACGAGTGGGGGAGCAGGCTGGCTAGCTCATTGCTTGAGACACAGAGCCCCTGCAGGGTCAGGGCAGTCAGGCTGGGGAAGCTGCCCAGCAGGTGCTGCGCAAGGCCAGGTGGGCAGTGCAGATATCTGCGCTTGTTGCCGGTATACTGCCCGCTGCTGACCAAGCTGCAGACCTCCACTGCTGCACAGTTCCCCAGCTTTGCCAGGGCATGGGCCAGCAGGTCAGTGTAATCTTGCGTATACTCTGTCTGCAGCAGCTGCAAGGTGGGAGCCAACTGATCACTGAACCACCTGCTGTCCACTGTCTCTGGCTGCTCCAAAGTCAGTGCCAGCTTGCTTGTCCTCGCTTGCAGGGCTGCAACAACTCGGGGCGTGAGCAGCTGGTCGCAGCACTGCCTGCCCAGCTGGATGTGCAAGGCTGGGACGTGCAGCAGGCGAGCCTGGGAGAAGGCGCAGCAGGTCAGGGGCAGCAGGCTCCTGGCCCCAAGCTGCATGACCCGGCAAGCGATGTCATCCAGCAGCGCTGGCGGGAGGTCCAGCAGCCTAGTGGCAGGAGGGGGCACCTCGCCAGCTGGGCTGTACCCATCTGTTGCTGAGACACCGCTATCCACTGTGGCTTGATGTTGCATGTCACGCTGGCTCATAGCTGGGAATGTCTATTGACCTGCAGAGTGGGTGGAGCAACAAGGCTGTCAGGGTGTGAGGGCGCCAGTAGCAGCAGCAGCGTATGATTGGCCGGGTGTGGGTGCGGGTACGCACCTGGCTGCTCCTGGCTGCTCTCGGCTCACTTGTGTTGGCGATGCCTTCGACTAAGCCTGCAGAGCAGAGAGAAGGCAGTAACGCGGACCTCGGACATAATCCAGTAGATCACGGCTGGCGAGAAACACTACTCGCTGGCTACTCCCACACGCTCCAGATGACTTACGGACGGTTAGATGATACAGGCAGCTGGGCCACGCATTCCGCCGAGCAGGGTTATGCTAGCGTCGCACGAATCCGAGGGCGATGTGCCTAGGCGATACTGTGCCTAGGCGATACTGCTTTGATCTGTTCGTCCTCTTTATCCCTCTTCCTTTTGTTTTGTAACCCTCCTAAGGTCTTCGAGCTCCCACCTAGAGCCTCCTCTCCATTACCCTGTGGTGGGCAAACTGTGGAGGGCTGATAGAGGCCAGGCTGGGCTGCCTAATAGTACCTAGGGGCAGCACACCAGGCCCTCACCGTCTTGTCATGCCAGCTGTGAGGGGCCAGGCTGGGCTGCCTGGGTGACTAGGTGCTTTGGGGCACCACTGGCCCTCACTGTCTCTCCATGCCACTGTTTGGCTGGGACCACCATCATTGACCCGTTCATTGCTCCATCGTGCACAAGGGTTAGCTGGGACCAGTTTGCCAGCGCCCTAATCCCCTGCAGCCCCAGCCACCAACACCCACCAGGCCAGCCAGGCAGTCTGTAGACAGTGCCACACACTGCAGCCAGGCGCCCCCGCTTCGCAGCTACGTGCAGGCTGTGTAGACTGGCTGACTGGCTGCTTGTCAGTGCCACTGAGCAGGCTACCCCAGGGGACCTGCTGGTTGCTGGCAGCAGTGGACACCCTCCTCCAGCACTGCTGCTCTGCTCTGACACTGCCCTCCAAGAGAGCAGCCTGAGGCAGACCCTCTGCTGCTCTGCAGGGCGGCGGGCTTGAAGGATGAGTGATAGGTGTTCGTGGAGGCGGAGGGCAACACCCGGGGCTCAGGCAGTTGCAGGTAGGCCAGAGCAGGCAGTGGGGAGGCTCTGAGGTCAGGCTGAGGCAAGCAGGCCCCACTGCCACTGCATGGCCAGTCAGGTCACCTGTCAGGGTCAGGGCTGCACCTGGCTCAGGGGGAGGGGTGGGTCAGGAGGTAGGGGGCACCACCAGGGGGTGGTGCCGGCAGCGGCCCAGACACAGCTGCCAGGCACCCGCTATGCGCCTCCAGCTGCTGCACCCTCACCTCAGTGTGGCACCCTGTGGGACAGTGAATGGTGGGCGCCAGGCAGCTGGTGTAGGACGTCATGACCACTGCCCCTCACAAGGTGTGCTGGGTGCATCAAATCTAACCCTGCCAGCCCAGGCGTTTGCTCTAGATGCACTGGCTCTAGCTGCGGCCAGTCTGCCCTGACCAAGACATGTGAAGCTTTATGGACGGCACCCACACCCACCTGCAGCATCTTCCCCTAGCTGCCAGTGGCACCGTCAGCCAGGCAGGCAGGCCATATGGACCCAGGCAGCAGGGGGCAGCCGGTGAAGTATCAGCCTGTCCCTGCACTTACTGCTGCGGCCCTGCACCCCTACAGCCCCTACAGTGCTCACACCATGAGGTGAGGTATGGGTCAAGCCATGGCAGCTGGTGGGCACTGCATGCAGCCAGGTTCCCCTGTTGCTGTTGGCTGCACCCTCACAGCAGGTCAACCCCCTGAGCTTCAGGCAGGCTTATGAACACTGGCCAGGGGAGATGTCAGGCACTCTTTTGCAGCAGGGCAGCAGCGCAGCATCGCAATAGGTTGACAGGGCAGCAGGGCAGCAGGGCAGCAGGGCGGCAGGGCGGCAGGGCGGCAGGGCGGCAGGGCGGCAGGGCAGCAGGGCGACAAAGCGGCAGGGCGGCAGGGCGGCAGGGCGGCAGGGCGGTAGGGCGGTAGGGCGGCAGGGCGGCAGGGCAGCAGGGCAGCAGGGCGGCAGGGCAGCAGGGCGGCAGGGCGGCGGGGAAGCAGGGCGGCAGGGCAGCAGGGCAGCAGGGCAGCAGGGCGGCAGGGCAGCAGGGCGGCAGGGCAGCAGGGCGGCAGGGCAGCAGGGCAGCAGGGCAGCAGGGCGGCAGGGCAGCAGGGCGGCAGGGCAGCAGGGCAGCAGGGCAGCAGGGCGGCAGGGCGGCAGGGCAGCAGGGCAGCAGGGCAGCAGGGCAGCAGGGCGGCAGGGCAGCAGGGCGGCAGGGCAGCAGGGCGGCAGGGCAGCAGGGCAGCAGGGCAGCAGGGCGGCAGGGCGGCAGGGCAGCAGGGCAGCAGGGCGGCAGGGCAGCAGGGCGGCAGGGCAGCAGGGCGGCAGGGCAGCAGGGCGGCAGGGCAGCAGGGCGGCAGGGCAGCAGGGAGGCAGGGCGGCAGGGCAGCAGGGCGGCAGGGCGGCAGGGCAGCAGGGCGGCAGGGCAGCAGGGCAGCAGGGCGGCAGGGCAGCAGGGCGGCAGGGCAGCAGGGCGGCAGGGCAGCAGGGCGGCAGGGCGGCAGGGCAGCAGGGCAGCAGGGCAGCAGGG
>JASKMD010000411.1:0-49040 GCA_030144725.1 Haematococcus lacustris
GTCCGGGCGATGCTCCAGTCGGGGTTGCCTGCGTTGAGGGAGCTGAGGGCGGAGCAGTGCGCGGGGATGGGTGGCGAGCAGAGCATTGCGAGCCTCATGTGCGCCGTCAAGAGGGATGGCTTTGTGGCCATTGGGTAGGGCTCCCCTGTCTCTCACACCACTAGGGGCTGTGTCTGGACCGTCTGCTATGAATTGAACATGACTGAGCAGTTCCCTGGGCGGTGTTGGCAGGCGCGCAGTGTTGGGCGGCGGCGCGCCCGGCCAGCTCAGCCAACCCACCTCATTCGACACACCCACGGCCAATGTGCTGGTACTTTCAATGGGAGAGGCGGAGCCTTGTCTTGTGAGCACAGCGTGTAGACCATGTATGCACAACAGACGAGGAGAACATGGATGCAGGGTGCCGTCAGACGACCCCTGCACTGGCCAGGACGTGCATATCCAATGACTGGTGCTGTGACGCAAGATCAGAGCTCAACATATACTGCCTAAACCAGCACCCAGTAGCGCGTAAGGGAGGTCTCTGACGCCGTTAGCGAGTTGGCCCAAGCGTGCAGGGCGCTGGCCAGTTCGTCATCATGTAAAGAACTGAACTTCTCCTGTCCATCTACCTTGCCCAATGCACAGTTCTATTCACCCGTGTCACGTATGACACGATCAATGACATCAGATTACAGCACGAGTTCGGAAACAAAGGCATGCAAAAGTCCGTGCCATGCTTCGTCATGTGTCCTTTTTGATATTTACGGTGATGTGCGAAACCTGCCGCTGAGCCCAAGTCAGCAATAGCACACCAGCTTGGTCATCGAGCCATCGTCGTTTGTGCGCAGCCTTTAGCCTGCTGATCCCACGCAACTTTGTGCCCGCAACGCAAGCGTAGTCGCAAGCAAGTAGGTGGGTCTGCTGTACAGCTGGGTGCGTTGTGGCCAATGGCGCTTTGACATGGGACGCTCCATCGGCTCAATGCGCAGCAAGCAGATGTCATATCCAGATCCCTACGTGGGAGCCCCCATGAGGGACGAGCCCCCAGGAACAGAAGGTCAATCGCAGTTCAAGGCTTTTGTGGGCGGCTTGTCCTACCAAATCAACTACGAAGACCTGCGCAAAGGTGCGTTGCCTGGAAGCAAAACATCGCGACATGAGCCCGAACCACTTCCTTCCTGGTGCATCCATACACCATTGCGAGTACGAGAAGAGAGGGCTGGGCTGTCGGGATGAGGGGGCAGGGCGAGGAGGGGGGATGTGCAGTGGGGTTGGAGTGTAGAGAATGTACAAGTCAGCCTCCATCTTCTGGCAAAGGCGCCATGTCTTGGCAAACATGCAGTCAAGTCCAGCGCCTCTGGGCGCTGCGTGACACAGCAGCCTGATCAGCAGCCTGCTGTCTCTTGCACGCTGGAGCAAGTCCTGGAGCATGTTCATTTGAGAGAGGGGAGCACAGCCTGCACCAAAGCAATGCATACAAGCCTGTGGGTATGTGTGTTGGGTTGGCACTTGACCTGAGGTCCACGGTGTTGAGGCCCACGCGCCATCTCCTCCCCCTCCCCCACCCTTGCCAGCGGTTTCCTTGCTGCAGCGTTTGAGCGCTATGACGCCATTTCAGCGGAAGTGATGGTCGACAGGCACACGGGGCGCCCCCGAGGCTTTGGCTTTGTGTACTTTAAGGACGAGCAGGGCTTAAAGGACGCCATCGAGCAGATGCACGAAAAGGTCCGCAGCCATGCCAGGTCATAGCATGCGCACCTTATGGTGCATGCTGGCTTTAGGCCAGGGCCTGCTCTGATACCCAAGCTGTGCATGGCCAAGCAAGGCCAAGCAGCCACACCAGGCTCAGTATCATAACTGAAAAACCACCTCTGGCTTGCTGCTGGTGGTGTTACAGGAGCTGGAAGGTCGCCGCATCTCAGTGACCCGTGCTGTGCCCCAGGACCAGACCAAGCCAGGCACCCCTGCCGCCATCCTGGGGGGAGGCAGTGGGGCGCGCAGGGACTGGGACCCGCGGGACTCGCGCCGCGATGAGCGGCCCCCCGCCCGCAGCTACGACAGGGGCTATGGCGGCGGCGGCTACGAGCGAGGGGGAGGCTACGGAGGTGGCGGCGGCTACGACCCACGCTACGCCTACGACCGTGGCGGCTATGACCGAGGCTATGGCGGCGGCTATGGGTGAGTGTACCGCCTAGCCCTGGCCGTCTCATTGGTGCTGACAGTTTGGTTGACAGTAAAGCTGAGAAAGATGGCTGGTCAGTGAAGTATGTCAGGAGCAGGAGCAGGGAGGGTTGCTCTCTCCAGTGCTCAGCTGAGCCGCAGGCCGCCGGCAGCTACATGGCCCTCTCCTTTGCTGCTGCTGGTGTTGGCAATGGCGCACGACTCATTTGGGCCACGTCAGCTGCCTAGTTAGGCCCACCCCTCCGCGTGCAGGCAGGCGGCTGATTGTCATGGTAGGCTAGTCAGCATGTCATTGTCATGTTAGACTAGTCAGCTAGGCAGCATAGTCAGGCTCAGGCAAACCCTCTCCCTGGAGGCAGATGGCTGCAGTGTCCAGCTGCCAGCTGGTGGTGTTGATGAGGACATGCAGTGGGTGCAGCCACTGCGGTGTTGAGGTGCGAAGGCTGTGTAGGCTGCGTGGCATGCGGCTGGCAGGCTGCAGGAGCAGCTTAGCTTGTGGCCTAGCCCGCCCCCTTGGCACCCACCCTGACCTGCCTTGCTCTGTGCACTGCCCACTGCAGCGGCAGCGCAGCTGCTGATGACCCCTACCAGGCAGCAGCAGCAGCAGCAGCAGCAGTGCAGCCCGGCAGGTGTGCTGCTGAGACCCTTGGACTGAGATGGTTGCCTTGGTGGCTTGCGAGGTGGTGGCAGGCTGCCCTGACAGCCCTGACGCGACCGTGGTGGCCTGACCTGCTCAACTGAAGCAGCGCCGCCTCAGAGCCGAGCCAGGCTGGCCTCACTGCGGCCGGGCACCAGGCAGCCTGCAGGACAGGAGTGGGGTGTGGGGAGTGGGGTGACTTGCATGCAAGCACGCATGCAAGCAGAACACCCCGCATGTGTGTAAGCCTGTGGAGCCCTTTGAGGGTAGGGTTTGGATCAGGGCCAAAGGCAGCGGATCTGGGTTGAATCGTAGAATGAAGAGCCTTGCTTGTGGGGTTAGGGCTAGGGTTCTTTGGGGTTGGGGTTAGGGTTAGGGTTAGGGCCTAACCCTGACCCTAACCCTGAACCTGTGGAGCCTAGTCATGCGCCCCTTGTTAGCTCCAGGGTGGCGATAGGGGTGCTGGGGCACTGAGGGGCCAGGCCGGTGTTGATGGGGAGCCTGGCTGCGCCGTGTGCCTGGTGCTGGTCACCCTCCCCTACAGCTCCTTGACCGTGTGTTGTATACGGCATGCATGCCAGCCTCCTGGCTGGACGGCTGGCTGGACAGGTGACCCGCTTGGCCCTGTGACTGCGACCACACTGTGAGGGCTGACCCCGCAGCTGAGGCAGTCACCACTGGGCGCTGCCACACCTGCGGTCCCCCTGACGCCTGTGGGGCGGCTCAGTCTTAGCAGCAGTCTCTGGCTCCGCTGCAGCCGATGTGCTCTGCTGTGCTCCAGGCAGTGAGCCGCCCTGTCTGCCCGCCTTGTACGCAGTGGCTATGACCGGCGGCCCGACCCCTACGCTGACCCGTACGGCCGCAGTGGCGGGGCGTATGGCGGCTATGGGGGCGGCTATGGGGGCAGCCAGTACGACGACCGTGCTGGGCACGCCGCCTATGACTACGGCCGAGCTCCAGCCCACGAGGACAGGTGCGCTGCACTGCGCCTGAGGGCTGAGGGGCTGAGTGCTGGAGCCACCACCCCCACATGCCATGTCCCTATCTTGATGGCTGCATACCCAGAGCCACCAGGGCACGGCACAGCACTGTCTCAGCTTGCAGCCAGTGCACCGGAGTGGACTGTGGTGCTTGTGAGTCTGTCTGGATGGTGGGGATGTCTTGTGGGCATCGCTATGGCTGGCTGGGTGTTGGTAGTAGTCTGGTGATGTTTCGGCAGCAGGGTAAATGATCCAATGCACGACCTCTCCATTCCTTACTCCTCAGCACTCTTTCCCGCCTAGCCATCGGCACGTGCAAGCACCTCTGTCTGCTGCTGGCCCTGATGCAGGGGAGCTGGGGGACCTGACCGCCGAGGCTATGCGCCGCCCCGCAGCGCCCCTTATGACCGGCCTGCAGACCGGAGGCCCGCTGAGCCGCCACGCCGCTAACGTGACGTGCGCAGCACACCTGACCATTGCTTGCTGGGCCGACCATGCCCCTGCATTGCGCCACATGAAGCCGGTCTGCTCCGAGCCATTCTGCTTTGCTTCCTGTACTGGGCGGGCGGCTAGTGATCGGAAAGTCACATTAGCATCACCGCTGCCGTGCACGGCACTCATGCGGATGATGGGTATAAGAGCGACCATGTAAGACTCCACTGGTCCGATCGCCAACTCAATGCGCCAGGAAGTGTCAGAAAACGAGCTTAACTATGACATCGCGATGCTTGGCCAAATGGTGCCCGATGCATTGGTGTCGGGTTTGTTGATGCCGTGTTAAGGTTGTGTCAAGAATGTGTGTCTGCATGCGCTCTCGCTTATACAAATCATCACATGGAACACCACTGAACCTCTTTCTGAGGTGTACAGAGCGCTTTGGCTGAGGCTGCAACCATGATGCTCCGCAACACGCCTGGAGCTGCATTAGGGCGCTCAAAGGGAGAAAAGGTTGCGGCGCACGTTAAGGCACGCGGTGCACATCGCACAGCTGATAAGCTAGTTTTTGGATGGGAGCGTATCGTCACGTTTTTGCGTGACTGCCGGCGCAGATTGCCACACACTTCGAGGCAGCTCCACGGCCCAGCACCGCTCTTGCAGCTTACAGGTGCAGCTGATTTAAGCACATTGTGCGACATTTGTCAAGGCAGATTTTTTTCGATACCATGCTTGCGCATCTGCCTGCAGTGCCGCAAATGCAGATGGCCTGGCTTCAGTATGCTCCCAAGTGGGTGGACTTTGGATCTGTATACAGCAAGAATGAACAGTGGCACAGGCACAGCTGCTGCTGGCAATGCATCTGGGCCACTTCTGGCTAAAGTGCCCGCACCTACCACTCTGCCTACTTCTGCTGCACCCTTTACACTTTGCTCTATGTGAGGTTGGCACCTGAGACATTCAAACCACTTTACCAGAGCATCGCATCTCCTCAGCTGACAAACCCTAGTTGTAAAGCCTGGCCGTGCTGCTCTTATAGAGTTGCCTGCAAGCTTCCATCAATCCACTCTCTCAACAGCAGAACCTTTCTCCCTTTTCACATGGCGCCATGCCACCCATGCTGCTACAGCGTGCAAGCCTAGCTGAGCATGATATCACTGGCACTGCTCTTGGTTACAGGGCCTGCCCGTCACTGGGCACCGCAGCAAGGCTGTGCATGCTGCAGCCGTGGCCCCAGCCCCCTCCCCTACTTCCTCCTTGAACGGCACAGGTGAATGGCTGCTGCTGCTGCTGTTGGCTGTGGGCCTGGCTGTGGCACCTGGCAGTCGCATTCTCACATGTCAAGGCTGAGGCTGAGGTATTTCAGCAAGAGCTGGAGCTTACAAGGCCAGGCAGGCAGATAAGCAGGCAGATAAGCAGGCGGGCGGGCGGGCGGGCGGGCGGGCAGGCAGGTGACTAGGCAGGCAGGCGGCAAGTGGGAGGGGGCTCCATTTGCTGCTTGCAGTAGTCATGCATAGCGGCTCAGCAGCTGAGCTGGGCTGAACCAGGCCAGGGGACCTAGCCTGGTGCGGTTCAAAGCCATGTGGTACAGCCATGACGTGTGACCACCAGTCGCTGCCGTGCCTGGTCCCTGTGCAGCCCCAGCCCCTGCCACTGCCCCTGGCAGCCTGGCTACTGAGTGGAAGGATCGCTATGGTGACCAGCCCCGCAAGGGCGCCGACATCCTGGTGCAGGTCAGCAGGGGCAGGGCTAGGCCGCCAGCCAGACTCAGCTCACCAGGGTCAGCCACCTCACCAGCCTCACCTCACTGCCAGCCTCACCTCACCAGGGTCAGCCAGGGGCAGGGCCGCGGCACCAGGGGTGGCGCTGTGGCAGTGGACAGGACCAGGCCTGGCAGGGGCGGGGGGACAGCATGAAGGGTCCAGGGGCGCTGTGGGCAGGGCCTGGTCTGGCAAAGGGTTGGGGGCCTGGCAGGGGTTGAAGAGGCCAGGGGCAGGACGTTAGGGTTAGATGCACTGGAGGACATGTCCACAGCGTCCACAGCGATAGGCAGCTCAGCACTGGAGGTGTGGCAGCTGCAGCAAGGCTGCATGCCCCACCTCCTATTGGAAAGGGGCAGAGGGGCATGCAGTGGAAGGGGGGGAGAGTGTGTGTGTGTGTGCGTGTGTGTGTTTATGGTGGGGGGGTTTCGGGTGCGCTGCGCGTAGGCGGGCTTAGGGCACTGCCTTCTGTAGCAGCTGTCGCAGCCCTCACCCCTAACCCCTCACCCCTCACCCCAGGCATTGGCTGGGCGCTTTGCAGGGCAGATGAGGGGTACACAGGGGTTTGCATGCATTCATGCATAGCCAAGGGTGTAGCTGTCCCCTCTCCCCCAAGCACTGCCCACTCCTACTGCTACCCCAGCCTGCCCCGCACTGGGTGTATGCACACCCCAGTGTGCCTCAATCGCTGCCAAGCCCTGCCTAAGCTTGACCCCCCGCTGCTGCTGCCGCTGCTGCTGCCGCTGCTGCTGCTGCTGCTGCTGCTGCTGCTGCTGCTGCTGCTGCTGCTGCTGCTGCTGCTGCTGCTGCTGCTGCTGCTGCTGCTGCTGCTGCTGCCGCTGCTGCTGCTGCCGCTGCTGCCGCTGCCGCTGCTGCTGCTGCTGCTGCTGCCTGGCGCCAGGCTCTTGAGCGTGAGGGCGTGGACCAGGTGTTTGCGTACCCGGGAGGTGCCTCCATGGAGATCCACCAGGCCCTGACCCGGTCAGGCCAGATCACCAACTACCTGTGCCGCCACGAGCAGGTGAGGGGCAGGCGGTGGGAGGGGAGGGGAGCGGCAGGTGAGGGGCGGGTATGGGAGGCTGTGCCTGGCCCCTGGGATTGGGTGATGGAGGGGCGGGTGTGGGAGGGTGGGGCCTGGAGGGCCTGCGTTGACAGCTGGTGAAGGGCAGTTGACGCAGTGAGCTCGTGGCAAGGTCAGTGTGACGGCAGGTGGCCAAGGTGCAAAGTAAGTTGTGGTTGGCACGGCAGGCGATCAGGGCAAGCAGGGCAGGGCAGGGCAGGGCAGGGCAGGGCAGGGCAGGGCAGGGCAGGGCTAGGGTGCAGGCAGCGGCAGTCAGGGCAGTGCCTGTGTTGTCGTGGCCTGGAGTGCAGGGCGAGATCTTTGCCGCTGAGGGCTGGGCCAAGGTGACGGGCAAGGTGGGCGTGTGCATCGCCACCTCTGGGCCCGGCGCCACCAACCTGGTGACCGGGCTGGCTGACGCCATGATGGACAGCGTCCCCCTGGTCGCCATCACTGGCCAGGTGGGAGGGGCAGGGGCAGGGGCAGGGGCAGGGGCAGGGGCAGGGGCAGGGGCAGGGGCAGGGGCAGGGGGCGGGGGAGGGGGAGGGGGAGGGTGTTGCTGCTGCTGCTGTGGCCGGTGCTGGTGCTATTGTTGCCGGCGCTGTCCTCCCCCTCATGCCTGCTGCTGCTGGGCCGGTGCTCTCCACCCACTGTTCCCAGGTGCCCCGCCGCTTCATCGGCACCGACGCGTTCCAGGAGACGCCCATTGTGGAGGTGACGCGTGCCATCACCAAGCACAACTACCTGGTCATGGACATCAACGACCTGCCGCGCGTCATCAAGGAGGCCTTCTACCTGGCTAGGTCCGGAAGACCTGGTGCGTGCTGGGGCCAGGGCCAGGGGGAGGGGGGCGAGCTGGGGGTAGGGGTGAGAGAGGAATCAGAGTGTCTAGAACGACGGCGGGTTCTTAATCGTGTGGGGGAGGGGTAAAGACTGGGGGCGGGAAGGACGTTGGTGTGTACAGCTTGCTTTGTTGATGTAGACGTGATGCTTTGAGTTACAGATGTTTGTGGCAGCCATTAGTTGGGGGTGGTGGTGGGTGGTGCTGGGTATGCCATGCGCATAGCTACAGATTTGGGTGAGGCACCCCCCCCCAAGGCAAGAACCAGGACCCTCACCGCTCCCCCACCCCTAGTGACCTAACACCCTCAGGACTCAGCAGCACCTCTCACCCCTTACCCGCCCCCCCGACCCCAAACGCCCTCCAACCGCCAAGAGAAATGCAAACCCTCGTAAAAGTCCTCCTCCCCTCCCACTACAGGTGTTCCCTGCCTCATCAGCCGCCCCCCCCCCTGGCCTTGCTCTGCCCCCCCCCCCCCCGGCCTTGCCTGGCTGCAGGTCCCGTGTTGGTGGACGTGCCCAAGGACGTGCAGCAGCAGCTGGCAGTGCCCGAGTGGAATGTGGCGCTGGGCATCTCGCCCTACGTCTCACGCCTGCCGCCCTGCCCTCAGGCAAGCGGCTGGGGGGCCAGGGCACCTGCACTGTGTAGGGGGTGTGGGGGGGAGGGGCCAAGGGGTGGGGGTAGAGGGTCCGGGGGTGGGGGTGGGGTGGGGGGGGGAAGGTATTGGGGGTGGGGGTGGGGGTGGGGGGTGGGGGGTGGGTGGGGTGACGTACCATGATGTGGGGTGAGCCAGTGCAGCCCTGGTGGTGGTGGCCAGAGCCCCACCCCCTGCACAGTGCCCTGGCCCCCATACGCTTGCCTGAGGGCAGGGCAACAGGACCCGACCCCTGGGGCAAGAATGCTCCTGAGCTGGGATTGGTGCAGGAGGTGGTACAAGGCAGGGGGAGGGTGGTGGTGGTGGTGGTGGTGGAGGTGGAGCCCTGGTGCGCTAGATTGCAAAGATGCTCTGGGATTGGTGCGAATGGAGAGGGTGCAGGAGGGGAAACAAGGCTGGGGGAGGGTCAGGGTGGATGGCGCTGACACCAATGCTGTGCAGCCTTCACCTGGCCAGCTCCACGCAGCTGTGCAGTGTCCACAGCGCACAGACCACCTAGCATAGGATGCGTGGAGGAGACGTGGTTCCATGCACACCTCCAACACCTCCAACAGGCCCCCTGCCCCTGCCCCTGCCCCTGCCCCTGCCCCTGCCCCTGCCCCTGCCCCTGCCCCTGCCCCTGCCCCTACCAACAACAGGCCACAGGCCACCCATCACCCTCCATCCACGCCTCTTAGCCCCCTCCCAGCCCCCCGCCCTACCCCTGCCTGCCTCTGCTGCTGTCCCCCCCCGCCCCAGGTAGCCCAGCTGCAGCCCGTGCTGGCCGCCCTGCAAGCCGCCAGCAAGCCGGTCATCTACTATGGCGGGGGCTGCCAGGAGGCGGCACAGGAGCTGAGAGAGTTTGCGCACCGCACCGGCATCCCCATCACCTCCACCCTCATGGTCAGCTGCCACACAGGGTCAAGGCCAGGGTCAGGGCTAGGGTTAGGGCTGGGGTGCGGTCTAGGGTTCGGGCTAGGGTCAAGGGTAGGGTCAGGGCTAAGGGCAGGGTCAGGGCTATGGGTAGCCATCATGGTCAGCCTCGATACACCCCCCTGTCTTCATCCTGGTCATGCCTGCCTTGTTGCCACCAACACAGCAGGCCTGCCACCTGTCCTGCCATCTCCACCTTGTCTGTACCAGCTCCTGTGATCAGCTGCTTCCTATCACCAGCATAGTCTGCAACATACAACACTCGCCAATAGTCGCCAACACTGGCCAACAATCGCCTGCAGGCACCAACAGGCTCCAACAGACACCAACAGACACTAACAGACACCAACAGACACCAACATAGCTTGCTTGGCGTCCTTTTGCACTGCAGGGCTTGGGTGTCTTTTCCACGGAAGACCCGCAGTGCCTTCAGATGCTGGGCATGCACGGTACCGTGTACGCAAACTACGCCATCGACCAGGCCGACTTGCTGGTCGCGTTGGGTGTGAGATTTGACGACCGTGTGACCGGCAAGCTGGAGGCATTCGCGCAGCGGGCGCGCATCGTGCACATTGACATCGACACCGCGGAGATCAGCAAGAACAAGACGGCGCACGTCTCGGTGCGTAGCCGCAATGGCCGGACAGCTCCCCTCGGGACCTTGTCATTGACATGCGCTCGAGTAAGCTGGGTTCGCATCGGGCTCATTGTCAGCGCGACAGTCTGGTGCGCGGTGTTGCAGGTTTGCGCGGATGTCAAGCCCTCGCTCCAAGTATTGAACAAGCTCATCACCGACAGCATCGCGGCGGACATCTCACAGCGCATTGCGCCGTGGGTGGCGGAGGTGGCCCGCATCCGGGCGGAGTTCCCGATGCGCTACCCGGACCGGGATGACGTCATCGTCCCTCAATACGCCATCCAGGTACGCGCCTGACTCGACCGCCGCGGCCGATAGGGTCGAGGCTAGGGTTTTGGAAGGGTGTCTGGCTTGCCTGTGCACACACAACAGCAATGTAATGAATGAGCATGGCACGAAGAATACTGTTAGAAAGGCAGGAGTGGAGAATTGGAGAGGGCCTAACTTGTTTGCTAGGCAGGGGCTGTAGGGGAGGTGGAGAGGTCACTGCCTCGCAGACAACGATGTCTGAGGTGAAGGGGAGGTTAGGCCACCAGGTGCTTGAATACATGTGTGAGGTGTGGGCTGGTGGCAGGGCCTGCTGCTGCTTGGTGTTGGGGGGTCAGCCTGGGTGCCCGCCTGCCGGCAGGTGCTGGGAGAGGAGACCAATGGGGACGCCATCATCACCACGGGTGTGGGCCAGCATCAGATGTGGGCGGCGCAGTGGTACCCCTACAAGACCCCCCGAGCCTGGGTGACCTCAGGTGCAAGGCAGGCCAGGGGGAGGGCTAGTAGGGGAGATGGCCAGGGGAGGGGAGGGGAGGGGGGTGGGGCCAGGTCAGGGAAGGGGAGGGGAGGCAGGCAGCAGGGTGGGAGGTGTTGAGGGGCTGCTGGCGCCAGGGCAGTGCACAGCTGGGTGCGGTCACATCAAAGTGCTGAGGTTGACAGGCCAGAGGGTGGCAGGGCAGGGCAGGGAGTCCACGTCCTGTCCATGTGCTGCTCATAGTGGACGACAGGCTTGCTGTCCTCATCCTGTCCTGTGCCACCCGCTATTGGTCCTGCCTGTCATTCTAGGGCACTGGTAAGAGTGCTGGCTGAGGGGGTGGGGTGTGACAGGCAGTGACAGGCTCAGGGCTGCCGGAGGCTACTGGACCCACCCAGGCTGCCTTGCCCTCCTGTGTGCCCTTCCCCCGCTGCTGCCAGTGGCCTTACTGGCTGGCTGCATGCCTCAGCTGGCCCAGTCTGGGCAGGTAGTCAGTTGGCTGGTCGGTGCCATGTCAGTTGACCAATAGCTATGCATGGCGAGTGAGGTGAGGGCGAGGCGGGTGCCTGGCTGCAGGTGGCCTGGGCTCCATGGGCTTTGGCCTGCCCTCTGCCCTGGGTGCTGCCGCTGCGTTTGATGGCCGCAATGGTCGACCCAAGAAGGTGGTGGTGGACATTGATGGCGACGGCTCCTTCCTTATGAACGTGCAGGTGCGGCAGGGGGAGGAGAGAGGGAGGGCTGTGGGGGGAGAGTGAGGGGGGAGAGTGAGGGGTGAGGCTGTTGGGTAAGAGAGGAGGAGGTGAGAGTGCGGCAGGTCGGGATGGGCTATGTGGGATGAGGGCAAAGCACTACAGGGTGTGGCCTGTAGACAGTGGCTGATGCTGTGGGCATGGTGCGTGAAGGTGGTAGGGTGGGGTGCATCAAAGGCTCATGAAGCAGGGGTGTAGGGGGAGGCAGGGACCAGGGCAACGGCCCTACCTCCTTCCTGCTAGCCGTGTCCCCCTGACATCACAACTCCTGCCTCTCCCCTGCACCCTGTACTGCTCTGTAGTGCTCCCACAGCTGTCCACTCTGTAGCCCCTGGACTGCTGTGTCTCCATTTGCTGACCCTGACCCTGACCCTGACCCTGACCCTGACCCTGACCCTGACCCTGACCCTGCAGGAGCTGGCCACTGTGTTCATTGAGCAGCTGGACACCAAGGTGCTGCTGCTCAACAACCAACACCTGGGCATGGTGGTGCAGTGGGAGGACCGCTTCTACAAGGCCAACCGGGCACACACCTACCTGGGCAAGCGGGACAGCGAGTGGCACGTCAGCCAGGTCAGGCGACACAAGGGGCAGGCAGGGCGGGATGAGGTCAACACCAAGATAATGGCTGCCCAAAAGCATCTGTACAGCCTGTACTCCCCACCACCCCCTTTCCCCAGCCACCCGCCTGCTTGTTGACCACTGATGGCTACCCTGTTCCAGCTGGCCTCTCCTCCCGGCCACCCGCCTGCTCAGGATGCGCCTGTACAGCTGTGTAAGCTCTGGCCACCCTTACGGCCACAGCTTGCTGCCACCATGACCTCCATGGGCTCCTCACTGTGCCATCTGCCCTGGCTGACCTACAATACCCTTCCCCCTCCTCCTCCCTCCTCTCCCCCTCCCCCCCCTCTCCCCTTGCTGCAGGATGAGGCGGACATCTACCCGGACTTCGTGGCCATGGCCCGCAGCTTTGGCGTGGGCGCCCGGCGTGTGATCAAGAAGGACGAGTGCCGTGCCGCCATCAGGGAGATGCTGGACACCCCCGGCCCCTTCCTGCTGGAGGTCCGCCCAGTACTGTGCATGCGCAGCTCACATGCACTCAATAGCCAGATCACACTATCACACATAGTGAGGTGCACACTGAAGCAGGTGGGGTGCAAGCCCTATGGCTTGGTGGTCATGAAGTGCAGCTGCCTGTGTGTTCGACAATGTTGGTCTCCCCAAATAATCGAACCAGAGTAGCAGTGTGGCAGACATTCGACTGTCGTGTGCCAGGATGGGCCGTGCACCAGCACTGGTCAAAGGGGCAGCAGCAACTCGCAGTGCGCCTTGTGTGAAGATCACACCCCGTGCCGCCGTTACTGCACAGGTGATGGTGCCGCACATCGAGCACGTGCTGCCCATGATTCCCGGCGGTGCCAGTTTCAAGGATATCATCACGCAGGGCGACGGCGCTGACAAGTACTGACGACCTGCAGTGCAGCTCGCGCCGCTGACGCCTGTGCGCATCTCTAGAGTCTACCTCTCCTTCCAAGCGCATCCTCGGGTTGTGTAGGGTAGAGCTTCACCTTTGCAGCGAGTGTGGAGTGGAGCTCCTCCTCAGCTCCTTCCCAGCCGCGTCGTCATCGTAGATCTTGGCTTGTATGCCCGCGTAGCATGCAACGTGTAAACAACTGGGGTCATTTGTAAGATACAGATTGCTGAAGCGAACATGTGCATCGTGAAGAGGGCTCTAGCCTAGAGTCTAGGTACTAAGCACACACCAGAATGTAAGCACACACCAGAAGTCTAGGTACTAGTCTAGGTACTAAGCACACACCAGTGTGTAAGCACACACTAAGTCTAGGTACTAAGCACACACCAGAATGTAAGCACACACCAGAATGGCTGAGCTGAAGTGGGCATGAAGGACACTAGCAATAGCCTTTACAATGATGAGCTCACAGCCTGTGATCACGACGTAAGCATCAGGGCTGTACGGGTTAAAATCTGCTGAAGCAAACTCACAGTGTAAGTTCACAGTGCAAGTTCAAGTGCATAATTTCAGAGTGTATTCAAATTGTCATAAACTCCTTTGCCCGCGATGTCCCATACGGAGTGTAGGAGCTTAAGCAAATGCAATTGTTACCTACTTGCGGCTATACTCGGCCCTTGCGAACGCGCCGGGGGCGCGGCACTATCTCCGGCGCGCTGCCTGCTGCCCACGCTCAACAACCCGCGCCGACCAAGACAGCTCCAGAATTGCTGAAGGCATGGGTGGAGCAGCACAGCATCGGCACCCTCCATTCCAACCTGTCCATCAAGGCGCGACCCGCAGGGTCAGTGCGCTGAGCGCAGCTTTGGTGACCCACGCAGCCGGTCGATAAACACAGGCGTGCAAGCCGCTCGTGCTGCCCTGCTCCCAAACTGGCGGCTCATCGATGCTGGCCTGCTGCGGTCAGGATGTTGCATGGCACCCTTCACTGCACACAGTGCCAACGTTGTTGATGGGGTTGGGGTCTTGCTTCATTCATGGCGGCAAGGGTGTGGGGTAGGGGTGAGGGGCAGGTGGGGGGCCAGTAGGGGTTGGGGAAGGAAGAGGTTGTAGGGTCAGGTGTTGGAAGGGGGGAGGGGGATCAAAAAGGGTCAAGAGGGTGCCACCCCCTGTTGCTGCTGCTGCTGCTGTGCTTCTCTCCCCCGCCTTGCAGGGGTCTAGGCATGTTCACTGAGGACCCAGTGCAGCGCGGTCAGGTGAGGGCAGGGCAGGGCAGGGCGGGGTGAGCAGCACAGCAGCGCCCACTCTAGACAGACCTCCCTCCCAGCCACGCAACAGCGGCAGCTGCGGGGCTGACCCAGTCCAGCTGCTGCTGCTGCTGCTGCTGCTGCTGGTGTAGGTGCTGGTGCGTGTGCCGCACCGGCTGATGATGACCGCTGAGTCAGCGTGTCAGGACAGGGAGTACGGGCCGCTGCTGGCGGGGGGGGCGGCCACAGAGTGGCAGGTGGGTCATGTGGGCCAGGCCAGTGCCCTGCAGGGGTCCCTTTCACATCCTCCCCCCCCCCTTGCTGGGACCACAGCAGCAGCGGCAGCAGCAGCGGCAGCAGCAGCGGCAGCAGAGCTGGGAAGGCCAGAGGTTGCCAGGGGTGGGGGCTGCCCTGTTGCCCTGTTGCCCCCCAGCCCTGCCGTGCCTTGTCGCCCCCTGCTGCTCCCCAGCCCTGCCGCCCCCTGCTGCCAGCAGGCGCTGGTGTTACACTTACTGTGTGAGAGGGCGCGCGGCTCCACAAGCTTCTGGGCGCCCTACCTGGCACTGCTGCCTGACCAGGTAAAGCCCACAGACCCCCAGCCCGTGGAACCCAGCCCAGCCCAGCCCAGCCCCCCCCTCTCCCCTCCACCCCCCCCCCCCGCCCCACCCCCCCGCCCTGCTGCTCCTGCAGGCCGACCACCCGCTGGCCTGGGGTGCCTCAAGGCTCAGCTGGCTGGCCGGCTCCCCCCTGCAAGCCACCCTGGTGGCCCGCCAGCAACAGGTGAGCACAGGCAGGCTGGCGGCTGGGTGGTTGGGCGGTTGGGCGGTTGGGTAGGCGGGTGGTTGGGCAGTTGAGTGGGGGCCAGGTAGCGCAGGAGGTGAGTCATCAGCTGCAGCAGCGTCTGTGCTGGCCTGACCCTGAGGGCCCTGAGGGCCAGGCAGCAGCCGGCAATGCAGGCAGTCAGGTAGGATGACCAGGCTGTTGCTGACCCCCTGCAACCTAGCCTCGCCTCACCCCTGACATGCAGCAGCAGCAGGCAAGCAGCTGCAGGAGGATCAACTGGCGCCTGGCAGGCAGTGGGGTCTGCTGTCAGGCCCTTGTGCTACCGCTGGTCATGCAGGACAGCTGGTGAAAAGGGGGCGGGGGGTGAGGGGGGTGAGGGGGGTGAGGGGCAGGGGTTGGCACGGGTTACTGGCTGGGCTATGGGGGACGGGGGGTTCCAGGCCATGGTGCAGTGTGTGATCACATGTGCAGTGTGACGCAGTGACCCACAGTGGGGTCACACGTCACGCATCTGAAGCCATGCCATGCCAGGACACCGCCTGCTGGCGGGCGTTGCTCCAACACACCCACACCCAGCACTCAGCAGGGCACACAGGCCAGGGGGGTGGGCGGGGGTGGGGGGGAAGGTGGGCGGGGAGGTGGGGTGGGCTAGGCAAACCCTACCCCCCACCTTAACCCTGCAGGTGCGGGGCAGCAGGCGGTGAGGGTGTGTCTCAGCAGCAGCTGGGGCTGGGGGGTAGGCAGGCCAGGCAACCCCTACGCCTACCCCTTACCCTGCAGGTGGTTGAGGACTGCGAGGCGCTGAGTCTGTTGGGCGCCAACCAACTGCCCCTGGCCGCCGCCTGGCGAGCAAGTGTGGAGGGGCAGGGGGGCGGGCGGGGGGCGGGGGCGGGGGGCGGGGGGGGCCTGCAGCAGCCACCGGGGGCTGTGTGAGTCATGTCGGGGAGGAGGGGTGGCAGGGGGCAGGTGAAAGGGGGGGGAAAGGGCAGGGTATGCAGCAGCAGCTCTCCCTCATGTTTGCACACACGCCACTTGCGCCCTGCCAGCCTCCTCCTCTCCTCCACCCCCCCTGCCCTCCCTGCCCCCCCTGCTGCCCTCCCTGCCCCCCCTGCTGCCCGCAGGCTCGGCCCGGGTCAGGTGGGGAGGACCTGGTGAGTGTTGGCTCTGTGACCTGGGCTGCCGCCAGCCTGCTGAGCCGCGCCTTCTCCCTGGACATGGCGCCTGATGAGGCCCTGGAGGGAGGTGCGCTGCGCCCTGCAGCCCCCTCACCACCCCCCCCCCCTCCACCTCCCCACACTCATCCCCCCCCACCCCCATCCGGGCACCTTGCCTCACCCACGGCCACTTCCAGCCCTGCCGCTGCCCACCTCCCCGCCTCCTGCCCTCATCCCCACCCTCGACCCCTGGCAAGGCGCTGCCGCCAGCCCCCTTACCTAGCCAGGGCCCGGCTGTCCACTACAGGCCATGGCCACCATGGCGCCGTCCCCCCCCACCTTGCATCCCGCCCCACCCCACCCACCCCACCCACCCCACCCCCACCTCCCCACCCCCACCTCCCCACCCCGGCCATCCCCCTCCCCCAGCCTCCTCACCTGCTCACACACGCCTCAGCCCTGGTGGTTCCTGCAGGAGGGGCCAGGGGGGCAGGGGGGCTCTCCAGCCCAGGGCTCCCGGGTCTTCCACCCTGACCACCCTGGCTGACTGCTGACCTGAGCAGAGGGTACCGACTGGGGCTACACACTCAGGGCGGGGCTGCAGGGGGGCTGTAGGGGGTCACATGGCTGGGCTGTGCTGCAAGGGGGCTGCAGGGGGTCAGCTCAGACATTGCAGCACCCAGGGCATCACAGGCGGCCACACCTAACCCACATGGCCGCTTGGCCCTCAGCCCCCCCCCACCCCCTGCTGCCCACCCCACCCCGTGGCCTCCCCCCCCTGCTGCAACCTCCCCCCATCCTGCCCCCCCACTACCACTGCGCCACCACACCTCCAACTCTCGCTGCAACCCTCCCCTGCTCTGCTGTCCTGGCTGCGACACCTTCCACTCCCCACCACCCTCCACCCAGCTTCCCCACCACCTTCCACCCAGCTTCCCGCCACCCATCCCTCTTCCCTGCCCTGTGCAGACATGTCCTCGTTTGGCTCCTGGCAGCCCCCCGCCCCGGACGTGCTTGCGCTGGTGCCCTGGGCCGACAGCCTGAGCCACGCCAGCCAGGCGGGACCTGAGAGCTGCCTGCGCTACTGCTGCGACCTGCAGGTGCCTCAGGGGGGGGCGGGGCAGCAGGGGGAGGGGGCAGCACGGGGAGGGGGCAGCACGGGGAGGGGGCAGCACGGGGAGGGGGCAGCAGGGGGAGGGCGGGGCAGATCAGGGTGGGGGCCAGCGCAGGTGCCTCTGGGGGGCTGGGGGGGGACAGCAGCGGGGGGCAGATCAGGGTGGGAAGGCATAGGGGGGAGCCAGCTGAGGGGGGTGCCTGTGAAGGGCAGACATCTGAGGAGGGGAGGGGCAGAGGGCGTGTGGGGGGAGGAGCAGAGGCTAGGGGGTCAGCGCAACAGGGGGGGGCGGCCAGAGGCGTGTGCTGTCTAACCTGTCCACAGCCTGACCTCAGCCCCAGGGACCCTAACCCTAGCCCTCAGTCGAGTAGCCCCACCCCAACCTGGCCCTGGCCCTGCCCCCCTGCCCCCTGCAGGCCGCCTCCCTCAGCGCCCACACCGCCTACCAGGCAGGGGAGGAGGTGTTCGACTCCTACGGCCCCGGCCTCTCCCCCAGCGACCTGCTGCTGGACTTTGGGTTCGTGGACCCGGACAACCGCAACCACCGCGTGGATGTGGACGTGACGCAGATTGGTGCGCACGCCTGCCTGCCCACACCCAGGCTGACCCTGGGCTGCGGCACCAGCCCGGCACCCGCCGCCTGCACCAGGGCTGTGAGGGGGAGCTGCTGGGCCTTAGCCGGAGCCTGGCCCGGCCCTAGCTCAATGCTGCACCCTGCCTGACTAAGGACTGCAGAGAGCAGGGGGCACTGCCACACACCCCCCCTTTTGCATGGACCCTACATGGCGCATGGACCCTGCAGCAGGGGCGCTGCCTCCCTGCCGCACCCCTGCCCCTGCCCCTCCTGCCCCTCACCCCTGCCCTGCCCCTGCCCTCTGCCTGCTCCTGCCGTACTCTGCTTCACCTCATGATGGCCTGCGCTGCACTGCAGCACAATGCCTGTGAGGCTGGCAGTGTGACCCTGGGCCTGTGAGTGTCACCGCAGTGGCGCCCAGGTCAGGTCGGGCTCGCAGCCTGCTGGGCGCCCTGGGCGCAGTGCAGGGGGGCGCCTGCCGCCTGGTGCTGGGGGAGGCGGGGCCGGACCTGCCCAGCCTGGCGTACCTGCGGGCCGCCCTGGCCTCTGATGCGGACCTGGTGCGAGCAGGTGAGGGGCCGGAGGGGGGGTGCAGGGGGGGAGGGGCAGGGGGGGAGGGGCTGGGGGGGAGGGGTTGGGGGGGAGGGGCCGGGGCTGGGGCCGGGGCTGGGGCCTGAGGACAGACATTGGCAGGGGCCAAAGGCTGAGGCAGGGGGCACGACAAGGGGCAGGCTGTGGGGGTTGGTGAGTGGTCGAGCAGGTGGTCGAGGGTGAGGCGGGCGGGGGGGGGGCGGGGCGGGCTGTAGGGCCTGTGTCATTTGATTGGCAGCATCAAGGGCCCTGAAGGGGGCTGAGGCAGGGGGCAGGAGGGAGGGTGAGCCCCTGGTCAGCGGACCCTGCCCACCTGCCCCTGGCGCTGCTGATGCCCTGCCCTGCTGTGTGCTGCTGGCTCTAGGCTGGCGGCTGCGCGCCACTGAGGCCGACACTGAGCTGGCCTGCCGGGTGATGGGCAGCCTGGGTCAGCCCAGCTCGAGGACCACGGAGCAGGCGGTGCTGCAGGTAAGGCCCACCCTAGTCCTGCCATGACCTGCTGGCTCTTGACGGCTGCTGGTGCTGGCGGCAGGCTGGGTTGCCTAGGGCTACTGGCGGTTGACCCCTAGCCAGATGCTGGTTGCCTGTTGCCTGATTAGGATATGATGACAGCAGCCTGGGTCACTGAGCGCTGGTGGCTTGCGCCTAGTGTTCATGCAGCCTGTGTTGAGGTGGGCAGTTGTGGTGTTGCTGCAGGCACTGGCTGGCTGGCTGGCTCAGGCAGCAGCCGCCTACCCCTCGACCTTGGAGGAGGACCTGGCTGAGCTGCAGCGCCCTGAGACTGCCTGGTGGGTCGGCCTAGCATTTGAATGTGGCCCTACCCGGCCTGCGATGGTCCAGGTGCTCTGCTGTCCGTGTTGATGGTTATGGTTAGGCAGCTGGTGAGGCATGGGTTGTGGGGCACATCTTCGCTACTCCCTCCGTGCTTCGTGTCACTTCCATGACCGACATCTAGCCTGGCTTGCCGTTGAACCCGTCTGCACGACAGGCTGCGGCGCCAGGTGCTGCTTGCGCTTAGCAGCGAGAAGAAGGCGTTGCGAGGCAGCGCCGCTGCTGTCGGCGAGTGGTTGGAGCAATTGGACGCGGGCGTGTCGTTGGACTTGTTGTACCCGGATGCATACGAGGACGGATTAGAGGAGGAGGACGGAGACGAGCAAGGCAGCGTGGCAGGGTGACGGCCGGTTCAAGCGACATGATCGTATGCAGTTACGCGCTATCGACTCGTCGAGCATCAGGTGTCACGTCTGACTGTTCCCGCTAAACCTTCGTATGGCCGCCGCCGACCAACAGCTGCGACGAACCGCTCTGATCGGGACGACTGATGACGCCAAGTGCCGCTGTCTCAGGCGACTCCACTGCTCATCCGGTCTGCCATCGTGCTTTGGATGGATGCATCCCGTCCTTTGATGCACGTCTGTCACTCATCTTACTTGACAATGCTTCTACACAGGCTGCAAGCTTATGACTGTAGAGGCTACTGATAGCGTGCATATTGCCTATTCGCTTGTCAGTATCAGTCGGTCCTAACCCAACAAACCTATCATTGGTCATCAAACCGCTACCGCATAGCAGCCATTTGATGTTATTTGTCACATCCCCTTGGTGAGGGGGGTACCTCACGCTCAACCACTCATCTTAAGGCTGGTGTGAACTTGCCAGGTCCGCCTGGTGCATGTCGGTCAGCCACGGTCGGCTAGGCAGTAGGGTGGTTCCCCCACATACTAATATAAGTTCTCATACTTGCTCCCGGTTTGTCCATGTTAGCTCATATTAGCTCATATCAGCTCCCGATAGCTCATAGCAGCTCCCGGTACTAGTTCCCGCCGCTTAAGCTAACAATAGCGCTAACATAAGCTAATACCGTACTCTCCATTTTGATTCGCGTCCGCGAATCGTTTTTTTGGCCTCGCGAAACCGCGAACGAGTAAACAATGTGATTTTTGGCCGAAACGCGAAGTGGTCAAACAATTATTTGACCTGCGTGAATGGTGCTGCGATGGACCGCTTCGTGGTCCGTGGCATCAGTGCCGACGACGCAGCCGAAATCTGCTACGCCAGGTTGACCAACACGAAGGTGGCCCTTGCACAGTGGCTGTGACTTGATGATCGGGTGGCTTGACTTGGTGACTTCTGCAGAAAGTGTCCACGGAGGATTGACATTCAGGTGTCCCCAACTAACAGAAAACTGACCCCTGGTAATCAAAACGACGCCGCGTCTCAGCCCCGTGGTCTCTATTTATGCTACGCACATCACTGGATAGAGAACTCTTTCAGCTATGCGGTGCAGCTTGTAACATTAAATATAGTGCAGTGTGCTGCGTGCTATGGCGGCTCAAATCTTGACATTCAAATTCATGCCAATTTTGCTCATGCGGGCCTCGCCGCGACCGACCGACGTGACCCACGTGGCCCAGGAGCACCTGCGCACAGTGAGGCACAGTCGCGCAGTCAAAACGATTCACATGGCATGCCAAACCGATCTAACAACGCCCCTTCACCCATGCTCGGAAATATACAAGGTTGCTGCGATGCTTGACCCCTTCGTGAGCAGTACTGATGACTTGGCCACTCTACACAACCCTACAAGGTGTGGAGGCTATTGCTCTGTTACCTTGCTCAGCAGGTTGGGTCCCATCTCTCACGCCCGCCCTCCGCTTGCGTGTAGAGCGGGGCAGTGAGGGGGCTAGGAGGGGGTGGGAGGGCAGTGAGGGGGCTGGGAGGGAGTGGGAGGGGCTGGGAGGGGCTGGGAGGGGCTGGGAGGGGGTGGGAAGGGTTGGCGGGGCAGTGAGGGGGCTAGGAGGGGGTGGGAGGGCAGTGAGGGGGCTGGGAGGGGCTGGGAGGGGTTGGGAAGGGGTGGCAGGGCAGTGAAGGGGCTGGGAGGGGGCGGGAGGGGGTGGGAGGCTTCGGCGGGGGCTGGGAGGTGGTGGGGCTGCAAGGGGGTTCGGCCGGAGTAGGCTAGTCAATCCTGCAAGGCAGAGTTGGGTCACGCCAAAGGGTGAGGAGGCGGGCCTAATTGATGGTTTGCCGTGCTTTCTTTTCCAGCAGCTGTGTCGTTGAGTAATGAACAAGGTAATAACGAGACATTCTAATAACTCAGAGTGGTCAGCTCACAACATGACGGTTTGTGCAAGGGGGTCCTTTTTTCTGTGTGGCTGGCTAGAGAGACCTCTATCAAATCGCACCTCGTTGCAATGTCGCGTTATTTCTTGCCCAACGACGGTCTTCCGACGCCGCCTGCACCAAGGAAAGGCTCGTGGAGCAAGCCTGGCGGGCTGAAATGAGATTGTACTTCTGGCTCGATGCCAGCCGCAGTTCCATCGCTGATGCCGCTACATACCACTAGAACAATCGATGGTGAGCAGCTGAGGTGTATCCGCGCTCGCTTGCGCCGGCATGGCCTCACTGGCAAGAGGTAACGCGCCGCTTGCCAGTAGATGCGCAAAAATTCGCAGCTGCCAACGTGATGAACGCTATCGAAAACGGTTCAGTAATGAAAGAGTATTTGCATGAAGATTACCAACCCCATGTTGGGGACTCCTGATTGACATGTCATGCAAGGAATGGCTGTCTTGAATATTTATAAGCACACCCACGTTGTCAAAGTTGTGTTTTGCTGCAACTTATGCATCGGGAAAAAGTAAACAATGTTTTTTGTGGATCGGGAAAGAGTATTTACTAGAGATTCGTGGCCTCGCGAATCAAAAGGGAGAGTGCGGTACGCCACTTTTTTCTAGTAGGTTTACCCGTACGGAGCATCAAAGTAAGGAGCTCATTTCAGCAATTGGGTATTTGTTGGCGTCATTGACCTCATTGTGCCGTAGCACCGCATCCGTCATGGTACCAAGAACTAGTCGCCGCCAACGGCCTCACTTCCCTTGAAACTGACGCTAAGCATCCTGTCTGGCTAATGTGGCGCGACAAGGAACACCACAGTACGCTGTATTGCTGCTGCTACGTCTGCCTTGTTGCTCACAAACTGCACTATTGACAGGCCTGTGTAGTCATCAAGCAAAGTCACAAAGTATCGGCTGACATCTCTGCCAAGCTGACTTAATGACACAGTGTGCAACAGCTGCAGTGGTGTTGTTACAAGTCGCATTGGAGGGGAGGGCGAGAGCAACCTGCTTATGTTGTTTGCCTGCTGCACACCCTCCACACACCCCACGCTCCCTCCCTACTGCTGCGAACTGTTCTGCCAACACACCCACGCCCTCAACCATTCCTTTTCAGTTTTCAGTACTGACTGGACAATTTTCAGTAATGACTAGACATTATCAGTATTAAATGGACATTATTCAGTACCGACTGAACTATATTCAGTACTGACTGGACAATTTTCAGTACTGAATAGAACATTGTTCAATCCGAAGGTGAGCCTGACAGGACTCGATCTAGGGACCTCTCGCACAATCACCACTTCCAGGTCTTTAAGACCTCTAGTACCGGTCGTAAGACCTTTAGGACCCAAAACAACAGGCGGGTCTCGGCAGCCTGCTGCTGGGTTTTCGAGTGCGGGACTTGTTTTCCCTGCACGTAGCCGACCAGCTCGACGAGCACGGCCAGCCCGTGTACACAGTCATCCTTGTCTCCAAAGCAGACATCCCGGACTTGAAGTGCAGAAATAGTGGAGCACCTACATGAGCATCAGATGCAGGCACAATCTGATGTGACATGCAACCCCTTATCCATCAACCTTCAAGTGCGTAGCAAGGCACAAGTTAGACGCCGCCAACTGCAAGCAACTAACCGAAAACGTACCCCTGGTAGTAGAATGGTTGTAACTCTGCACTCACTCTGCACTCACCGCGCCAAATAATTCGCTCGATGATCCACAATATTGGTAAAACAAATATGACGTGCCAGTTCGCCAACACGGTGTCAGCGTACTGCCGGTGCCGCTGAAGCGAGACGTTGTAGATGGTGACGTCGCATGTACGCGCGCCAGGGCATCAGCCGACGAGCCCCAGCCAGTGCGGAGGGCGTCCGCATCATCTGCTCTGGGTATTGAGCTGCTGTGTGCTGCTGCTATGTGCTGGTGGACAGGCTGCTGTGTGCTGGTGGACAGGCTGCTGGTCATGGTTAGGGTACCTGTGATGATTGTGGCGTCGAATGTACGCGCGCCAGGGCATCAGGTCCCGCATGTACCCACCGCGCCGCAACTGCCAGGCATGTACTGAGAGTGACATTGGAATCACCTGAACACCTCAAATAGCGCAATGCTTCTCAATTCAGGACATCGTGTGTGTACCGCACAATATGATCACCACCGCACTTCTGGTAACGCTAGCCTTGATTGCTGTGGGCCTGGCGGGTAAGCGAGCGACCCTCGGCAGCTGCTGACCCTTAGTGTAGGCCAATACTCGAGCCCCACGCTGCTTCGCGCAGATGCGGCACGCACTGGCGCTGGCCTCAAACCACACCTCGGCTTTACGGCAAGACACTTGACGGTAAGGACGCAAATCATCACCAGCGTCCACGCAGTGTCGCCTCCTAGTTCGATGTGTTTCGGATGGCAGCGGAGGGGGCCCTGTATAGCAGCAGATAGAGCCTGAGGTCCCACACCGCATCATCTGCAGATTGGTCTCTGGGTATCGAGCGCCTGACTGATGCTGGTGTGTGCTGGGGGCCTGTATATATGACAGGGGGGCCTGTACATGTATATGCTGGTGGACAGGCTGCTGGTCATGGTTAGGGTGCCTGTCATGATTGCGTTGTAAACAAAGTGTGTCTTTGAACCAACGGGCTGCACTTGTTTACTGACGATTAGCCGGGTCCCTGTGCAGACTGCCCGAGCTCCCGCCCCCGACCAGCCCTATGCCATTCGTGTGGCAATGACCATGGTGGTTGGCCCCAACGAGACGCTGGTCACCTTCCTCCCTGGAAATGAAAAATGGCATACCAACGTGTATGCCCCACTGACAGTGAGTGAATACAAAAGCACATATGTCTCACTACTGCGGAGCAGCATGCACAGGAGCATGTGGAATGGTGATGACAGCCCCCTTGTCCCTCACTAGGGCCTCCATTTGAGCCGGACCAGTAGTATCCACTAGCAGCCACTAGCGGGAATATACTAGTGGGCAATAGTGGCCCGACTCAAATGGTGTTATTGGGCTGTGTGGAGTAAACCCAGTGCACATGGCACATGAGCCGCCTACCACCTACATTATTGCCTGACCCGTTAGGGCTATTGTGTAGAGTTAGCATGACAAAACATGCACTAATTGTAAGCTGATGACAGCTCAGATGGGGGGGGCACACACTACTGTGCCTCAGCAGGCTGCTGCTGCTGCTGCTGCTGGGCCTTTGGTGGCTGGTCTCGCAGCCGCTTGTAGCCCAGGCCAGGGTACTCCTTGCCCTTGGCTGGCAGCGCTCCCTGCTCTGGCCAGTAGAACAGCTCCAGCGGCCGCCACTTGCTCTCCCCAATGCGTTGCATGTTCAGAGCTGCATTGCACTCCCTGTCCAGCCACCTGCCTGGCTGTGGTGCTGGCTTGGCTTTGGCAGCCTTGCCCTTGCCCTTGCCCTTGGTGGGCTGGGTGGGCTCAGCTGCCGGCTTGCTGCGCTTGGCTGGAGGGGGAGTGCTTGGCCCTGGCTCTGAGGTTGCTGGCTGTGTGGATGCCTAACTGCAGCGTGGGGCCTGTGGGGGCTTGCGGGGGGCCACTACAGGGCACCACATCAGGCCCCGCACTGGCTGGTCACGCTCCTGGCTCCAGGCTGGGCGCACCAGGCGGGGTTCCACCTGCCCTGCTGGGGGCTTCCAGCCTGCAGGCCTTGTGGCACTGAGTGTGTTCAGCTGGGGACACGCACCTTTCTGTTTCTTTCCCGGGTCCTTCTTGTGCTTGCCGCTGCCCTTCTTAGCCATCACGCGATGCGCATTAAGACGGGCGGTGGCCTTTGCAAGCAACTTGGGTTTCCCGTGACAATATACGTTTGTGTGACGCAGCCATACCCAGCCATACAAGGACAAGGCAACAAGGGTATGGGCAGGCAGGCAGGCAGGCAAGCATACGTCGCGACAACATACGTCGTGACAGGCAAGCATACATCGCATACAAAGACTCTCGCGACAGCCTGAGGTCTGACAATGGTGTTGACAGCCCCAGGAGAAAAGCAGCAGGTTGTGCTTACCAGAGCTGTGCAGCAGAGCAAGTAGGGATGTGAGGTCACCAGCCTAGCTCAAATGCCCCTGCAGAGGGTTGGGCTCTAGGCAGCCTGGTTCCCGGGAGCAAGGCAGAGCCGTAGCTGCCAGTGAGGGTTTGTGAACTTCAACCAGTATGACGAGCCCGGGCTCATGAGCAGCTTCAGCGGTAAGGTGAGTGTAGCTGTAATGAAGCCACAACGGACTTGCGTCCAGGCGGCAGGGTCTCAGAGAGTAAGGCAACCTGGCTGGGGTGTTGAGATTTGAACAGCACCACACCTATGAGCTGGTGGTTTGCTGCACTGGCAAGCTGCTGGCGGCCTGCCTCCCACCCCAGGACCTGCTGCCTGCTTGCAGGTTTCTGTGCCTTCCTCCGCTGCTTCGCCCCTGGCCAACCTGGAGGTCCTCAACTTGTACAACTCCAACAGCAGCAGCCCCCCAACACCAGTGGATGTTGGAGGGGCTGCACTGGTGTACGGCCTTGCATGGCACAGCTGGAATACAGCATATGCAAGCGTGAACGCGGCTTACACGGCTGTGAGGGGCGCATGGAGAACGATGTGGGCGTCGGGACTCGCACCGTGGAGAGTGGTGGAGAAGCCGTTGGTGCCGAGCCTTAATCACGCTGTAACTGCCCTGGTGGCAGCTTCGACAGCAGCCAATGCCACGCTCGAGGCCTTGGGCGACTTGGTGGCAGCGGTCGCCGGGCTGGCCGAGACGGTGGTCGTTATTCCGGGAAGGCTCGGCGGTGTCAGGGGCGCGCCCGGGCTGCGCGCCTCGTCCCTGGCTGGTCAGAGTCTGGTGGTCGCGGCGGAGCTGTTGGCATCTGGAGCAAACAACGCGCTGGCCGCTGCTGCTGCCCTTGGGGCCAACGAGGACACCCTGGTGCCCGTCACTGCCGCACAACAGGTGGAGGACTGATGCGTGTGTCGTTAGTCTTGATAGGGGTCGGGGTGAGGTCGTGTACCGGGTTCGGGGTGGGGAGGGGTGACATGCTGCATGCTAAACAGCGATCTGGTGCGATGGGGTAAGCAAAGCAGTTAGTGGGAACCTAGCATTGAGTAATAGTGTGACCCTGGGTGCTCGCCCTGTATGCAGGCGGCTGCGCACGCAACAAGGGCCAGCATCCTTGCCAAAAGCTTCAGCAACTCCATGCCAGCAGCATCAGCCATTGCGGCTCTTCCACCACCCGTCACAACGGGTCCTGCTGGCGCACTGCCAGAAGTGGCCGTGGCTGCAGCTGAGGCAGGCGCGGCAGCTCAAGCGGCCGTCAAGGCAGGCGGCAGTGGCTCCTTGCAAGACGCAGTGAATGCTGCCTGGATGGCTGCAGAAGCGGCAACCAGCGCTGTGTCAAAAGCCCTGGCCATCGCCCTAGCCGCAGCGCCTGAGGACAAGCCAGTGCGCATTCAAAGTGGCACCAACGCGACATTTGTGACCCGCCGCGACGCCACCTCCGTGGCCCAAGCTATGGCCGCGGCCGCCAGCTGCGGCTCAGCTGCCGCAGCGGTCACGGCCAGCGCAGCGCTGGTGGCTCAGGAGGTGCTGCCGTCCGCCGGCACCCGGGGGCTGAACTCCAACATGTCCGCCACGCCGGCGGGCTTGGATGACGGAGCCATGCTGAACGTGGCTGCAAGAGCAGCGGCAGCTGCCAATGACACCAGCACAGCAGCCCTGGGCGTTGTGACAGTGGCCACTAACCCCAACCCTAGCCCCAGCCCCAATCCCAATCCCAGCCCCTCTCCACCTTCCATCAGATTCCCCTCCTTCACGCCTATTGACAACGCGTTGTATGCCACTGCTGTGGCCGCTGAGGGGGTGTATCGGGCTGGGGACTCGGACTATACAGCGGGGCGTGTTTCCATTGGGACGGACGAGGTCTTCAACTGGTTTGATGACAGCAGGCCCTTCCCCAGGTCCGTAGCCATCATCGCTGCACCCACCAGCAGCTGCCCTGCGAGGTTGGTTGCTGTGCGCAATGCATCAGAGCTGCCAGCCTTCAAGGATGGGACAAACGATAAGGTGACCAGCTTCTTTGACAACAGCACAGGGGTGGTGACGTCACAGGGTATGGTGTGGCTGAATCTTCACACTAGCACGGGCAACGCCAGCACCCTGCCCGGTATGCTGGCCAGCACCCTGCCCACCACCATCACTGAGGACATCCAGGGCCTGAGTGGCTGTCCATTGGGGACGGATTTGGACCGCTTGATGCAGACAGCAGCCCGCTACAACGGTCTTGTGGCGTGCAGCAGCAGCAGCAGGAGTGCGCTGCCATGGAGGGCGGTGAGTGGGCGGCTGGGGTGCACCGGGCATGGGGTTGGGGTTGGCTGCTGATGCTGTTGGTGCACTACCAAGGCATTGGCACTGAATTCCAGGATGGGTGACTGGAGAGGAGCACGAAACACATCATGGTGGCAGTGAGTCACCGGGCTGGGCCAGGCTGGTTTTGTCATTGGGGTTCGTTGATTGGCGTTTCATTGATTGCGCATCAGACTGTTGTGCATTAGCCAGGCGTCCCCAGCCTAGGGTGCCCTGCGTGCCCTGCGTGCCCCACCTCCAGGTCCTGCAGGTGTGCATTAGCCAGGCCCTGGATGCATTAGCCAGGCGGTGGTGTTTGGTGCTGAAGGATGAGTCCATCAATCCCTAACAGACAGCTACCAATCCAAGCTAAATGGCACACTGCGTGATGGTGATGGTGGGTTTACACTGTTGAAAACGGCAGCCTGGTAAGGCTGCCTGGTCCATCACCCTGGCTTCCTGTGCAGTGGGCCATGCAGCGGGAGAGTGTTGCCTGTGTGTATGCAGTGGATCGCTGACCACAGCCTGGTGTCAGCTGCCGCGAGCAACAACAGCAGTAGCAGCAGCCTGGCTGCCACGAGCAACAACTCAATAAGCAGCCTGGCTGAAGCGCAGCCATCGTTTGCCACCGCACAGGCAGTCATCACCCTCAAGGTGACTTGCTTGGACCCGCAGCCCCAGCCCCTGCCCCTGCGGCCTCAGCCTGCTGCCCTCACTGCCCCTGCCCATGCCCCTGCAACCCTGCCTGCTGCTGCTCCTGCTGCTCTCAACCCTGCTGCACCCTGCCTGACACCATAACTTTCCCCACCAGCGTTCCACCGTCGCCTCCCCTGCTCCACACCCCCTGCGGCTGCCCATTTCGCCCCCGCTGCTGCCTCCCAGAGCCTTGACAGTGGGGGAAAAAGACAGTGCCTGGGCTGCAAGAGGTGCACGGATGGTCCCTGCGTGGGAATTGAGTATGGAACATAGAGGGTTAGATTGTAACCCCTCCCGCCCCTGCTGCTGCCCACAGAGCGGTGGCAGATTGCTGGCCCGGTCTTACAGCCCCCAGCTTGGCGCCTACGTCTCGTCCCAAGGTCGCTGGAGGGTGTGCGGCAGCGGTCTGCAGGTCAGGCGTGATGCTGATGTGACCACTTGCATGCATCGCCCTGCTTGTTTGCCTGCTCCTGGGCCGGGGACTGGATGTGGCTGCGCTACCCTGGCCAGCTAGCCTGCAGCCGTGCCGCAACCCGCCTCAAGCCCCACCTACCCACTCATTAACCCCCATCTGCCTCATTCTGCTGCCACTCAGTGCCTCTGCCTCTGCCTCTGCCTCTGCCTCTGCCTCTGCCTCTGCCTCTGCCTCTGCCTCTGCCTCTGCCTCTGCCTCTGCCTCTGCCTCTGCCTCTGCCTCTGCCTCTGCCTCTGCCTCTGCCTCTGCCTCTGCCTCTGCCTCTGCCTCTGCCTCTGCCTCTGCCTCTGCCTCTGCCTCTGCCTCTGCCTCTGCCTCTGCCTCTGCCTCTGCCTCTGCCTCTGCCTCTGCCTCTGCCTCTGCCTCTGCCTCTGCCTCTGCAGTGGAGCGTCTCCCCGCCCGGGGTGAGCGGGTCAGGGGATGCACAAACACCAGTTGCCAGCTGCTGCCAGGGGGGGGCAGCAGGAGGGGTGGGCAGCCCAGGGGCAGCACCAGCACCAGCTGCCAGCTGCTGCCAGGGGGGGGCAGCAGGAGGGGGGGGCAGGTTAGGGACAGCACCAACACCAGCTGCCAGCTGCTGCCAGCCCAGCCCAGCCCATCCGTGTTGGGGATGGGGGGGTGGGGCTGGAAGTGTTCCGGGTGGTCCGAGTGGGCTAGTCAGCACTGCAAGGCAAAGTTAGGTCACGCCAAAGTATGTTCCCACAAGCCTACTAAATGGAATGACGTGATGTCTTCTCCAACAGCTGTGTCGTTGGGTTAGGAACAAAGTTGACACTCGAAAGTCTGGAAAGTCACAGTGGTCAGCTCACAACATGCCGATTTGTGCAAGGGGGTCCCTTTACCTGTGTGGCTGGCTTGAGAGACCTCTTTCCATTCGCACCTCGCAGCAATGTCGAGTGTCAACTTGCCCAACGACGGTCCTCCGACACCGCCTGCACCAATGAAAGGTTTGCGGAGCGAGCCTGGCGGGCTGAACATTGATTGTACTTCCTGCTCGACAGCCGGCGCAGTTCAGCCACTGATGCCGCTACATACCACTACTGCAAATGATGGTGAGCAGCTGAGGTGTGTCCGCGATCGCTTGCGCCGGCATGGCCTCACTCGCAAGAGTTAACGCGCCGCTTGCCAGGAGACGCGCAGTTATTCGCAGCCTCCAATGTGACAAACGCTATCAAAAACGGTACAGTATTGAAAGAGTATTTGCATGAAGATTACCAACCCCATGTTGGGACATCCTGACTCCCACTCCTCTCCCTCCTCCTCTCCCTCATCCCCCCCTCCTCATGCGACAGCTTTGGCGCCACCTACCATTGAGTTATGGTGAACTTGAGGGTGCTGCTACAAATTTGGTGACAGCCGCATGCTCAAAGAATTGGTGAGACAATTAGGTGGCGAACTCTCTTGGTGAAATCACGAACAAGGCGTATCACTACGGTATATGTGCTGCGTATGCACTTACGAAAGGCGCACAACACATGCTTAACGCACTGTGCCAAGAGCCTACCATCAGGCCCCATATTCTGTGATGCCATCAAAACAAAAGAGCTAGGACGGACAGATGCACGATAAAGAGATAAAATGAAAACACCATGCGCAAGGCGGGCCGGCGGAACAGCGCCAGACCACCTTTGTCCAAAGTCTGCAGGAAGCTCAGCAGCGGCACAACTGCGGGGCTGCAGCGCATGCCCCGGCCTCGTATCAAACCCGCCATAGGCTGATAGGTAACAGTGCTGCCGCCTTGCAGCGCAGCGCTTTCGGGATCCCAATCGTCCAATTCGATCGCGATGCCGCCGGCGCCAGCCAGTCTGTCGTCTCGCTTCTTGTCGTGGCTGAAGGCGCTCATCGCCGACGCCTTTAGCGACACAGGCAGTTGAGACGCTTGCATGGTGGACGGACCGGCGCTGGGCTGTGGAACGGCCGCGCCGGCTGCACCGTGTGCGGCGAGCCAGTCGTTCATACGATGCTGCTCCGCCTTCAACGCAGCCTCCAGCTGTGCTTTCTGTACCTGCAAGCGCGCCATCCATGCACCCAATGTGTTAGGACGTCATGAGGATGTCATAGGCTTGGCTTTGCCCCTTGCATGATGGCAGGGTCGTGCCCCTCACCCGCAGGTACTCCACCTCTGCCACCAATTGCCTATCGGGCAGGCTGATGCTGGCCGGCACCCCAGGACTGGCAAGGGGCTGGAAGGAGCGGGAGGTGCCAACCTGCAGTTGCGTCCAGGCCAGCAACTCAGACACAGCAGACCTGCAATGCCAGCAGGTTCGCTGGCCAAGCAAGCACACATTCCAGCTTGTGCCAGCCATGTGCTCCAGCCGTGTCTGTTATGCTTGCCCTACCGGCCTTCTCATCGCCCTCCGTCCTTCTCTCCTTCCCTGGCCCCAGCCTGGCCCGGCTCACCTGGGGTGTGTTGTTGCTGCTGCTGCTGGCGGCAGAGTCCCTGAGGCTTTGACGCAGCTCTGCAGCCTCCCTGCCTGCCTGAGCAGCTGCGTGTTGTGCCTCAGCCAGCTGTTGCTGCAGGGCACCCACCTGGCTGGATGCGAGCCTGCAGCCACCAGCATCACTACACAGGGCTGGGGGACCACACCACGTCATGGGCATGGGGTGCATGGAGATTGTCGCATTGGCCCAGGCAAGACTGCAATGTGGATGGGAAGGCTTGACACTGCCATGACTCGAGCAGCAGGCCCTTACCCTGTCATGTTCATCCCCAATGCCAGCAGACACTTTACCTCTGGCATGACTGGGCACTGGCCACTAGCCAAGCCTTCCCTAACCTAGAGCTGTGCACCTGCATAGCGCCCCTCCACAAGCTGCTGGGGCCAGCAGGCCAGACACCTTCACCTGCTGCTCACAGCTAGGGCTGCACACTGCAGGCCAGCTGAGTGCAACACAACACAACTAGCTGCACCCTGAGTTGACCACGCCCTGACCTGGCGCTGCTACACCCTGACCACTACTGCCCTGCTACACACTGAGCCCTGGGCACTGCTTCACCTACCGAGCAGATGCCAGCTCAGCCTGTGCCTCTTGCTGTGCCGCCAAGGCTGCAGCCAGCTGCTGATCCAGACCCTGCACGCGCTGCTGTAGGCCGGCTTCTTGCTGCTGCAGCTGCTGCCGCTGCGCTTCCCACTGCTCATGTTGCCCTGCCCACCACTGCTGCAACTGCTCCAACTGCCGTCCCTGCTGCTCCAGCTGCTGCTGCTGCTGCCGGACCTGCTGCTGCAGCTGTAAGGCTTCACTGGCATCCCTCTGACTGCTGGCTTGCTGCGCTGCTGTCATGCGCGATTCGAGTTGAACCAGCTCCTGCTGGAGCCCTTGGCGCTCGTCTTCAAGATACTGCAGGGCGCGCTGCCCCTCTTCAACGGCTTGGCTGGCAGCTTCCGCCTCCGCCTTCAGAGCAGACACCTCGCGCGTCAGACGAGCCACCTCCGCCTCGGCTCGCTCTGCGTTCGCTCGCATGTCCGCCGCTTGCGCATCTGTTTGAAATTGAAGCTCCGACAGCCGGGTGCGGGCCTCTTGCAGGTCGACTGCCTGCCTTGCCGCATCGGCCTGGACGGACTGTAGCTGCGAGGCAAGCGCTGCACGCTCCCCTGCCGCTTTCAGAGCGTCGTCCAGGGCAGCTTGCAGCTGTGCCACCTGCTGTTCAAGGACGTCGCGCTGCTGCGTTGAGGCGGAGTCGGATATTCGCAGCTCAGACAGTTCCGCCTGCAGGGCTGACTTGAGAGACTGCAAAGGACGGCAAAGCAAACGACCCACTTGGAAAGCGCAGACACTAAGCACGCCCTATCCTAGTCCTGCAAGAAAGCAGGATCGTACCCCACACGGACTGCCCAGCTTCTAGCTTTGCTGAGCATGATGAGTTGACTCCGCCTGTGCCAACACTCGTCTTGCTCCTTGGCCTGCCACCCGCCCTTGGCCTGCCACCCACCTCCACATCCGCCAGCTGCTCAAGGGCAGCATCGCGCTCATGCCCCGCCGCATCCCTCTGTTGCTGCACAGCCTCCAGCGCTGCCCTGAGCCCCGCAGCCTCCTCTAAGGCCACTGAGGCTGCAGAGGCCGCTGCATCACCAGCCTGGGCGCGGCGCAACATCTCAGCCATAGTGGCATCGCTGGCCTTCAGCTGGGCCTGATGGCAGGGCAGGGGCAGCGCATGGGCAGTGCTGGAGGCTAAGGAGGGCAGTGTCAGAGGCAGCAGCAGAGGCAGCAGCACAGGGATGAGACAGTAGCAGCCCTCCTTATGGGGGTCAGAGCAAGGTGATGATGTGATAGCCATACGTTGAGGCAGGCGCTGAGAAGCAGTATGAAAGAAAGGGCAGTGGCAAAGCTGGGCTGCACCCATGGCAGTGGCAGCTACCTGGCTGCAGCCGGGCTACAGCTACAGCGTATACAGCGCCTGCTGAGGTCCAGGCCAGGGGCATGAGCAGGTGCAGCATTGCTGAGAGCTAGGAACTGAGAGCTAGGCCAGAATCCTATGAGCAATGTCTGACCTTCAGCGCATATAGCTCCTGCTGCTGCCCGCTCAGCAGCTCTTGCAGCTGCAGCTGCAGCCGCTCCGCAGCCAGCACTCGCTCCTCAGCAGCCTCAGCGTCCCGGGCGCAAGCCGCAGCCTCAGCCCTAGCCTCAGCCAGGGCCTCCCTGAGCCTCGACACCTCCTGGCCGCCCCCTTGGCTGCCCTCACGCACGGCTGGGGCATGGCTGAGCTGTGCGCGCAGTGCGTCCAGCTCCCGCTGCTGCTCCTCCACCTCCTGTCTGGCTGAGCCCAGCAGGCTCTGCAGCCGCTGCACTTCTTGCTCAAGTTCCAGCTGCCCTGGGCCCTCCTGCCCCTGGACCTCAAGCCGCTCCTGCCCCAGCTCCTTGCTGTGTTGCAGGGCACCCTCCTGCGGCTGCTGCTGCAATGCTGCTGTCAACTGAGCTTGTGTATCAGCTAGCTGCTGCATGAGGCTGGCAATGCGTGAGGCGGCATCCGCCCGGTCTTGGGACAAAACCTGCCATGTACCACAACGTGGGCCACGTATGGGAAGACCTCGTTGTGGAGGGTTCGGGTTAGGAAGGGTGTGCAAAAGGTTAGGGTCAGGAGGAAGGGGAGGAGGAGGAGCGGCAGGGAGGCAGTGGCAGGGCATGCATCGCAACAGGGCGACTATAAGTGTGGAGGCGGTGGCAGAGGCAGCCCGTTGCATCTGACAGGCAGTGAGACAGGGGCACTCGCCCAAGGCTCTCCCCTAAACCTCCTGCCCTGACGGCCTCCACCCTTCACCTCCCGCCCTTCAAGCAGCGGCCCCTCTGGCTCCAGCCGTCACCTCAGCCCTCACCACCTCCTACCACAGCACCCACACCTTGGCCCCTGCCCCTTGCTTACCAGCTGCAGGTCCGCTGCCCTCTCCTTCTCATCCTCCAGCTCCAGCTCCACCTGCTCCAGCACAGTCTGCCTCTCCGCCAGTTGCCTTTGCAGCTGCGCCAGGTGCTCTGCTGCGGCCACCTCTCTCGCCCCCTCCATCTCACCCGCTGCCTGTGACCCGCTCGCCACCTGATCCTGGTCCTGATCCTGAACTTGCAGGTGAGCCTGATTAGGCAACTGCGCCTGGGCTGTTTCCAGCTCTGCCTGGAGCTGCTGCATCCTGGCCTCCGCCTGCCTGGCCAGTTCTGCAGCCGCAGCTTCCCTGCCCACCACCGCCTGCTCCCTGTCCTGAGCTGCCTGCAGTGCCTGCTCCAACCCAGCCAGCTGAGCTTCCAGCTGCCGCAGGCTGCTGCCCTTCTCAGCCTCCGCCTGGGCCAACCGCTGCTGCAGCTCCTCCAGCCGTGCCTGATACTCCCCTAAGCCGCCCTGCCCAGCCGCCACCTGAGCCTCAGCTGCCTCCACCCTGGCCTTCAGGGCCGCTGCCTGCTGCTCAGCCTCCAGCAGTGCCGTCTGCAGCTGCCCTACGCGCTCCCGCTCCTCCTCAGCCTCCCTGCTGGATGCCTCCGCTGCAGCCTGTCTGCTTGCCGCTGTGGCCTCAGCTGCTGCCAGGGCGACCTGCAATGAGGCAAGCTGCTGCGCGGCGGCAGTGGCAGCAGCAGCAGCCGTCTCGGCAGCTTTTGTGCTTGATGCACGGGCTGCCTCCACCTCTGCTTGCAACTTTTCGACCTGCGCCTGGGCTTGAGCGGCAGCTGCTGCTGCTGCCTCTTCCTGTGACATTGCCTCATCCCGCGCTTGCATGGCTGCAGCAGCCCGCTCTGCCGCCCGCTCATAAGCAGCATTGAGCTCCTCCTGCTCGCTGACGCGCTCCGCCTCAGCCTGAGTCAGTGCATGCAGCTGCTGCTGCAGAGCAGCCGCCACTAGAGCTTGCTGCTGGGCCGCCTGCTCGGCATCCTGCAGCTGCTGTTCTAGGTGCAGCTGCTGCGCACGCTGCCGCTCAATCACAGCGCTGTGTTCCTGTACGACCACCTCTGCCTCTGCAAGCCTCGCTTCTGCCACCATCACCGCCTGCCTAGCAGCTTCTAGCTCAGCCACCAACCGCTGCACTTCATCCTGACCCGCTTGCATGGCCCTAGCATGTGACACAGCCAGCCCCTCTGCTTCCGACACTCGCGCCTCCATGTTCACCGCATGGCGTTGCAACTCCTCCATGCGACCATGCAGGTGTGACACCTCTTGCGCTGAGTCAGCAGCCTGCTGTTGTGCAGCAGCTAGGGCAGTGACCAGCCTAGCTACTTCGGCTTCAGCCTGCTCCACAGCTGCCTGCCCTGCTGCTGACACGGCCTGACCCTCCTGGGCGGCTGCCAGCGCTGACTTCAACTCCTTCACTCGCGCTACCTGCTCCCCAAACTTCTGCTTGCCCAGGGCCAGCTGGCTGGACAGCTTAGCCACCTTCCGCTCTGCTTCCTCCACCCTCAGCTCAGCCGCCTCCACCTTCTGACCAGCTTCTTTCAAGGCCGCGGCAGTGGTGCCAGCAGCTGCTGCATCATGTGCAGCCAGGGCTTGGGCCACAGCCTGCTCCTCATGAACCACTGCAGCTGCTGCAGCTTCAGCCAGGGACTGCTGCAGCTGCTCCTCCGCCTGAACCCTAGCCAGCTCCAGCTGCTCCCTCCCACGCGCTTCAGCCAGTGCCACCTTCCGCGCAGCTTCTGCCTCAGCAGCTGCCACCTCCTGGTCTGCCTGCTCCTGCGCCTCAGACAGAGCTGCAGCCAGGCTGGCGGCACGAGCCTGGGCCTGCGCTAGTGCTGCCTCCAATTGCTGCAGCTGTGGCTCAAGGGCGTTCAGGCGGCGCTGGGTGTCGCGGGCGCCCTGCAGTAAACAAAGCAAGGCAGGCTGGGGTAAAGGGGGTCTGTGCAGGCAACATGCAGGCATGTGCAGGCATACGGATCGACCTGGGCTTGGGCAGGCGGGCAGCGGGGTCAAGTGAGGGTGGTGTCACATTCAGACGGGAGAGGGCATTGCACCGCAGTGCTAGAGGAGGCGGCAGTGGTGAGGCATAGCTTGCAGCGGAGGCATGTTTGCAAGGCAAGGCTAGGCAGGGCAACATGTGGCGTGATTGGCTAGCTGCCAGTGCTTTGCTGCGGTCTGCTACCAGTGCCAAGGGCAGCATAACCGTGTCACCCCTGCAGTTCGCAGTGCAAGATGGTGTGAGCTGCCGCTGCTGCTGCTGCTGCTGATGTCGCTGCTCCTGCTGCTGCTCCTCTTCCTGCTGCTCCTCCTCCTCCTGCATCTGCTGCCACGCACTATAGGCAGATACCCAATACAGTGCAATCAACACTAGGGGGGTTGATGCGCTTCTGCCTGACCTGCAGCGCCTCGTCCTTCATCTCCAGCTCAGTTGCAGCATCCAGCAGCCGCCCCTCCAGCTCGTCCAACTGACTCTGCAGCGAGTTCAGCTGCAGCCACCGCCAACAGGCCACACAAATCACTCCCACCCAGCCCCCCTCACACAAAGCGAGCAGCGGCAGCAGCAGGAGTGGTAGCGGAAGCAGGCAGGCAAGAGCAACGGCGCAAGGCAGGGTTTGTCAAACAGCAGCAGCAGAAGCAGCAGCAATAGTGGAGAATACATCGGTCCACCTCCGCCTCCTCATTCCCCGCCTCCTGCTCCCCTTTGTACCACCGCCTAAAGCCTTACCTGCTGCTCTGCCATCTCAGCGGCATGCTCAGCTTGGCCCAGCTTCTCCTCAGCTTCCTGGGCACGGGCGGCGGCAGAGGCAGCTGCCTCCTGCGCCGCCGCCTCCCCAGCAGCCAGGCGGGTGACCTGCCAGCAGTGAGCACAGCGTGGGCCAGCAGTGAGCTGTGCAGCACACCACAAACCGGGTTCCTGCCTGCCTGCCCTCCTGCCTGCCCTCCTGCCTGCCCTCCTGCCTGCCCTCCTGCCTGCCTGCCTGCCTGCCTGCCTGCCCTCCTGCCTGCCCTCCTGCCTGCCCTCCTGCCTGCCCTCCTGCCTGCCTGCCTGCCTGCCTGCCTGCCTGCCCTCCTGCCTGCCCTCCTGCCTGCCTGCCCTCCTGCCTGCCCTCCTGCCTGCCTGCCTGCCCTCCTGCCTGCCCTCCTGCCTGCCTGCCTGCCTGCCTGCCCTCCTGCCTGCCTGCCCTCCTGCCTGCCCTCCTGCCTGCCCTCCTGCCTGCCTGCCTGCCTGCCTGCCTGCCCTCCTGCCTGCCCTCCTGCCTGCCCTCCTGCCTGCCCTCCTGCCTGCCCTCCTGCCTGCCTGCCTGCCTGCCTGCCTGCCTGCCCTCCTGCCTGCCCTCCTGCCTGCCTGCCCTCCTGCCTGCCCTCCTGCCTGCCCTCCTGCCTGCCTGCCCTCCTGCCTGCCCTCCTGCCTGTCTCCCTGCCTGCCTGCTTACAGCCCCCTGGCCCTGCTGGATCCCTCACCTGCTCCTGCAGCTCTGTGAGCCGCTGCTGGAAGCCCTCATCGCTGCTGTCCAGCCGCTGCTGCAGGGCCTGCAGGGCTGCTGCCGCCACCTTCTCAGCCTGCTCCCTGGCCGCTGCTGCCTGCTCCTCTGCCTGCTGCCTAGCTGCCGCTGCCTGCTCCTCTGCCTGCTGCCTGGCTGCTGCTGCCTGCTCCTCTGCCTGCTGCTGCGCAGTCAGCAGCTGCTGCTGGAGGCTCGTGACCTGCTGCTGCAGCTGCTGGCGCTCCTGCTGGTGCTGCACCAACTCCTGCTGCTGCTCTGTGGCCACACCAGCCAGCTGTACACACAACAGCAGCGACAGCAGCAAGAGGAGTTGAGGGCAGTAAGAACAGGATCAGCAGCAGCTTCCTGGCACTAGACATCAGTCAGATGTGTGAAGTGTAGGGGATGTGTGAGGCACTGGTATGTGTGAAGCACGTGTACATACGTGGCACCTGACTCTGTGTAGGGGGATGTGTTAAGGCAGGTGTGTGCACACCTGGCTCTTGTAATGCTCCACCCGACGGATGCTTAGAGACAGCGGCAGCTACAGTGCAGCCTGACTAGCACTGTGGGGTGAGGTGAAAGCAGCCTGTGCTGCCTGCAGCTTGGCTTGGACATCACCCAGCTCAGAGAGCAGCCTGTTTGTTGTGGCTGACCCAGTTTGCGCATCATGTCCTTGGGGTCATGAATGTTCGGCTGCTGTTGAGTAGGACTGTGCCATGTCCACACTCCCTTACACCTGCTTCTGGCTGGAAGCACCTTTCTCACACATTAGACATCATATGCCCCTGCCCTAACCCCTGCCCCATATCCTGCCCCTGCCCTTGGACCATCCCCTGCCCCACCCCCATCTCCACCCCCATCCCATCCCAACTAGAGGCAGCCTTGCTGCACTCACTGAGTTACTCTCCACTCCCCTCATCTTATACCTCTAGTCAGTTCCCCAATCCTCCTCGGCCCCAACCCCTGCCGCCCCTGACCTGCCCCTGCTCCCCTGACCTGCTGTCGCAAGGCGTCTGCCTCTTGCTTGAGGCTGTCACCAGCAGCCTTGACCTTGTCATAGCTAGCCTTGCCCTTACGCAGCTTGGCCTGCGCCACAGGCAGCAGCACTGCAGCCAGGCTGACAACAGGCTGAGGCAGAGGCTGACGCTGAGGGTGAGGTTGAAGCTGAGGCTGGGGCTGGGGCTGAGCCAGCCTGTCAGCATGGCCGTGCATGGATTTGCATGGGTTGGCTGGAGCATTGGCTCAGAGCTCACCTGCAGGTCCGCAACCCGTGCCTCCAACTCGACCACCTTGTCAGTGACTGATGCTGCACTGCTGCTCAGCTGCAACTCAGCCGCCTGACCAGAGCATCGGCATGGGCATACTCAGTCAGTAAGTCAGTGAGTTAATCAGTCAGGCAGTCAGGCGGTCAGGCGGTGAGGCAGGCAAGCAGGCAGGAGGGGTACAGTCCAGGCTGGTTGGGCAAGCTGTCAGGGCGCAAGTCTGGTTCAGTGACAGCCTGCTGCACTCCTGACCAGCAGCTTGCTGCGCCCCTGCTGCAGTGCCTTCAGTGCTGCTGCTGCCACCTCCTCAGCCTGCTGCCCTGCTGCTGACCCCTGATGGCACCTGGCTCAGCAAATGGCGTGTGGTAGCAACACCTACGCTGCTCTGAGCCAAGCACTTGCATCAGCAGCCTTGCAGTCGCATTCGCTGCCACCCGCAAGCAGCACCACATCCAACAGTTGAGTGATCTCCCTTCTCCTTCCCCTCCCTTCCAATACCCCACACCCCCTCCTCTCTTTCCTCACCCTCTCTGTCAGGTCGGTGTACCCCCCTACCCTTCCCTGAGATTCCTCCTACACCATCCTCCCTTCCTCCCCTTCCTCTTCGCCCTCACCCTCCTCCCCTCCTCGCCCCTGACCTGAGCTCGTTCCTCCGCCTGGTCTAGCGCAGCCCTCAGCTGCTGTGCCTCTGCCACTGCCGCCGCTGCGGCCTTCTCTCCGGCCATGGCCTGCTGTTGTAGGTCCACCAGCCGCTGCTGCGCCTGGTCATGCCCCTCCTGCAGCGCCTGCAGTGCCTGCTGCAGCTGCGGGGCACAGCAACACAGGGCAAGGGTGGGGCTGTGAACACACACCAAGATCACCAAGAGGCAGCAGGAGTGCAGCACTGCCCTGTATGTGCCGGGTCTGTGACACAACCTTGCTGACAGCCTTCACAGCCTTGCCTGCACAGCCTCCGCGTTTGACTGCCGCTGCTCCTCCTCAGCAACAGCCAGCTGGGCTGCTAGCCTGTCACGCTCCTCCTGCAGCCTCTGCCCTGCCGCCACCGCCTCTGCTGCCGCCTGGGCAGCCGCGGCCACCTGAGCTTCAGCATCCGCCTGCGTTGCTGCTGCTGCCTGCTCAGCGTCTGCCACAGCCTGCTCCTTAGCAGCACCGACCGCAACTGCCACTGCCTCCTGCACCTCAACCGCGTGGCGCTGCTGCAGCTCAGCCAGCAGGGATTGCAGCTCAGATGCCACAGCCCGCGCAGCCGCAGCCTCTGCCTCGGCTGTCACCACCCTGGCTTCCGCCTCAGCCTCAGCGGCAGCTACGGCAGCCTGACTAGCACTGTGGTGTGAGGTGAGAGCATCCTGGGCTGCCTGCAGCTTGGCTTTGACATCACCCAGCTCAGCAGCTGCGGCAGCAGCAGCAGACTGAGCTGCGCCTCGCTCTGCTACAAGTGCTGCCTCAGTTGCCTGCAGCTGTGCTGCCAGAGAAGCACTGGAGCGCTCCACTGCATCCAACTGCATTTGAGCGGCAGCTGCAGCTGACTGAGCCTGGGCCCGATCCGCAGCCGCACCAGCCTCTGTCTCCCGCAGCTGAGCCTCAGCTGCTGCCCTGGCAGTTTCTGCTTCTGACAGTTGTGCCTCAATTGCTGCTCTAGCAGCTTCCGCTGCCGACAGTTGTGTCTTAGCTGCTGCTGCAGCCTGTTGAGCAGCCAGGGTGTCAGCCTCAGCAGCCTGCACTGCAGCGAGCAGCTCCTGACGCGCGGCCTCTGATGCCCGCAGCTTGTCCTCTGATGCCTGCAGTCCAGCTTCTGCAACTGCCTTAGCCTCTGCTGCTCCCTGGGCAGCTGCTTGGGCTGCGGCCAGCTCAGCTTGTGCTTGCAGCAGCGCTGCCTCAGCCTGCTCAGCCCGCTGCACAACAGCCTCATCGACCCTGAGGGGTGCTGGCAAAGGAGGAGTGGCCTGCACTGGCAGCAGGTCACCGGCATGCAGTGTTGGTGGAGTTAGGTAGGGGTAGGGGTGAGGGTGAGGGTAGGGGCAGGTAGGATAGGGTGGCACAGCATGCAGAAGTCTCATGCCCGGCAGTATGCAAGCCCAGCACAGCCATGCAGGCTTGTGTCACCAGGACCACCTGGTTGTCACCCACAGCAGCTCACCGGGCGCTCAGTCCCTGATGACGTCCATGGCATAGCTTGGAAGTCCAAGCTTCCGGCTTGACTAAATGAGGGCAGCTGTGGCATGAGGAGGTTCAAGGGGAGGGCCAGCTGGGCTACACCAGCATTGAGGTCCCCTGACCCCTCAGCCCCAAGCACCCAAGGCTGGTCGGAGCCTTGTGACTCAGCTCCATGCCCCTCCTGGCTGCATGCTGCCAGGGCTGCTCCCACTGGCTCCATGGAGGCTGGTGCCGCCGCATCCAGACCCAGCACCAAACCCTCTGCATCCACCTCTTCCCAATCCTGCATGCTTGCTTGCTGCTCAGCTGTGCCATCACTGCCACCTGCTGCTGCATCAGCTTGCTGTGGGCCACTGAGGGGCAGCACCCTAGTGGACTCATCCATAGGCAGGCACTCCTGCGTGACAGCAGCCACTCGGGCTGGGGGCTGGGGAGGGGCTGCCCCGGCCTGGTCTGGTCTGCCAGGCATGGCCTGTGCTGGCTGAGCTGGTGAGCTGGGTGTAAGCTGCTCAAAGACAGTCTCAACTGCCTGCTCCTGGGCCAGGAGGTCAAAGAAGTCTGAGGCTGAGCTCACGTGCACAGCCCTTGCTCCTGAGAGGTTGGGAGGCGCAGCTGCAGGTTCAGCTGGGGCAACATCCAGATAGACTGAAGGCAACATGCCAGTGCCATTGTCTAGGCTAGCCTCCACAACTGCTATGTCAGCTGGACGAGATCCTTCACAATCAGGTGCGCTGATTAAGCTGAACTCGCCAGCTTCGGGGGGGCTTCCCGGCTGGACGGCAGCGGTTGTCTGACTGCGAGGAGGGTCCTTTTGCTCAACTAGGCTGTTGGTAGGCTGGCTGACAGGTTGAGACAGGGTGTAAGGCACAGCAGTGTGTTCCAGCGTGGTGGTGGTGGTGGTGGTGCTGCTGCTGCTGTCAGTCTTAAATGACAGCACCGAGGACTCTTCCAGCCGTGCAGGTGCCTGCACAGCATCAAGATGTCGTGCTGTGCATAACAGAGTTGCCCCAGCTCTTGACATCAGAGTAGGTCGCAAGTGGAGCTGTTTGGCACAGCTTGGAGCTTGCACGTGAGCAACCGCACCTGCTGTCCTGGATCCTGCACTGACAGATCACCCGGATGAGCACGCGATCCTGGTGCCTGGGTCGGCTTGACCCCTGCTGCCCGCCTCGCTTTGAACTCGGCCAACTGCGAAAGTACAATGAGTTGCCGCTAGAACGGAGCACAGAGAGGAGAGGACTACTGGCCAATCGCACCTTGGCACGCCCCTTTTCTCGGAGCACATCGCTGGTGGTCATCGCTGCTGGTCAGGCGCTTTGTGTAGCAGACATACTACCCTAATGCTTGTGCGCTTGCATCTCCGTCGACGTTGATCCGACGCTGGATGTAAAAACTGTCCCCCAGCCATGCCAAAGCCGGGCAAGCCAGGCCAGGATTGGGTGAAAATAGCCGACAAGGCCCTGTTGCGCAAGTGCCGGCGCAACTTGCAGCGTTAGCCAGCTACAGCAAGACAATCCTAACAAAACAAGATGCTTAACCCCTCACAAAGGGGATGTGTGTGGGTTGGAGTTACTATGGCTCTAGCTAAATGCACACACACAAGAATGACTGAGCTGAATTGGGCATTAGGCACACTTGCCTCTACAATTGTGAGCTCGCAGCCTGTGTTTGATTACGACTCCTGCTTTATTTTGGTAGCATTTTGATAGCATTGTGGTAGCATTTTGATGGCATGAGGGTTGTAGGGATCAAAACGGGTTAGGAGAGCCAGGCACATGGGTGGAACTGGAGTGGTTTGGACAGCTGCGTGGGAGCCGCCACAGGTTAGCTGCGGCCAGGTAACCTGGGCCTGGTGAGGCCCGCCAGAGGCCTGATCAACACACATCACAACGCCCAGCTGTGGATGGCGGCGCAGGCAGTGCCAGATGTTTGCCTACTGTAGCCACTACTACATTTGTATATCACTGTAAAGGCGTGCCATAGGCAGCACGCGAGGTCCTGCATTTGTCCACTTTCAATGTGCGGGTCCCCTGGGTTGAGGCATAGGAGGCCGTGCTATACTGCACAACCCCTGCACAACTGCCCCCATACATGGAATGCATGGTGCGCAGGAGAAGGTCCTGGAGCGCTACTTCAAGAAGGTGGGGGTGCCAAGGGTAGGGGGGGGGGGGCAGGACCAGAGGCTAGGTGCTTGCTAGGTGCTCATGTACCCAAAGGTGCTTGCTAGGTGCCCATGTTCCATTTAAGTATGTCATTGCGGAGGAGGAGGCAGCCAGCATGTCCCAGCAGCAGTGGGGGCCCGCAAGCAGCTGGTGGTGTTCTTTGGCAACGCAGGCATTGGCACCCGGGGTGGGTGGGGGGCCAAGGCCGTGCTGCAGGCCTGCCGCAAGGTGGTGGAGAGGGCCAACAGCGGCAAGCCAATCGACAGGGTGCCAGGCAAGGTGGTGACAGTGGATGAGTTCCGCACCAGCTCAGTCAGCTCAGTCATGAACAGCCCCCAGCCCTGCGAGGAGGAGCTGGACAGCAGCAAGCCCACCAGGCCTATGTTATGGGGAGTCATCCAGCCCATCAGTCTTCTGTGTGTAGTGGCTATGGGCCTATGGATGGTGACATGTTTGACAAAGTTTTCCGTGTGACATGTTTTTTGACTGTTTTCTAGCAGTTTATGTAACGCAAGATCTGTGCTCCTTAACAGCCTAAGGGCTTGAAGCCCAAGCCGGGTCAGGTGCAGAACCGATTGTTGCGGTCAGCCTGGAGCAAGCGGTTTGAGGCGCCAGTGCGGGGGCTCATGTGGTGCCCTTGGCTGGCCCAGGCCACCCCTGGGGACCTTGGCAAATGGGTGGACAGGGACTGCAACGCAGCCCTCCTCCTCCAGCGGGCAGGGGAGAGCAAGTGGCGCCCACTGGAGCTGTGCAGGTGGCCACACCGAGGAAGGCTTCCTGCCCCGGGCAAGGAGCACCCGGCATTGGGCTTCAAGAAGCTGCGAGACCAAGCCCCCAAGGCCCTAGCCCAGCAGCCTGTAGCACAGTAGTATGTGCAATAGGCAATGCTTAAGCTGTTGCTTTCATCAGAGCATGTGTTTCATGCCAACATTGATCGCCCGACCTTCGCAAGTGGGTTGGGGTAGGGAATCAGGTATTGGACCGGCTGTAGGTCGCAGTCACTCAGTTCGGATTACAGACAACACAGCCCCTACCCGTTACCCGTTAGTAGGGGAGTTATGTGCTGTTTAACACATAAAAAACTATCCACCAGACGTCGTTTAGTTCGGAACAGCTTGTCACTCAGTCTGCTGCAGCTTGAAGCCGGTGGCAGCAACTTCAAAGGCTGTGATTCACATGTCTGGCAAATGAGGCCGGCTACTCCATCCACAAATTTAGGAGTTGCAAGCGCGACATACATGCAATCAAACGGTCGCCCCACAGGCTGGCAGTGATAGGTGTAGCGGGCCTGCTACAGGCGCTCCCTGATTCCAGTGGACCCCACCACACATTGGACATTCTACGGAGGAACAGCTCTCAGAATAGCTAGCAGCCATGTCCAGCTATCAGCAACAACAGCAGCAGGAGTCCGACCAAGAGTCCTTTTTAAAGCAAGCCAACACCCTAAAGCCTCCGCCGATGCGCGCCTACAATGCCAGCGCTTCTCTTCTCACCAAGGTCCTCGGCAGCAAGGCAGCTCCGGTAAACAGGGTCAGCGAGTCTCTAGATTATGAGCCCATCCAGAACAAGGTCTTCTATGACAAGCTGCGAGTCAAGAAGGACGGCAAGAAGAAGCTTTACGGGTGGGTATGTGGAGCGAATGCAGCCCACCCTAGAGCTGAAGGCTGAATTCAGCCAATTGCTGACGAGCAGGTACACGGGGCACACGCTGGCTAAGTTCATCGTGACACTGACCACGGGTGTGGTGACTGGCCTGTTTGCGGTGGGCCTCAGCTCTTTCGTAAACATGTTGACCGAGCTAAAGCTCGAGATGATACAGACAACCCTGACTGGCGAGGAGGGTGGCCACCCTGAGGAGGCGACTGATGAAGTGACGACCGCCAGCTTCAAGGCCATCGTCTTTGCATTTCTCAAGTTTTGGGTGTTCGGCAGCGGCTTGGTTGCCATCGCGACAGCAATGGTGCGAGTTGGGCGCGCGTGACTGACGGCGAGGTGTGCCACACACATACATCCATAGCCGATTTCTGTTCTTCTGCCGGCGTGCAACTGACACAGGTGCAATACTGGGCTCCTGCATCAGCTGGTGCGGGTGTGACATTGGTGATGGCGTACCTCAACGGGAATCACATCCCTAACCTGTTGAGGGTTAGCACCCTCATCTCCAAGTTTGTGGGGACCATTTGCTCCGTCTCAGCTGGCTTGCCAATGGGTCCAGAGGTATGTTCCATCCATTCGAGAACAGAGATGCATTGTGCTCATGTGGTGCAAAGCTCGCTCACTACATCGACAGGCAGGTCGTATACATTCATAAGCAAGTCTGCAGCTACAATACTGTCATGTTCGCAGGGACCAATGGTGCACATTGGAGCGTGCGTCGCTTCATGCATCACGTACCTGGATTGCAGTGAGTCAGATTTAGAGCTACAAACACAGCATGTTTGGTGAAGCTGCGTCATGTCAGCAATGGATCATACATGTCAAATGATACATCTATAGTGTGTCCCTATTGCCAACAGAATATGTCCGGGATGGAAAGCTGGAGAGCTGTTTTGGGCGCTTCAAATTGAGGCAGGATAACATCAAGGAGAAGCTGAAGGTTCTGGATGAGATCGTAAGCGACACAGATCACCGCGAGTTTGTATCAGCTGGTGTTTGCGCTGGAATCAGCGCTGCTTTCAATGCCCCAATCGGTGGGGTACTTTTCTCCATGGAAGAGGTGTGAGGCTGACACTAGCAACACAAAACAGCCGGCTGCATCTCTCCACCTTGACATGGCATGCTTTAGCCGATTGTAGCCCTGCAGCTGCTGCAAGGCTCCCTGTACCTGGCTGCAGGCGTGCTCCTTCTGGTCTCGCAAGACCGCTTGGCGCTGCTTCATTGCTGCCACCCTGTCAACCTTCACAATCCAGGTGCACCCCAGACCTCAGCTATCCTCATTTGATACAGCTAGGCAGACTTGGAGCATGACTGTATGGTTGTTACTGTATCGCTTCCCAGGTCATCAACCACAAAGCAGTGCATGGGGCTATCAGTCCTGAAGCAGGGTCACTCAAGGCAATGGAGATGAAGGACTGGGGAATGCAGCTTCCCTTCTTCCTGATTAACTTTGCCATGGCGGGGTTGCTGGGGGCAGCCTTCAACTCTTTGCGAATGTGGCTTTGGAAGCTGCGCGCTGCCAAGACACGGCACTTGCAGGTGTGTTGTGTTTTGGTGTGGCAGGCGCTGTGAGCAGTGGGTTCTGCTGCATGCAGAGCTGCACAGGGTCGGCTTCAGATTTGCAGTTGCCTGACATGAGGTGCCTTGACCTGGTTCTGCAGCGCATCTTTGAAGTGATTGGGCTGGTGTTCCTGGTGGGGCTGTGCGGCTTCTTCTTCTCCTGGACAGCTGGAACGTGCATTGAGCTGCCTGAGAGCTGGTGAGGAGAGCCTGGCAGCGCTGCGCCTGCACCGTGGCATCAGCAACAGGCGTCACTGCGCGCTTGCAGTGCATGTGACAGCTCAGCAAACACATGAAACCATGTGGACATGCACATGGTCAGCAGTGCAGACACACCCCTGGTGGGGGGGCGCCCACTCTCTCCCACAGACAGTCCATGCTGTAATGTTGATGGTTGACAATGACCGCCTTATCCCCCTATCTACTTCACCCCCTCATACTTCACTGGTTGGCCATTGGCAGGTGGATAAACAAGGCAGCTGGCAAACGTGAGTATGGCATGCGCTTCTTCTGCTCCGAGACAGAGCACAATGACGTGGCCACGCTGTTCCTCTCTGGGACCCACCACACCATCGTCAGCCTGTTCTCCATGGGCAAAGTCGATGGGGTGAGAGGCAGTCTCGCTGCTCCCAGTGTCTGCTCCGCACCTATAAGTCCTCTCACTCAGGGTATTGCTGTGGGCTGGTAACCTGCAGATCACCGGTGATGTGAACAACTTCACCCCGCACTTCACACCGGGTGGCATGGCGCTGTACACATGCGTCTACCTGGTGCTCATGTCCATCGGCGCTGGGCTGGCCATCCCGGGTGGTCTGTTCATGCCTTCTATTGTGGTGAGTGAAGCAGACAAATGTGGCTGGGGTGCACTGCTTTGCACTTATCAGCTGAATGAGTAAGACCAACACAACTGCACCAGCACGGGCCTGGCCTCTGACCATGAGGGTGCAGATGTCATGGGTGACCTGCTGGGCCTTGCCGTGAGGGGCATGGTGGGTGGCAGGGGTGGCCCATGCCTCACACCATGCAACACATGCACCCCTGACCACCCGGCCTAGCACCACACAGCAACTGCAAGCTGCCCGGCACCAAGACTAGATGTCAAGGCTGTATGTTCAGTAAATGCCAAGCTACTGCCTGGCTGCCTTGTGTCAGGTTGGCGGTGCCTGGGGCGGCCTGTGGGGTATCCTAGTGCGCCAGTGGCTTCCCAACACCTGGAATGTGCAGCCAGGGCTGTATGCTCTGCTGGCAGCCACTGGCGTGCTGGGCGGCGTGTTCAGGTGCGAAGCTGGTCTGCACACGCAGCCTGGAGCCGCTGAGACATTTTTGGTGTGCACTCAATGATGGGCCCTGTGTGGCCTTTGAATGAGTACAGACATTGTCTCAGACATGGTCCCCTCCTACTCCATAAATAGTTGGGAATAGCACTGGCATGTGCATGTGCTAGGGCGAGGGCACCTAGGTCACCAAGTACACCTCCAGGGTGCCACCAGTTGGCTTACCCAAGCTCAGTTGTCCTTGGCAGGTCTGCCATCTCCCTGGTGGTGCTGATGGTGGAGGGAACCCAGGGCATCCAGTTCCTGCCTGGCGTCATCCTGGCTGTGGTTGTGGCCAACTGGGTTGCCCATCACATCCACCACGATGGTGAGCACCATGGACCATGGAGGGCACAAGGCAGCCTATCATGAGGATATTCAGCAGCGGCTGCAGGTTACTGAAGCTGTAGTCAGCAGCAGTTGTAGTCTACCGCATACAAGTATTAGTGCTTGTCTTGAGATATTCTTGGTACAGGCCCCTATCAGCCTGTGTTATGCCAAGCACCACACCAGTACTGCTTGTCTGTGTCATGTATGAGGGTATGTATGGGTGTGTGTGGTGAATACTGACCCTAACCCTATGTGTGTGGACCAGGTGTCTATGAGAGTGAGCTGGAACGCATCGGCAACGTTTACATGTTGCGTGACGAGCCTCCCCACCGCCTCCACACTCTCACCACAGAGGCCATCATGGCCACAGGCGTGGTGGGCGTCCGCTCTATTGAGAACGTCGGAAAACTGCTGGAGGTGAGCCCACCTCCCAACCTACACACACATCCTCTCATCTCAAGTCTGATGACATGACTCCTGAACACAGTCACGCCGTGCACCGCAGCCATAATTGCTCTATACAGCTGCCCACCCTGTACATGCTGTTGAGCTGCTTGGCCCCTCTTGCAGTATGCCTCTTGTGCTGCTCCCAGCAGCCAGTGTGTATCACATGGCTCAGGCCTCACATGGCTCAGATC
>JASKMD010000412.1:0-32720 GCA_030144725.1 Haematococcus lacustris
AAAGGAGGGAGGGAAAGGGGCAGGAGGGGAGGAGGGGAGGAGGGAGGAAAAGGGGCAGGAGGGGAGGAGGGAGGAAAAGGGGCAGGAGGGGAGGAGGGGAGGAGGGAGAAAAAGGGGCAGGAGGGGAGGAGGGGAGGAAAAGGGGCAGGAGGGGAGAAGGGGTGGAGGGGTGGAGGGGTGGGGGGGTGGAGGGGTGGGGGGGTGGAGGGGGGGAGGGGGGGGATGTAGGCAATGGGAGCAGGTGTGAGGAGTGCAGGGCAGTGTGAGGGAGGATGAGGTGAGAGGTGCAGGGGAGTATGCAGGGTGGCGGTGCCTGCCCCTTTTGCTCACTTCTGGTCAATGTACTGGCTTATGGACGGCAGGTTCTTCATGATCTCGTTGATCAGGTGCTGCGACAGCTTCTCAGCCAGGTACCCAGTGCCTGCAGCCGCACACCAGGCCTGTGTGAGCACCGGGCCGGGTCAGCTGTGTGTGGGCAGGAGGGCGGCGCAGCGGGGGCTGGGCAGGGCAGCAGGGGTTTGCAGCCGGGGTTGCCACTGTGTGATCACCGGGCCAGGTCAGTAGCCAGCTTGCTTGCCAGGGCTGAGCTTGCCAATCTAGGCTACCCCAGGTGCCTTGTTGTGTTGCTGCACCCTACAGTATGATACGTGGAGGCATCGTGGCATTGTAGGTGTAGTCACCCGTGAGAGTACCCATGTGCACCCCAGCTGGCCCAAGGTCAGCTGCGTGTGGGGAAACAGCAGGGCAGCGCATCCTCCGGTGAGTGCGAGGAGCAGGCAGCATGAGCTGCTCTGCTCAAGCTTTTACATGCAATGAGATGTGCGAGAATGCTGCTACACATGCAGTGGGCTGGAAGCAGTGGGCGGTTTGTGAGCTGGGTTGCTTGCCATAGCAGGAGCGGCAGGCAGCGACATGGCTGGACCAGGCTGGGCACTGTGCAGGGTGTCAGCCCGGTTGGCCTGGTGACGCGCTAGGGTCAGGTGCTGGTGGGTCAGGTGTCAGCCTGGATGGCCAGATACAATGGGTCAGGTGCTACTGGGTCAGGTGCTGTGCACGGCATCAGGCTGTTGAGCCAGGGGCTGCTGGACACAAGGCTGAGGCCAGGGTCAGAGTGAGGGTTAGAGTGAGGGTATTCACCCTTTTACTGTCGGACAACCCTAACCCTGTTGGGTAACCTTGACCCTAACCCTGTTCGACACATAGGGCTGCCTCACCTATGTTCTGCAGGTCTGCATAGGCAGCATTGGAGGTGAAGAACTCCTTCTCCCGGGCCCGTGCCTCCTTCATGCTCACCTGCGGGCGCCAGGGCAGCAGCTCGAGGCTGGGCAGCAGCGTCACACAGCAACAGGGCAGGGGGACAGCAGGGCAGCAGCTCCAGGCTGGGCAGCAGCGTCACACAGCAACAGGGCAGGTGGACAGCAGGGCAGCAGCTCCAGGCTGGGCAGCAGCGTCACACAGCAACAGGGCAGGGGGACAGCAGGGCAGGGCAGCGGCAGGGCAGGGACAGGCTGCCAGTAAGGCAGAGGAGGCTGCTGAGGCAGGGCAGGCCAGCAGCCGGGCAACAGCCTAGGAGACCCATGGCTGGGCAGGGCCTCAGCACCAGGGCGTGGCGTAGGCAGCAAGGCCAACCCACGGGTCTGGGGCTGAGCAGCTACAAGGTGAGATGAAGGTGGGCGGTGGCAGCAGGGCGGTGCACAAGAGCTGGGTGACTGCGTGCAAACTGTTGTCAAGGCTAGTGGCTACCGTCACCATGCCAGGCGGCACCATGGTGTGTGCATGAAGACACCATGATGGTGGCAATGTTGGCGCTGGCATTGAAGATGATGGCAATGTTGCTGTTGGCATTGAAGATGATGATGGCAATGTTGGCGCTGGCATTGAAGATGATGGCAATGTTGGTGGCGGCAACGAGCATGATGGCAATGTTGCTGTTGGCAATGAAGATGATGAGTGCGATGTTGGGGTTTGGAAATGAAGAGGATGGCCGTGGCCTTTTGGCGCTTTGTGTGGGTGGGCGCTGCTTCCACCTTGCTGTTGAGGTCCGCCTGGCCTCTGTTGACCACAGCCACCCAGCCATGGCGCAGCTTGAGGGTGCGGCCCTGCAGCACATCCCGGCAGTCGGTGCCACGGTCCATGATGTCCACCTTGGTCAGCACACCTGCAGGGGGCCAGGGTGGAAGGGCCAGGCTGGGGGTGGACCCAGGGGCGGGCAGGCGGGCAGGTGGGCAGGCTGGCAGCGAAGGCAGGGAAGTGCTTCAGCAGGCAATGTGGCCTACAGGTGCAACAGCCGGGGGGGGTGACAGGGGGTGGCACGGTGGGCAGGCAGGCAGGCAGGCTGGCAGGCAGGCTGGCAGGCAGGTGGGCAGGCAGGCTGGCAGGTGGGCAGGCAGGCTGGCAGGTGGGCAGGCAGGCTGGCAGGTGGGCAGGCAGGCTGGCAGGTGGGCAGGCAGGCTGGCAGGTGGGCAGGCAGGCTGGCAGGTGGGCAGGCAGGCAGGCAGGTGGGCAGGCAGGCAGGCAGGTGGGCAGGCAGGCTGGCAGGTGGGCAGGCAGGCTGGCAGGTGGGCAGGCAGGCTGGCAGGTGGGCAGGCAGGCTGGCAGGTGGGCAGGCAGGCAGGCAGGTGGGCAGGCAGGCAGGCAGGTGGGCAGGCAGGCTGGCAGGTGGGCAGGCAGGCTGGCAGGTGGGCAGGCAGGCTGGCAGGTGGGCAGGCAGGCAGGCAGGTGGGCAGGCAGGCTGGCAGGTGGGCAGGCAGGCTGGCAGGTGGGCAGGCAGGCTGGCAGGTGGGCAGGCAGGCTGGCAGGTGGGCAGGCAGGCTGGCAGGTGGGCAGGCAGGCAGGCAGGTGGGCAGGCAGGCTGGCAGGTGGGCAGGCAGGCTGGCAGGTGGGCAGGCAGGCTGGCAGGTGGGCAGGCAGGCTGGCAGGTGGGCAGGCAGGCTGGCAGGTGGGCAGGAAGGCTGGCAGGTGGGCAGGCAGGCTGGCAGGTGGGAAGGCAGGCAGGCAGGTGGGCAGGCAGGCTGGCAGGTGGGCAGCCAGGCTGGCAGGTGGGCAGGCAGGCTGGCAGGTGGGCAGGCAGGCAGGCAGGCGGGCAGGCAGGCAGGCAGGTGGGCAGGCAGGCTGGCAGGCGGGCAGGCAGGCAGGTGGGCAGGCAGGCTGGCAGGCGGGCAGGCAGGCAGGCAGGTGGGCAGGCAGGCTGGCAGGTGGGCAGGCAGGCTGGCAGGTGGGCAGGCAGGCAGGCAGGTGGGCAGGCAGGCAGGCAGGTGGGCAGGCAGGCTGGCAGGTGGGCAGGCAGGCAGGCAGGTGGGCAGGCAGGCTGGCAGGTGGGCAGGCAGGCAGGCAGGTGGGCAGGCAGGCTGGCAGGTGGGCAGGCAGGCAGGCTGGAAGGCAGGCTGGCAGGTGAGCAGGCTGGCAGGCAGGCTGGTCTTAGCCGGCAATGACTGGTGCAGTGCCACTCTGAGCTCTGAGGTGTGAGCCACAGGGGTTAGGGTCAGGGTGCAACACAGTGTGCAACACAACAGTGTGCAACAGTGTGCAACACTGCTGCTGCTGCCGCTGCTGGCCACTGCTGCTGCTGCTGCTAGTATTGATGATGGTGGTGGCTCACCAATGGTGCGCTCCCCCGAGGGGTCGACCTCCCGGGCGATGCGCAGCGCGTCAGAGGTGGCCAAGTCAGCGTTGGCGGGGGACACGGCCAGCACGATGGCGTTCTCGCCCTTGATGTACTGGCGGGCCATCTCTTCAAGATCCTGGACGATGCTGGCAGGCTGCCCGTCAATGGGCACCTTGGTCAGGCCTGCGACCAGGAGGGTGGGGGTGTCAGGGGGAGGGTCCGGGATGGGGGTTCAGGGAGGTGGGGGGTCAGGGGTCGCGGGTAAAAGGTCGGGGGCTTGGGGGACCGCAAGGGTCAGAGGGGGGGGTCAGAGGGGGGGTCAGAGGGGGGGTCAGAGGGGGGTGTCAGGGGTTGGGGTTACGTGTCAGGGTGTGGGGTTCAGGGGGTGTGGGGGTGCAAAACTAACTGGTCAGGGGATGAGGGGTGAGGGGTTGGAGGTGAGAGGGTCAGAGGCCAGGGTCCAGGAGGCGAAACTAACTGGTCAGGGAGTGTGGCCCGCAGTCAGCAGGTTGTTGCCAGGAGGTCGCCAGGCAGTGGGTGGGGTGCCGCAGGGTGCTGCAGTGGCACTTGGTCAATGTGGCTGCCCTACTGGGCTTTGCAGCGCTGCCGCTGCGACAACACCCAGGGCTGAAGATGCCCAATGCCTGCGCGGCCTGCTGCTGTGCAGCAAAGTGCCTGGGCCTACCGCCTAGGAGCAGCTGGGCGGCAAAGGGGGGAGGGCGGGCACCTCTGCCCTGAATGTGTGCAACCAGGGCTTTGAGCTGTAGAGGAGTGATGATGATCCCAGTTGTGGACAAATCTAGAGACCGTAAACCCACTTTGACATGCCAAGCTGGTGTGGTGACCTGACTGTCGCCATGCAGGTGCTGCCTAGATAGGCCTGCATACGAGTCATGGCACTACAGGCGTTGATGCTGCCCTTTGCCGCGCCTCAAGCTGCACAGGAGTGAAGGGAAGCTGAGGGAAGCTGGGAGAAGCTGAGGGGAAGCTGAGCCCTTGCTGCTGGGGATGGGTCCCCAGGCCATGAGGCCCAGAGCCTGCAAGCGTTGAGGCCAGGGCTGTCGCTCCTGCAGGGCCCTCACCAGCCATGACCCACCCCAAGGTGCCTACGCAAGCCTGAGCTGCTGCCACCCTCTCGGGCCATGCAGAGCCCATGCAGTGCAGGAAGGCAGAGGAGCACGGGAGGATGAGTACTGCAAGATGCCCCTAGTGCCTTGCCAGCGATGGGCCGGGGTGCTGTGCCCAGGCCACGTCACAGCCGCCATGACAGCGGGGATGTTGGATGACCTGAGCGGCTCTGGCCTATACCCTGCAGACCTGCCCCGGCCTACAGGCAGCGCTGGTGGTGTGGCCTGCACCTGGCCCTCCACCTCCCCTCGCACCCTGCTGCTGCCACCACCCTCCCTTAATGCCTGCCCCATGATGCATGCAAGGGAACAATATCATTCTTCCCCTCTCTTTAACCCGCCGTGGTGGTGGTGGTGATGGTGGTGGTGGTGGCGGTGGCAAGGAGCTGGCAGCAGGGGTGGTGGGGGCTGTGGAGGGCGGCAGGCGGCACTCAGAGCTGAACAGGTTCCCAGGGCAGTCCGGCTGCAGAGGTGGAGGGCAGCGCACCCGGCATGTCCACCATGGTGAGGTTGGGCACGTTGGGGGAGTGCACCGTGAGGTATATGGGGTCAGGGGACACCACCCGCCCGTTCATGTTCTTCAGCAGCCGCTCAGTCTCAGCCTCGATCTCCCCGCGGATTTCCTCTGCAGCACCCAGGGGGCAGGGGCACTGCACGGCATTAAGCTTGCACAGCCACTAGGTGGCAGGAGGGGCAGTACTGTCGACTTTGCTGTTGCACAGCAGCAAGGTGCGGCCATGAAGGTGGGGCAGGGGGCACTGCGCTACATTAAACTTGCACAGCCACCAGGCGGGAGGGGGTATTGCGTGACATCAAGCTTGCACAGCCACCAGGGGGCAGGAGGGGCAGTACTGTCGACATTGCTGTTACACAGCGGGAAGGTGCGGTCATGAAGGTGCGGGCACGGCGGTTTGAGGGGAAGCTGTGAGGAAAACCATGGTGTGGCTGTTCTCTTTGCATCTCACTTCCTGCGTGGTGCCGGTATGATTGTGTAGCAGCTGTGGGTGCCAGTTAGCCCGGGTATCCTACCATTGGGTTTGTTGGACATGCACGGGGCCATGCATGCAATGTTCATGCATAAAACGGCCTACACCACATGCAGCTCACATGGGGAGGGAGGCAATCAATCCTCACTCCATGCACAGTGCAGTTCCAGGTGTAGCCCTGAGTGGTCACAGCAGTAGCCCAAATGCACAAGGGGGTCCCCAGTGCCATCCTGAGTAATGGCTGCTGCTTCTGAATGTGTTTCTGCACCAGGCCAGTGTTTGGCTCAGGGCACCTCTGTCACGGCACTTCAAGTGCATTGCTGTGATGATGCTCGTCAGATACCTGACGTCTAGGAAGATAGCCTGATCAGGCTCTAGCCTGGGCCCTCAACTGACCACCAGCCCCATGTGCCTGGTTGCCATGCTGGCTAATTGCATGGCTCCAGATTAATCACCCCCCTGATGAAGGCTGCATTGGCCCCAACCCTGACATTGTGCTGCACCCACCAAAGTTTGTATACTTTCTGCCTGGGTTGTGCCCAAACTCCCCAAACTCCTGGGCATCAGCATCGTCTTGCTTGACAAGCTGCAACACCAGCGGTCTGCGAGTGACAATGCCTGTCCCCCGGGGAAGGAAGTCTCGCCCCACCACAGCCTCCAGCACTGAGCTTTTCCCCGAGCTCTACAGCCAAGAAGAAGAATTCAGGCCAGTTGGACACGTGCATGGCACGGCACTCAAACCCCCTAAGAAAACTTCGCAGTGCGCACTACAGATCAAGGCCGGACGTACTTGCCCGCCCACGACCACAATAGTTGAAAGCTTGTTCCACAGCACGGCGTTCTCGCTCATGGCTGTTTCGCCCAGTGCAGAGCAAATCTGCTGCAATCGTGTCATTAGCTGCGTGACCTTCTCCATGGTGGGCAAGTGCTGCGAAGGGCTAGGAAGTTTGATAGCAAGTGCAGGTAAGGTCCGGCCCGCCCAGCTTCCCACGCGCTTGTCTCAAAGTTACCAAGGCGACAAGCCTGCTAGACAAGTACCTCTTTGTCTGGACAGACGCTTGAGCACATGTACTGGGAAAACAAAATTTGCGCATCACAGCACGGAATTTGTTTTGCTTCCTACACCACCAGACCGCTCCTAGGGTACATCTGATTAAGAAGTTACCAATATTGCAGCATATGGCGGCCTACACAGGAGCGACATCGAGCCGCACCTCGTCGCTGTACGCTCGCCGGTGGGAAGCGTAATTCGGTAGGATGGGGAGCAGCAGGGGCACTACAAAGTTGATAGGAGCAACATACGGGTAAGGTGGTCAGGTGGCCGCCAGCTGACTAGTACATCCCAACATCTCTCTCACAACAAATCTCTGACAAGTATGTGGCGCTGTTGGTGGCTACCACTGGCTACCAATGCCGCCCTCAACAACAAGGTCACAACCTGGCCTGTGGGTGGTCGGGTGCTTCTGACCAGCAGACTACAATTCCTTCCTCAATTAGCATGACAAGCATGTTTGAGGCCGAGAACTATATGTAGGAATGTAGTGGCTTAGGTCAAAGCTAATGGAAGCCTCTTGAGAGCAATGAAAGCACCCTGGTTTCCTAAAAGAGCGCTCTGGCTACACCATTATGCTGGCACCTTGCCGGAGACCAATTTGCTTAGAGAGCATCTTAATCAGAGAGCACTCTGGCTGGTCAGCTCTCCCGCCACCTGGGCAGGGCACTTTCCTTCCTGGCAAGTTGGCAGGGCGCAGACAAGAAGCAGAAGAACGGTTTGTTGGTTAACAATTGAGCCCTGTGTTTCCATGTGGAATTGCCATGCTACCTTTGTCTGCTATGTTTGTGGCGACACAGCAGCACCATGGCCGGAGCAGTTCATTCACTTCAGACAGTCCAGGATGAGTGGTTGCATTGGGTTGGGGCATGTCACAGCAGGTTATCCCAAGTGATGGAGGCATGGCACGGCAGACAACTACTATGATTCAACATAGAACATGGTGCTGTCTGTGGGCAATCCCACTTCACTGCAATACAGCAGCAGCAGCAGCATCGGTCGCACCCTCGACAGCTACAAACCACACCTGTGGCACGTTACCCCCAAATTCCACTGGGCATCCTGTCAAAACTAAAAGCATCATGCTGAACCAGGATAAATCAGGGTCAATCAATCAATCTGCAGGCTGAATCAGACCAGTAGTGGCCACTAGCAGCCACCAGCGGGAATACTAGGGGCCACTGGTGGCCTGACTCAAATGGTCTTAATGGGCTGTGTGAAGTACACAATGCACATGGACATGGTGCATGAGTGCCTACCACCTACACTACTGCCTGACCGTGACGGCTGTTGTGTAGAGTTGGCATCAAACACATGCACTGATTGTAAGCTGATGACAGCTCAACAAAGGGGGCACACATTACTGCCCGCAGCCACTTATAGCCCTAGCCAGGGTACTCCTTGCCCGTGGCTGGCAGAGCTCCCTGGTCTGGCCAGCAGCACAGCTCCAGCGGGCGCCACCTGCTCTCCCCAATGCGTTGCATGTGCAATGCTGCATTGCAGTCCCTGTCCAGCCACCCGCCTGGCTGTTGCGCTGGCTTGGCTTTGGTAGCCTTGCCCTTGCCCTTGCCCTTGCCTGTGCCCTTGGTAGGCTCAGCTGGCGGCTCAGCCTTGGTGCGCTTGCTGTGCTTGGATGGAGGGGGAGTGCCGGGCCCTGGCTCTGAGGCTGCTGGCTGTGTGGCTTCCTGGCTGCTGCATGGGGCCTGTGGTGGCTTGCAGGAGGCCACTACCGGGCACCACATCAGGCCCCATACATGCTGGTCACGCTGCTGGCTCCGGGCTAGGCGCAGCAGGCGGAGGTCCACCTGCCCTGTGGGGGGCTTCCAGCCTGCACGCCTGGTGGACTGCTCATGGTCCAGCTCCTCCTCACAGGGCTGCTGGCCAGTCACTGCTGAGCTGACCCGGGTGGTTCGATGCTCATCCACAAGCAACACCCTTCCCCGCAGCTGGTCTGAGCCCTTGGGCCTGTACACCACCTTGTAGCAGGCCTGCAACACAGCATCAGCACCCCACCCACCCCTGGTGCCAATGCTAGCACCGCCAAAGTACACCACCAGCTGCTTGGCACGCCCATGGCGCTTCATGGACACCTCTGCCATGTCCTTCTCCAATTGTAGCCATGCACACATGGCCCATACATATGGTGGCTGACATGGTGGTACCAGGTAAGGCATGGCACAGTCAACTGCTCTTTCATCTCATGCCTAGCCCACCACCTCTCAGTCCCTTACCCTCCTCCCACCCACCCACCCTCGCCTGCTTGAAGACTGCTCCATCGGGTACACCATCAGGTACACCTCCCACACCGCGTCCCAAGTGGTCAGGGTGGTGATGTGCTTCAGGTTGGCCACCAGGGAGCTGCCGGCTGAGCTTGCTGCTGCCAGGTGCTGGAGGTGGGGCTTGATTGGAGCCAGCCACCGCTAGGTATCATGGCGGGAGTTGTTGAGGCCGCTGGCATGCTTCACCGTGCCCTTGGTCAGCTTCCACCGGTGCAGCTGGTCAGCTACTAGCTGGCCTGATTTCTGATCCCAAACACCCCAGACGCTGCGCTGACTGCTTGGGTGACACCGGGGTCGATGCCCACCCCAATTTGCGTTGCTGAATTAAACACGAACTCAGGTCAACTAAGCTAAGGTGCACTCGTCGGCGTTAATCTGTAGCAGTTGACAGGGCGCAACTGTAGGTTATGTTCCTGCATAACACGGTGTTTGGGCTGGACGATGTGTATGCCTTGCACCGCATAAATACCTTTACCGCAACCTTCCCAAGTGCAAGTGCGTGCTAGTGCTGCGAATGTCTAGTTACCAAGATGTGGAGGGAGAGGAAGCATGCATCGAGGTGTACCATGTTGAGTTGTGTGTGCCCATGTAGAGTGGAGCTTCCGCCGGGGGCACGGCCTGCTCGGATTATCCAAGGGGCTAGAAAGGGGCCAAAGTCGATAGATATGCAATTGCACCCGGCTGTGTTATGGTTGCCACATGGGTGTGAAACTACCTTTTTACACAAGAGAAAGCATGAACAAGCAGCCGATTGAAACGATGATGAAGCATCTAGATCGAACATACCGTCAACGTTACCCAGAGGCCCCAGGAAGGTGGAGCAACGAGAGAAAGAATAAATGGTGTGACCATCGCAAAAGCGCACAGTCGAAACTGGTTGTGCAATTGCGTTTGTGGCTGAGGTGCGAGTAGCTTTGTGTCCGCAGTTACCGAGAATCCCCTTCTCCTTGAGTTGCCGCGCCACAAATAGTTGTGTGCCGCAACAAGGCGAGGAACTAAATGAGGCTCCCTGTAAACATAGTGTCTGGTGGTGGCTCTGGGTCCGTGGCTCACGGGGTTTCCACACGGGTGTCCACACGCCAATCGACGGTCCAGCAATCGAACCAGAGGCAGCAGCAGCCGCAGCCACAGCTGTACTCAGCTGCCCCACAGCGCGGCCACACGCACCCACGCAATGGTCGGAAGAACGTCTCCACGTCCGCAACGGCCACATCGCTAACAGCCGAACCTGCACAGAAGGCGCTGGACCGCAGCCTACAAGTCAGTCCACATGCGCACAACAGCGGGTGCTATCACACAAGCTGCTGCAGCACAGCAGGGACGAGTGCAGGGGTTTGACATTCTACTAGCCTGCTTGCGCCCCTGTCATGCCCTGCTTCATCGCAGGGCTACCCCCACCTTCCTGGCTCTGACATCTTCAGCCACACGCTGCCGCTGCATTTGTCGAATGTACCCTCAGCTGCCCTGCTCGTTCCTCAGTCCCCGCTCAGCGCGCATGCCCAGCCCACCTCTCCAAGTCTGCCATCCCCCGCATCCTCCAGCAGCATCCGCCTGCACCCCGGCAAGCAGCCAGCTCAGCAGCAGCTGGCAGGGCTGCCAGTGGAGCTGCTGAGCCTGGCTGACCCCGAGCAGCCTGTGTCCCTGCCAGTGCCAGGTTCAGTGGAGGCCGGGCAGCTGGACAACAGCAAGCTGGACAAGCTGGTGACCACTCTTAGCAGGTGGGGCCCAAGGAGTGGTCAAGCGGGCTGAGGATGAGGGAGGGGGGACCTGGAGGGGGAGGAAGATTGCCTGAGGATGAGATGTTGGCATGATGGTGTGGCTGCGCTTGCACACAGCGGTAGTTTCAGATCCTTGATTCACGAGGCAGGACCTTGACAGGGGTGCCAGCAGGTGGTTGTGTGGGCTGCAGCGGCTTAGGGTGCAGGCACAGTGGTCAACGCGGCTTGGCTTGGAGGCTGTCTGGCCCACTGCTGTAGTGTATGATGAGGTTGGGTGGGGCCTTGCCCGGGGGGCTGATAATGACTTGATCAGGCAGCTGGCTGCTGCTTGCATCTCCTGGGAGGGTGCTTGGTAGGGTCAGGATCGGGTGTGATGGTGTGATGTGTGATGTGTGATGTATGGGGTCCCCAGATGGGATCAGACAAGCTGGACCCAGAGCATTAGGGTGGCTGCTGCTGCCTGCCTGGGCTTCCCTGGCTGCAGGCACCGCGGCACCTGGCGCCGTGTGCTGCTGCTGTATGAGTGGCTCAAGGGCTGTGGCCACACCCTGGACGACAGGCTGTGCACCACGGTGGGTGGCAGGCCGGGCAGTTGGGCGGTTGGACCACTGCTTGTGCTGGGGTGTGCCACCGGGGGTGCCACTGGTGCCAAGGGCGGCCCAGTCATGGTCAACAGCAGGCGCTGGGGAGCATAGACTTGCCCTGCCCTGTCCTACCCTCACCCATGCCGCCTCCCCTGTGCCCTGGAGTTACTCTTGAACACCCCTCCTACATCCCCCCCTTCCCCCTTTCTATCAAGCCCTACCCAGACACCTTGTCCCCTTGCTCCCCTCCCCTTTGCTTCTTTCTCCCTTTCCCCCCCTTCCCTTCTTGGCCGGATTCCCTTCCTCAAGCCTGTCAAGCCACCCTGGCTCCGTCCTGGGCGATGCCTCCCCTCCCCCTCTCCCGTCTTGGCCAGGTGCATCATCTAGGTTCCACGCCAGCCTCGGCCCTGCCCCTGCCCCTGCCCCTCTGCCTGCAGCTCATCAGGGTGTGTGCTGACCACGGGGACGCGGTGGCCGCGCTCAGCGTGTACGAGTGGATGCGCGCCCCCCAGGCAGCAGGCGGGGCGCAGCTGCAGCCCACAGCCTACACCTACACGGCAGCCATGAGGGCAGCGCTGGGGGCAGGGATGACGGACCGGGCCATGCAGGTGAGGCAAGGGAGGGCAGGAGGGCAGAGAGCTGGTGGGGTTCAGCCCTGCCTACCCACGTTGACTTCCCCTGCCCCTGCCCCTGCCCCAGCCCCTGCTGCCTCCCCCTGCACCTGACCCTGCTGCCTGCCCCTGCCCTTGCTGCCTCCCCCTGCCCCTGGCCTTGCTGCCTCCCCCTGCCCCTGGCCTTGCTGCCTCCCCCTGCCCCTGGCCTTGCTGCCTCCCCCTGCCCCTGGCCTTGCTGCCTGCCCCTGACCCTGGCCTTGCTGCCTCCCCCTGCCCCTGGCCTTGCTGCCTGCCCCTGACCCTGCCCCTGACTGCTGGCCCTGCCGCCTACCCTGGCCCTGCCCCTGACTGGGTGGCGCTGGCTGCTGTCATCCACTTCAGGTGTGGAAGGATGTGCAGGCGGCCCGCCTCGTCCCTGACTGCCGGCTGTGCATGACCTACATAGAGGCGGCGGCCAAGATGGGGGCAACAGACCAGGCCCTGCACATGTATGCCCAGGTGAGGGTGCTTGCAGCAACGCCTTGTCTGGCAGCAGGCTCAGTTGGTGCTGGCGCTGTTCTTGTTCCCACTGCTCAGCCACCAGCCTGGTCTGACTGCTGGGGCACCTAGGAGACCATTACCAGCATCAAACAGAATTATGTATATTCTAGTTAGCAACCATGTTCAAACAAGGTGAACACAGCTGGCTCTGATTCTGACACATGCCCTGCTTATGTACTTGATCCACCTCCACCTCCTGCTCCACCTCCACCTCCTGCTCCAGCTGCTCCAGTTGTGACCAATAGCAATGTGTAGGGGATGAGCCCTAGCCACCTTCTTACCCGCATAGCCGCTGCACCTAGCTGATTAGGATGGAGTAAGGCATGTGTGACCCCTGAACCTTATCAACAGCCTGGTGTCAGCTCCCATGACAGCTGAGGCAGCTGGCCTGGGCTGTGCTGGACCTGTGCTTGCTCCTGACCCCCAACCCCTTGCAGCTCCAGCTGCCTCATGAGCAGCATGCTTGCATGCCTGGCCCCCTACCCCACCCCCCTGGCCACTGCTGCTCTCCCCTGGTGTCCCCCCACACTGCAGATGCGTGCCGCCCCCCCCAACTCCCCCATGGCTCCCACCGTGCATGTCTACACCGCTGCCATGAGGGCGGCCACGGAGGGCGGGGCCTGGCGCCAGGCACTGGGCATCTGGGAGGACATGCAGGCAGCTGGCTGCCCCCCCACAGGTATGGGGCGCTGGGGCAGCTGGGTGGGGGAGCAGGGTGGGGGTGGTCTTGACGCAAAAGTCATGCCGGATAGGCATGGCCGTCCTTGGCAAAGAGTGGGTTGAGGGGGCTAGTTAGTATGGTTGCGAGCCTAGCCGGCTGATCAGAGCATCTGCCTTCCGTACATGACTGATGCGCGTCTGGCGGACTGACGCACGTGCCTTCGGTGCATCCCTTGTCATTCAACACTGACTGAGTACAGGAGAGGTGGTTCCCTTTTTCAAGCACCATTATGTGAGCCAGTGTGACCCAGGCGCGGTTTGCTGTGACGCGTTGCGCACTTTGCAGCGCATGCTTTCGCTGCCGCCATCTCAGCATGCGCTGCGGGGGCCGACTGGCAACGCGCTGTGCGCTTGTTCGACAGCATGACGCGAGCGGGCGGCATCCGGCCCGACGTCGTGTCCTGCACCGCGCTGGTGTCGGCGCTGGCGGCCGCTGCCCAAGCCGACAAGGCGGAGGCGGTCGTGCACTGGATGCTGGACATTGGCCTGAAGCCCAATGTGAGTGCTGAAGCATTGCTTGTGCTGAAGCATGGCCCAGGGCTGCTGTCATGTGCTGGTAAGGAGGTGCTGTTAAGGAGGTGCTGGTAAGGAGGTGCTAGCCCAGGGTACTTGCAGCTCACCCTTTGCAAGTTTTACAGAGAAGGCTGATGCTGGCATTGACTGAGGCGGCAGCTGACAGCTGCACATACCCACCCCCCCACCCCCCTGCTGCTAGCTCCTTAGCTCCCCACTGGGCCCCAGCCCCTGCTTGTGTCCCCCTGCTGCTTCCTTCCCTCCCCCCTGACCCCTGACCCCTGACCCCTGGCCTGCCTCCACTGCCCCCAGGTGCGCACCTACACCGCCCTGCTGTCAGCCATGGGCAGCGCCCAGCGCTGGCTGCGGGCTGTCCAGCTGCTGTTCCTCATGCAGCAGCCAGAGTACGGGGCGGTGGCTCCCAACGCTTACACCTACTCCACCCTGTTGAAGTACTTGGGCGAGGCCGGGCAGTGGGAGATGGCAGAGACTCTGTTTGGCCTGCTGGAGGAGCACCAAGCCCAGGTTCAGAAGGCTGGCCAGCAGGGCCAGCTGGGGCTGGGGTTGCAGGCCGGTCAGCAGGGGCAGGAGGGCCAGCAAAGTCAGCTGGGGCTGCAGGCCGGTCAGCAGGGGCAGGAGGGCCAGCAGGGCCAGCTGGGGCTGGGGCTGCAGGCAGCTGTGGTCTCCACTCCTGCCACAGGCCTCGTCAGGGGCAGTGCTCCAGCAGCCAGGGCCAAGGGCGGCTGGGCTGGGTCAGAGAGGGATGTGGAGGCAGGGGCAGGGCAGTCAGGCAGCACAGCCCAGTCTACCACCGCCAAGGCTTCAGTCCTACCCCTGGCACCTCACCTGCAGCCCCGCTTGATAGAAGTAGCTCTCAGGGCGGAGCAGGGGTTGCCCGCTCCCTCACCACCCCCTGTCTCCCTCACCCTCACCCCTCCCCCTCCCTCGCTTTCCACCCCACCCCCACCCAACGCCTCCCACCTGCCCCACCCTCAGCAAAGCCTGGGCCATGCCAGCTACCAGGGCTCAGGGGCAGCAGCAGGCCTCTCCCACAGCTTGGGCCACACTGACCTACTGAGGTCAGACCAGCAGCAGGGGCGTGACCAGCAGCAGGGGCAGGCCCGGGAGCAGCAGGGGCAGTCCATGCAGGGCAAGCAGCAGCGCAGCCTGACTGCACAGCAGCCAGGTGATGAGGAGTCCGGCAGCAGTACCTGGCTGCACCCCTCCCAGCTCCATGGCCTGGACTTGGAACTGCACAAGCAGGCGCCCTTCCTTGCCGCCACTGGCCCTGCTTGCCCTGCGGTCCCTGCTGCCCACCCCCTGCCCACCCCCACTACCTCACACCCCCTTGCCGCGTCAACGGGCCTCACCAGCCTTGCACCCACCCTTGCCAGCTTCTCCATTCCTGCCTCCCCCCTTCCTGCCCTCCCACCTCTTTCCCCGTGGCAGCAGCAGCAGCAGCAGCAGCAGCAGCAGGGGGAGGTAGACTGGAGCTGTGGCCCCACCAGCTGGGCTCCTCAACCCCCTGCTGCACCTTCCCCCGCACCTGGCCCCCCTGCTGCTGTCACCACCACCACCACCATCTCCCTCCCTCCTCCCCCCCCACCCCTGCTGCTGCCCGCCTCCCTATCCTTTGACCCCGTTGCTGACCAGGCACCCCTCATCCCCCCAACCCCCAACCCCACTCCTAACCCTCCAGCACCTAGAAACCTGTCACCCCGCCGCCTTACAGCCAGCGCCACCCCACCTGCCCGCCCGGCCCCTTTGCCCTCTTTCAGCCTCTTCAGCCATGACCCCAGCAGCTCAGCATCAAAATCAACCACATCATCATCAGCAGCAGCAGCAGCAGCAGCAGCAGGAGGGTCCATGGCTGCCGTTGCTCCTGCTTCCCTACCCTCTAAACCCTCCCCTTTGCCCTCCCCTGCCTGCCCGCCCTCCTGCCCTCCTCTGGTGAACGAGGTGGTGTGTGGCGCTGTGATGCTGGCATATGAAAGGGCGGGCAAGTGGCAGGAGGCTGCAGGGGTGTTGGACTGAGCACGGGCCCTGGGCGTCACACCCAGCACCGTGATGTTCAACACCGCCATATCAGCAGCTGCTAGAGCAGGGCGCATGGAAGTTGCCGAACAGCTGCTGGCCATTATGCCTGCTAAAGACCTCGTGACCATCAAGACGATGGCGGCGGGGTATGGCTTGGCGGGAAGGCCAATGCAGGTGAGCCGGTACTGCCTGCCTGCCTGCCCGCCCGCCTGCCCGCCCGCCTGCTGCTAGCTAGCTGGCTGCCTGCCGCTAGGTGGCCTCCTCGGTAGCCAGCTGCCCCCTGCCCCAAGCTACCCTCAACCTCCACCTGCTGTGCTCTGCTGCCACCATGCCCAGCCCAGCCCCTCACCAGTCTCTCCCTTTTCTCCCCCCTCCACCCCTGCACGCCTGCCTCTAGGTGCACGCCTGCCTCTCACGCACTCACGCAAGCACACCCCCCCTCACCCCCTCCCTCACCCCTGCACCCCTGCAGGTGGAGGCCATGCTGCAGCTGCTCCCTGCCCTAGGCCAGCGGCCCTGTGAGCACTGCTACTGCGCCCTCATCACGGCCCATAGCCTGGCCGGGGACACCCAGGCGGCGCTGAGGCTCAGGCAGCGCATGGCCCGGGAGGGGGTGGCTGCCACTCTGGCGGTGTACAACACGCTGCTGGCGGCGTGTGAGAGGGGCGGGGAGACGCAGGCTGGGCTGGAGCTGCTGCAGGCTATGAAGAGAGAGGTCAGGCTGCAAGTACTCATCCTCACTCCACTTCTCTTCCACTTTCCACGCAGTTGATTAGTCTCAACCTTACCCTGCTCAGGACACTTCATCTTTGTCATAGCTAGTTGTCGATCAAATGTGTGTATGTGTGCCTATGCTGCTCCACCGCTCCTGCCCATCATACCCTGTCAAAGCCAGCTCTGCTTAGTGTGCCTGTGCCCTCCCTCCCTCCTTCCCTCCCTCCCTCCCTCCCTCCCTCCCCTCCTCGTCTCACAATGCTCTGCCTCCCATCCTTGACATCCAGCTGCAAGCCTCACCAGCAGCCACCTCTTGCCCTGCCCGGCCCTGCCTGCTGTGTTGCCTGGTCCTGCCTGCCTGCTGCGCTGCCTGGCCCTATGTGCCCCCTGCACCGATGCTATGCGCACCTGTTCCGCTGTATGGCCTTACCTGCCTCCTGCACTGACGCCATGCGCACCTGTTCCGCTGCTGGCTGTGCAGGGCCTGCAGCCTAACGCCCTAACCCAGCGCTTGATGGCCTCACTGGGCCAGATGGGGGTGCAGGCGGTGCAGCGGGAGCAGGTGGCGGCAGCGGCCCTGTCCGCAGTGTTTGCAGCAGCAGGGTCGGTGATGATGCGCGTGGGCATGTTCTGAACAGGCCCACCTGGAGACAGGGGGAGGAGGGCCCACCCCCTGCACCGTCTGCTCGCCCCTTACCACCTTACCGTTGATGTCGGTGATGGTTTGGCTGGCTCCTGCTGCTCCAGTGGCTGGTGGTCTTAGTCTCAGCTGACCTGCATTGCCAGTGTTTTGATCCGGGAGCAGGAGTCCTGACCCGAGTTTGGGAGGGGGGTGGGCCAGGTGGTCAGGCAGTCAGCTGCCACCTTGGTGTCTGTGGGTGAGGTGCAGCTGGACCTGCTGTTGTAGTTGCTGGTGGCTGGGGTGTGTGCTCCCTCACTGCCCTGAGTGGGGTAAGCAAGGAGCTGTGCAGCCAGCGGTCACGGGTGTCAAGGTCCACGGAGGCTGGTGGCTGGCATGGCAGCTGCCCCTCCCACGTCCGTGCTCTAGTCAGGGATCTGTTGTGTGGATGCTGAGGTGCTGAGGGAGGGGAGCGGAGGGGTGGGGAGGTAGGGGGCTAGGCAGGCGGGTGGTGGTGAGGGAGACAGGTTAGAGAGGCTTAGGGGTTATGGACTGCCTGCCTTTGGAAATTGGTGGTGGGATGCTTGGTTGACAGTGCAGTGCAGTGCAAGGCTACATGGGCAGCAATGTCCACCGCTGGCACTGACATTGGGCCTGAGGGAGGGAAGGTGTGAGTGAGTGAGAGGTTTGTGTGACGAGAGGTGGTAGTGAGGTGTGGGGTGTAAGGTTGTGTTCGGTTTACACAGTAATGCGCATACTGCTCAGCCGGTGCTCCTTATGATTTGGTGCAAATGCGCATGGGTGTGCATGAGGGTATGCATGGGTGCTCATGGGCATGCATGTGTCGTGCTAGCGTTATTTATGACTGTAGGTGTGCAGGCCTCTGTGCTAGTGCCCTTGTGTGGCGCATTGTAGCAAGGGTGGTGGCAGCAGTGGGTGGGCAGCAGCTTGCCGGGTGAGAGGGCAGGGCATAGCTGTGCCAGTGCTTGTAGGCGTCATGTCGTGCTCAACCTAAGTTCTATTGGCTCCTGGAATGGGTCTCAAACACCATCAGCTACCTACTGACTGCAAGCATGCTGCGCGGTAGGGTCGTAGCAGCATGGTGCGAGGAGGTGAGTATGGTCAGTTGTGAATGGGGTGAGTGGTTTGTGAGCGAGGCCTGGTTTAGGGAGTGAGCGACGACACTGATAACTGGCCCACGTGAAGTCGGGGGTCAAGGCTGTGTGCGAGTGTGGATTGGCTGTGGCTGCTTGAGAATCGCAGTTCGGTTGGTGCTATGGTTTTGACGATAGCTGATGTATTGTGTTGTCTTAGACTGTTCGAGTCATAGTAATTGAGCAAGCGCTATCTTGCGATGTAAAAGTTAGAATTGACCTGGCATCGTGTCCGGCATTCCCAAGAAGGGGTTGGTAATCTTCATGCAAGTACTCACTACAAAGTATACCGTTATCGGTGGTATATATCGCACTGGAAGTGCCCAGTGGCACATGCACACCATGTCTCTCATTGGTGCAGGCGGTGTTGAAGTCGGGGGACCCCAACTAACAGAAAACCCACCCCTGGTAGTAGGACGGCTGTAATTTTGCACTCCCTGCGCCAAAGATTATGCTAGATGTTCCACAATGTAGGCAACCCAGCCAGCTACCTCTCATCCACTTTATATAATTATCCAGTCAGTAGGCCGTGCACAGCAAAGCATCAAAGTTAGTGATTCAAATTTATACCGTTGCGGAGCATGCAGTCACCGCTGCGACCGCCCGCGTCGCTTAGGCTGCTCTACACGAGCATGCCCATCGGCAGCAGCAGTCGGATCGGAGAACGGTTGCGGGAATATGGCACGAAGGCGGCTGGCAGGTTCGGTTAGGAGAGGTGGCCGCTACAGCCTGTGTCGCGCACTCCACAACCTGGTTCGGCGCTGGGGTGCTGTCTAAGTGTATTGCCTTGGCTTGCTTCAACATCTCTGCATGCAAAGTAACAAGCATGCCATCATGTCATCCCTCAATCATCCCTCACTTATCCACCACCTCCCAGACCATGTCCTCTTCACCCCCACTATCGCCCAGCCCAGCCCAGCCTAGCCCAGCCCTCACCAAGGGTCTTGCTCTTCAGGTACTTGGCTACCACGCGCAACTGCCGCCCCACGGTGGTCCTCTGCCCAGGTCGGTGTGGGTTGGGCACCAGGCACTGTTCATTCACAAACAGCTCTCTGCACATGGCCAGCTTGCGGCGGCTGGCCTGTGTTTGCAGCACCAGCCTGGCTGTGCTGAGGTAGTGTTGTGCGAGGTATGCAGCTGTCATGGCCGCAGGCTTCCCACGGCGCCCTACTTGCGTGGGAATGAAGTTGGTCAACGCGGGTGGGCCAGCAGCCGGGCTGGGCTGCTGGGATGCACTGCCTGTGGGGCTGCCATGGGTGTCCAGCCTGCCATAGCCACCCTCAGCACACCGCTGCAGCACCTCTGGAGACACCCGGTGTTGCATCGGGATGTTTAGTAGCTGCTGTTGATGCCGGGTGAGCCGGGGGCCGATTGGACGGCAGCGGCGGACGTTGCGTAGCTCATAGGACAGCCGGCGCTTGTCTCGCTGCAGCAGCTGGATTGCACGGGTGCGCTCCTCAACCTGCTGCTTTAATGACTCATTCTCACCCTGCAGCTCCTGTTGTTCTGCCTGCAGCTGCTCCATGTCTGCCTGCAGCAGCTGATAACTTGTCACCGCATCACTGAGGTGCTGGTGGAGCTGCTCATCCTGTGCCCGTAACACCATGGCGTCGTTCTGTGCCTTGTTCATCTGAGCTTTCAAGCCACTAGGGCAGCATTTAAACCCTGCCTTGGGTGAGGCGTTCAGCTTTTGCAGCTGTTGACGCTTCTTCTTGCTGAGCCTCTTACCCCCCATGGTGGTGGCTGAGCTAAAAGGGGGCGGGGGGAGGAAAGGGGGAGCAGGCAGCGAGTAAGGGGGGGGTGGGCTGGGAGGGGTGGGCTGGGAGAGGTGGGCTGGGAGGGGGTGGGCTGGGAGAGGTGGACTGGGAGGGGGTGGGCTGGGAGGGGTGGGCTGGGAGGGGCTGGGCTGGGAGAGGTGGGCTGGGAGGGGTGGGCTGGGAGGGGGTGGGCTGGGAGGATTGGGTTGGGAGGGGGTGGGCTGGGAGGGGATGGGCTTGGAGGGGTTGGGCTGGGAGGGATTGGGTTGGGAGGGGTGGGCTCCTGCGATGAGGTGGGCTCCTGCAATGATGGGTGGAGGGGGGGCGGGCATGGTGGGTCGTTGCATGCCGTGGCCAGCCTGGTGAACATGATGTAATTTCAAAGCTGTCAAACAGATAGAGGCCTGGGCTGTTTGTTGTGCGGTTTGTTTCAATAGATGCGCCAATGGGTAAAGAACAAACATTTCGTAGCCATTTTTATGTGGGTGCAGCGGGTGCGACACAGTGGAGGACACAGTGGAGGAGGGGGGGTGTAACCCGGTGATACCTTAGTGTGCGCCGACCCAAATGGTGTATTCGGCGGAAGCGAGTACGAATATATGCTTCAATCACCCCGTCTAGGTGCCCTGCACGTCCGGCAGGCATCGCGTTGGGTGTTGGCCGGACATTCCATTTGTGCACAACCAGCTCACTACGCTAGGTAGATGGGTTCACAGCGGTGTGGCTCACCGTGCCAAGGAGACCCGTCCCGCCGATGTGATTTGTTCGCGGGCACATGTGGCAGTACGCGAGCAAAGACTCCAATGGCTTGCGCTGAAGGTCAGATAACGCGGACTATCTTGCAGCTGCCAATGTGATGAACGGTATCGAAAACGGTGCAGTATCGAGAGAGCATGCATATTACCAACCCCATGTTGGGGCGGCCTGAGTTGAAGGGGCGTGGTTGGGCGAGTAATACTCTAACTCTGACTTCAATTAGTCAATCTGTTCCTTACTTGGAGACATAGTTCAGATAGAGCACACGGCTGAATTAGCTGGGTTGCAAAATTGCCAATTGCCACTTGGGAGGGAGAATTTGCCCGACCCCTTCCCCAGGCGTTCTGTCGCACCCACCTCGTCGGCTAAGTGTGGGATGTGCGGCACCCACACCAATGCGCCTCGAACGGGCAGATGGCAAAGATGTGACCTCTCACTGCGTTGAACCCCGCGTTGAACATGGTAAGCTTGTAGGCCCCTCGCTGAGCTCCCCGCTGAGCTTGTGTGCCGCAGCCATGAAGCTGGACATGGGTTGCTTTCTCCCTGTCGAGCAAAGGAGCCTTGACCGTGACCCAGCAAAGCGCAAGCGATCCCGTAGACTAGCTCAGCAACTGCCGCGATGCCGTCCTGCCAACCATCATAACTTCAAACACGGTCAACATGACTTCGAACACCCAGAGCCACGCCCAGATGCAGACGCCGGAGCGCATCTTCTGGCCAGCGGCGCGTTGGTTCTTACATTTGAGGCGATGCCGGCGGAAGCGACTGCGGACACACCTCAGCTGCTCACTGTAGTGGTGAGTAGCGGCATTAATGAGCGAACTGCACCTGGCATTCAGCGGGAAGTGAGATGCGTTTCTCTCTAGGCAGCCTCGCAGAAAAAAAGACCTCCTTGCACAAATCGGCATGTTGTGAGCTGACCACTGTGACATTGCAGACTTTCGATTAGTTACTCTGTTCCTTTCTTGAGGACACAGTTGCGGGGGACTAGTGCACGGCAACTTACCCATCAGGCCTGCTGGGAATGACTTCGGCGCGACATGACTTGCCTTGCAGAAACGACTAGCCTACTCCTACCGCCCGTACCCTGCCCTCTCGCACCCCTCACACCCCCTCTCAACCCCTTGCAGCCCCACCCCCTCCCAGGCCCGGCATAGCCTTCCTACCTCCTCCTACCCCAGACCCCCTCCCAACCCCACACCCGCCCTCCCACCCTCCCTCCCAACCCCTTCCAGCCCGCTCACTGCCCTCCCACCCCCACCACCCCCTCCCAACACCCTCCCAACCTCTCCCAGCCCTCAGTCCCAGTCCCAGTCCCAGCCTCAGCAAGTCCCCCTGGCAGCAGCTAGCAGTCCTTGCATGACGCAAAGCAATGGGTCGCAGCCGGTTGCGTGCTGATCTTGAAGCACAGTCCTAATGGTTGCCGTCGGGCTGGGCTGGGCTGGGTGATGTGATGGTGGGGTTGGGGGGGGGGGGGGGGATGTAGAGATTGGGAGGTGGTGGTGGTGGTGGTAGACACATGGCGCACGGTAGGATTTCAAGGCTGCACATTTATAAAGGCTGCACATTGCAGCATGGAAGCATGGCAAGGTGCTCGTCATCAGAGCTGGTGTGCCCGAACAGCCGATGCAGCTGCAAGGCCAGCATCTGATGTAGCAACACGACCAGTGACGGATGCAGCTTCACGACCAGCAGGGGTCAAGCATCGCTCCAGCCTTGTGTGTTTCTGGGCTGTTGTATCGGAGGGGCGCTGTTACATCGGTTTGGAATGCCATGTAAAACCGTTTTACTTCAGCGACTGTTTCTGGCTGTTTGCAGGGTATTCGGCCAGGTCGGTCATATTGTATTGAGTGAGACACATTGCACTGCATAGCTGACAGACTTGTTGGTGCGGGGACGTGCGACACATGAGCAGAAGCCATGTGGATGAGCCGCGGCGTCGTTTTGATTACTAGGTATAGCCTATACTAAAGGGTTCCTGTTAGTTTGGGACACCTGACATTGTGCCAGTCAACTGTGGGTGCTTGAAGTTCCGGACTACACATCTCCAACCTATGTGCCAGTGGCGACGTACCCTTGCACGGCCCCCAATTGCACGCTCTCGCTGCTGCCCTTGTCCACAGCTCCTTGCACATATTGGACATGTCGCCGACAGCCACTAACCACCGACCTAAAGCCCACGTCATTTGCCACTGCCTATGACATCCTATGACGACGCTTCCACAGCGGTACCAACCTACCCCACCTCCAGCCTTGCTGCCTATGACGCCACACCCTTCCTCAGCGGTACCAAACAACCATTCTAGGCACCAAGGGCACTTGATGATGGTGACATGATGGTGACATGATGTCGGCACCACTACTGACAGTACATCATGGCAGCTGCAGTACATGGAGCTGCTGCTGCTCCTGCAAGGCTCCACGCATCCTGCACACTCCCACTCATGGCTGTGGCCAGACGGCCTACTCCCCATCAGGAGTGTCGCCCTCCACAATGGTGGCGTGATCCTCCCACCAGGCGGCTGCCCTGCAGGGTCAAGGTCAGGGGGGTCAGGGTCAGGGGTCAAGGTCAGGGGGGTCAGGGTCAGGGGTCAAGGTCAGGGGGGTCAGGGTCAGGGGTCAAGGTCAGGGGGGTCAGGGGTGAGCGGGTCAGGGGGGTCAGGGTCAGGGGTCAAGGTCAGGGGGGTCAGGGTCAGGGTCAGGGGTCAAGGTCAGGGGGGTCAGGGTCAGGGGTCAAGGTCAGGGGGGTCAGGGTCAGGGGGGTCAGGGTCAGGGGTCAAGGTCAGGGGGGTCAGGGTCAGGGTCAGGGGTCAAGGTCAGGGGGGTCAGGGTCAGGGTCAGGGGTCAAGGTCAGGGGGGTCAGGGTCAGGGGTCAGGGGGGTCAGGGTCAGGGGTCAAGGTCAGGGGGGTCAGGGTCAGGGTCAGGGGTCAAGGTCAGGGGGGTCAGGGTCAGGGTCAGGGGTCAAGGTCAGGGGGGTCAGGGTCAGGGTCAGGGGTCAAGGTCAGGGGGGTCAGGGTCAGGGTCAGGGGTCAAGGTCAGGGGGGTCAGGGTCAGGGTCAGGGGTCAAGGTCAGGGGGGTCAGGGTCAGGGTCAGGGGTCAAGGTCAGGGGGGTCAGGGTCAGGGTCAGGGGTCAAGGTCAGGGGGGTCAGGGTCAGGGTCAGGGGTCAAGGTCAGGGGGGTCAGGGTCAGGGTCAGGGGTCAAGGTCAGGGGGGTCAGGGTCAGGGGTCAAGGTCAGGGGGGTCAGGGTCAGGGTCAGGGGTCAAGGTCAGGGGGGTCAGGGTCAGGGTCAGGGGTCAAGGTCAGGGGGGTCAGGGTCAGGGTCAGGGGTCAAGGTCAGGGGGGTCAGGGTCAGGGTCAGGGGTCAAGGTCAGGGGGGTCAGGGTCAGGGGTCAAGGTCAAGGGGGTCAGGGTCAGGGTCAGGGGTCAAGGTCAGGGGGGTCAGGGGTCAGGGTCAGGGGTCAAGGTCAGGGGGGTCAGGGGTCAGGGTCAGGGGTCAGGGTCAGGGAGAAGTTAAGGCTCCTCAGGCAAGGAGTGCAGGAATTCAGTGTAGGGTAGGAGCTATTTCTCGCCTGTTGTCATCCACACTCACGCGATAGAGGCATCCCAGGCCCAACAGGGGCAGGCCAGGCCAATCTGGGTGGAGGAGGGGGTCAGGTGCCCGGGTCAAGCAAGGTGAAGAAGAGGGGCCTGGGTGAGCTCACTTGTTGTACGCCTGCTTGTCCAGTGCCACCCCGCTGCCTCCCTCCTCCCGCCCCAGCGCGTTGCGCATCATGGTGATTGGCTGCATGGGAGTCTCATGCGCCTGATGGCGGGCAGGCGCATGGCAAGGTGAGGGGGTTCAGGCGGGTGTGATGACCAGGCAGCTTATCAACCCGCCTGACCTCCCCTCCCCTCCCTCCTCTCCTCCCACCTCCCGCCACCCCCTCCCTTCCTCCCCTTGCTGTTTTCTTCTCTCCCCTCCCGCCTCTCCCTCGTTGCTCTCCCTTGCTTCCCCTTCTTCTCTCCCCACACTCCACAGACCCTCTCCCTCCACCTTACCCCCCTCCTCCCTCCCCCCCCCCCCCCTCCCCTCCCCTTCCACCCTCCCACCTGACCCCCCCCCCTCGCCCTCCCCTCCGCTTCCACCCTCCCACCTGACCCTCCCCCCCCCTCTCCTCCCCCCCCCTCACCTCCACCCTCCATCGCCCTGACCTCCCCCCCCTCACCTGACCTCTCCCCCCCCCCTCTCCATCACCTCCCGCCTGACCCCCCCCCCCCCCCCTCGCCCCTCCCCTTCCAACCCTCCTCACCTGACCCCCCCCCCTCCCCCCTCCCCTCCCCTTCCACCCTCCCACCTGCACCCCCCCCGCCCTCTCCTCCCCCCCCCTCTCCACCCTCCCCCCTGACCTCCCCCCCCCTCGCCCTCCCCTCCCCTTCCACCCTCCCACCTGGACCCCCCCCCCCCCCTACCCTCCCCTGACCCCCTCCCCCCTCCCCCTCTCCCTCCCTCCCCCCTCCCCTGCCACCCTCCCCCCTCCTCACCATGACCCCCCTCTCCTCAACCCCCATCGCCCTCGCTCCTTCCACCCCCCTCACCTGACCCCCCCCCCCCCCCTCTCCTCCCCTTCCACCCTCCCACCTGACCCCCCCCCTCGCCCTCTCCTCCCCTTCCACCCTCCCACCTGACCCCCCCCCCCCTCCCCTCCCCTCCCTTCCTCCCCTCCTTCACCTCATCCTGTGCCTTGACGCTGATGATGCCCCAGGGCACGTCAGGCAGCTCCTGGGCTTCACCCTTGGCGATGGGCATGGCGGCATACTCCTGCAGCCAGGCTAACACACAACACACCGCCTGGCGCTGCCTGCCTGCCAGCCTGCCGGCCTGCCTGCCAGCCTGCTTGTCACTCTGCCCACCCTATCCACTGTCCAACCGTAGTGCTGGTGCTGTTTGGGAGGGGGCGGGGGCCGGGGTGGGTGCGGGGTTTTCACAGACTGACATGCCATAGTTCCCCAGAGGCTTGCCAAAGAAGGATGAGGACAAGGAACACGTCGTTGTCGGGCTGCGTGATGTTGTTCCCTCCCTCCTCCTCCTCTTCCTCCTCCTCCTCTCCCCTTATAGCTCAGCGTGACCTGCCCTCCTTCACGGCCTGCATGGCCTCACCTTGAGCAGCTGCTCCCTGCTGTACAGGATGATGTCCAGGAACTGGGCCTCAGGCACCTCCACGTCAGCAGCACGGAACCACCTGACCAGGCAACAGCCGAGAAGCCCACCCCTAAAAGCACCAGATCAGGCAATGCAGCCATAGGCACCTCGACTTGACCTATTGCCTCAATGCCACAACCCGCCCTCGTCCTGCCTCATTCAGGCTCTCGGAATCTTGCAAGGGTAGGGAAAGGTCCTGCCCCGCTCCATGGCGAGTGGCCTAAGTCGCCTTTGGCGAATGCTTGGGTTGAGGGTTCGAATCTAGCCAGACGCAGAAATGTGCTCAGGGTGAAAGGGGTGAAGTCAACTTGCCCGTGAGGGCAACTTTGGCCCTGTCACACAGGCGAATGCTTTGCATGTGTTGTGATCAGGCTGGTCTGATCTGGTCAGGGTTGCAGCAGGGTCAACCCTAACCAGGCAGCAGCAGGCTCTGCATATTTCATAATCAGGCTGGTCTGGTCTGCCTGAGCACGCTTGCATCCAGCTACTAGTAGCCAGCATTACCGTATTTCAGGCTACGCCTCACAACACATCCCTGCTGACCCCGGCTGCCACCTGCTACACCCTGCTGACCCCCTCTGCAACCCCCTGCCTGCTGCTGCCGCCTCAAGCCACCATGCCTGCTGCTACCACCTGCCCCACCCCGCCCCGCCCCCCCCGGCCCTGCCGCCACCTGCCCCCCCCCCCTGGCCTCCACCCGCCTGCCTCTGCCCCCCTGACCCTGCCCCCCAGCTGACCTTGACAGCACAGGCAGCTCCTCAGGCCGCCGCCTAGTGTAGCCTGAGCGCAGCAGGTGGCGGTTGGCGTCGGTTATGCGCAGGGCGCCTAACTTGGCGTCCACAAAGTTTGGCACGAAGATGTGCTGCAGGCAGGCGGGCAGAGTCAGGCCAGGCTGCTGGGGTGGGGAGGGATGGGTGGAGCTGGGCGGGGCGGGGCGGGGCGGGGCGGGGCGGGGTAGGGCGGGGTGGAACGGGGTGGGGCGGGGCAGGGCAGAGGTTGTGTGGCTGCAGCTGTGTCCTGATTGATATCACATTGAGATTGCTGCCTTGGTGCTAGCTGCTGGCAAAGCTGCTTCTGTGTCTACTGCTGCCTGATGTGTTTGCCCCTTCCTAAACTAGCCGCTGGTTGTCGCTGTTCAAGGGCCTAGGACAGCTGTCATGGCAGGCAGGAGGCCCCTGAGCAGCAGAGGGCCTACCTTGCAGAAAGGAGCATACCCGTCTGTTAGGGTGCTGCCAGACTGTTTGAAGTGGTCATGCACAGCGCGCACAAAGTCTACTTTGTCCGCCTTGACCTTGGTGCCGCCATACAGCGGGTCATCAAACTGGCGTAAGGCAAAACTGTGCAAAGCGGGGAACCAGGCAGGCAGAGGGTCATCAAAATGTTGCAGTGCAACATTGTATAGAAACGGGGCATGCTGGCAGATGCAAGGCAGGGCAGGCCAGGGCAGTGACGGTCTTACAAGTGTAGTGTCGGGCTTGCAGGTCAGGGCAGTGAAGGGCTGGGCTTGGTCAGGCTAGGGCATGCCTGTCCAATAACCCCCTATGCACGGTACACACGCTTATGCACATACCAAGCACAGCTGGCACAGACTAGGACATATGCGTCGGCCCACGCACTTGTCCAGGAAAAAGGTGTCACCGTGTAGGAGTGCTGCCATTTGACCCGACCTCCTCGGTCTCCCGGAAGTACTTTTGTTGCGGATCGCAATCCTACAGCGGCACGCGGATGCCATTGCTGCAGGGGCCGGCCCAGAGTTTGGCGCTCTCACAGTATTTATGTGTCACACCTGGTACAAACATAGGCGACAGAAGCCATAAGAAACCCAATTGATTTACATATCACCTGTGACAGAACGGGGATCGGGGTTCGCACGATGCCCGGTAACCTCGCGACGCCCCAGAAGCCACTGATGGGACATGGGGAGGACGCTTCTCAACAGCACAGTGCATCTGTGCGCGCGGACTTTGCATTTGAGCCGCCCGCAAGGGCCGCGTCTTCCCTGACTACCTCGGCAGGCCTCTCTGGCGCCCTCGGCGTCGGGCGCGGCGATCAAAGCTTCTATTCCACAGGACCGCTGCCTCAGCGTGTCGCCCAGGCCGTCTATGCTACTAACCCTCTCTCGGGACTGCGTGCTGGGAGCTGCACTAGCGCACTGCGCACCTTCACCAGACCGCAATCTATTCAAGATAGCCAGGACAGCGACGCCGGAAGCTGTGCGTTTGAACCGGCCGCCCCGCGCTTGGGCGCCTCCCATCTCCTCTTCCCCGTGGTAAGCTAACTAGCAGCTAACTAGCAGGCGTATCACGCGGTCAGCTGAAACGCAGCGTTCTGGAGTTTTGCCGGACATGGGCTATTGTTCATCCCGTGTGTTCTGCCCGCAGCGAACTGGTGTTCTTCACACATGGCTGCTCTTTGGCCAGGTGGGTTGCTTTGTAGCACAGCAACCAAACACAGACGTGACAAAGGAGCTTGCATGACCAGCTCCCAATATGCCTCCATGCTCGATGGACAGCAACCAGGCCTTGCAAAAAAACAGCGCAGCTGATGCCAAGCACTGCCGTGACCTTGACCAAGCACTGGTGCCCCCTACCTGTCCCAGGTCCTGCTCCTGCTGACAGCCTGCATACTGCTGGCGCCCAGCCTGCCCCAGCTGCGCATGCAGAGCCAGGCGCAAGCGCAGGCCTCCTTAGCAGCCTTCATCCTCGTTGCAGGTCAGTGGCTCGCTGCCAGCGCCCACCCAACCCCTACCCCTTCGCTGCCCCTGACCACCCCCCATGACACCCCTGCTGCTGCTCCCTCCTGACACCCTGCTTTTGACCCCCCAACCTCCTCCCCTCGTCACCCCAACCTTTGCCCCCCAACCTCCACCCCTCCTGCCACAGCTTCTAGCATTTCCCCTGTGACCCCCTGCTGCTGTGCCTGCCCTGCGCAGTGACGCTAGGCTTCACCGCCCTGTTCCAGGCGCTCTGGTGGCCTGCCCACCAGCGCTGGCTGGGCCACTTGGAGGCTGAGCTGGCCCACCAGCAGCAGCGCCACCAGCGCCGTCAGACACACCGCCAGCGCTACTCAGCCTGGTGCAGCCCAGATGGCAGCGGCCAGGTGCAGGGTGCAGCAGCAGCAGCAGCCCAGCAGGCCCCACCGCCTGCCTACCCGCCCCACCCCCACCACGCCATGCTGCCCGCCCACCGGCCCCCCTCACGCCTGGGTCGCCCCCACCCACCGGCCTTCAGCAGCATGGGCTCCGGCGAGGGGGCTGGGGGTCAGGGGCAGCAGCCTCCCTACCACACAGCCGTACTGCAGCTAGCCCCTGGTGCTGATGGGCCTGGCTGCCGTGTGGACTCGCATGCAAGCATGGAGCCTGGGCTGGCCATGGTCACACCTGCCAGCAGTGTGACCTGGAGGAGCGACTCCCGACATCACTCTTGTGTGAACATGGAGCACTTGCAGCAGCAGCAGCAGCAGCAGTGGAGGGAGGGAGGGCACAGTCACCACCAAGGCCAACAGCAAGAGACAGCCCTCCGCAAGCAGCAGGTGCATGAGGCTCGAGGGCAGCGGCAGGCATGGTCAAACCAAGACCAGGTTCGACACCCTGACCAGCACCCCTCCCACAGGTTCCAGTTAGACCCAGGCCCGCTGCCACCCCAGCAGCAGTGTGAGATGGGCCGCCTGCGCTCCCGCCCTATGCCAGCATACTCCCCACCCTGCTTCCACCCTGGCGGTGCTCACTCACCTCAACACCACCTTGCCTCAGCACCGCAACCAAACCAGCCAGACAGCCCAGGCAAGGGAGGCAGTACAACAAGCACGCAGGGCACCCGGAAGGTGAAAAGGAGCTTGTACGCTCCTCCACTCACCGATCACCAGCCAGGCCAGCAGCTGCCAACGCCCTTCGCGCCCCGCCCACAGGACAGTCTCCGGGATGACGCCGCGGCCTCGGGTCACATCGACCAGACCCGGCTGCCCGGCCATCGCAGCGGCGCGCAGCCCGTTGGCCTGCATCAGGCTTGGCCGCGGCCCGGTGGTCCCGGGGGCCGAAACAGCTTTTCGGGCACTTGTGCTCCGGGCGTGGCCGTGGCGAAGTCGTCGGCCTCGTCCTCGTCGCACCGGCCCCCGCAGCCACTACCGCCTGCCCCTACAGGCCGTAGTCCGTCAGAACCCCGCGCTGCTGTGGCAAGCAACAAGGACTGGACTGCGTCCTTTCGCTGTGCGTCGACGGGCGCGGACAGCCCCGGCCTCACCAACGGGCCTCACGACGGACCTGGAACTGCCGGCTACGACGCGGGCGCACCCTGGCTTTGCACCAGCTCCGAATCGTTAAGATCGTTTAGGTCGTTGGGCCTCACCGACCCCTCGCCCGCCCCCCGTCCGCCCTCAACCGACCCCTTCCCGCCCACCCAAATCAGCGCGCTCTCGCGAGCAGGGCTGAGGGTGCCCCCCGACCTCCTGACAGAGCGGGAATCAGGCGGAGGCGGGCCCAAGGCATTGGCAGCGTCTCCCCTCCCTCCCCTCGCTCCCTCAGCAGTGCTTCTGCGGACCCGCCCAGCGCCGCCGGCACCAGGCACAGCACAGGCAGGCCTCACTACAGGAGCAGCAACAGCCGGCTTGCCAGGACTGCCTGCCTTGCCACCAGCAGCAGCAGCAGCAGCAGCAGCAGCAGCGACAGCGGCGGCGGTGAAGGGAGCAGTGGGTGTGGAAGTCAACACCGGTGTGGGCAGTGGGGTGGGGGATAAGACAGTGTGTGAGTTACCGACTGGCAGCTCAGGGGTTCAGCAGCAGCAGCAGCAGCAGCAGGTCTCCCCTATGGTGGCCACTCCTGACCACCAGCACCCTCAGGCTGCACTCGGTGGCCTGAAGCTCAACGATCAGGCCAGGCTACCGGCCTGTACCCCCACTGCTACCTGGGTGTGAGTCACAGAGTGTGCAGATGGGCGCATGGGGCGGTGCATGCACATGATGTGCATGTGTGTGTATGTGTGCTTGAGCTGGGCTGGGCTGGTGGGTGACAGTGTGAGGCCGTGAGAGAGGGTGCAGCGACATGACGCCGCCATGAACAGCAGGCCATTGGCCAGCGCCATGTGAACAGCATGTGGGTGCATGGGGCATGTGGCTGTGTACGCCTGTCTAGTATAGCAGTAGCAACGGCAGAGGCAACAGGGGCAGCAGGGGCAGCAGGGGGACACTAGCAACAGCAGGAGTGGTAGATGAGCAGTTATTAGTTAGGAGCTATTCTGGAATTGCTGTGAGGCATAGAGATGTGATCCTGATCCTCCTCCTGTGCTGGGCACCACACACGTACAAATAGATTCGCCAGACACTGTAAAGGTCAATTGCAGCCTGCTGGTCGGATGTCTCGCGTCGAGATGGTGGCAGCAGCTGGTTTGTCTCACACGTAGTTTCTCAGTTGTCTCTAATTCTCAGTTTCTCAAGGGCAGTTTCGCCAAGTATGTTTCCGCCCTCGGCAGGCTTGCTCAGGTGTCCCCCAATATGGCTTGCGGGCCCATTACGGTTGTCAGATGTAACGAGGGTTTGCACGCCATGGGAGGGTATGCACGTCACAGCAGGCCTGGCAAGCTGGTGATTGCGGATGGGACCCACACCCCCTGGGTCTGCTCCACACTGCACGCCCCTCAGCCTTGTGACCTGCACCTGCCACGGGACCAGCACAGGCCCGCAGACTAGGTGCCCCCATCAGGCCAGGTCATCCAGCGGTTGCTGCGCCCAGCTTTGAGCAGGCAAGCAGGTGTGGGGCCTGGTGTGGTGCCATGAGGTACCGCCCCAAACCCCTCCCACTGACCAAGACCCCCCTCCCACTGCCCAGGACCCTCTCCCACTGCCTAGGCTGCACCTACCCCTGCCCAGGGCACCCCCCCTGCTTCTACTAAATCCGGCGCTCCCCAGAATCGACTCTGCTTTAGCCTTGCTAAAGCACGAGAGTGCCGCAGTGACTCAGTCATGACAGGTGATGACAGGAGGTCAAGAGTGCAGCAAGTCTTGCACGAGGTCAAGAGAGCAGCAGGTGCACAGCCATGACAGGAGGTCAAGACGTCCGCCACGAGAGCTCCAGTCCGCACCACTCAGGGCAGGTGCCAGGGAGGGGGGTGAGGTGTTCCCTTCACACGTTGGGTCGTCAACCTAGGGGGGTTAGTTTTTTGATGCGGTTCGCCTCGAATTGGCAGACGGCGCCCCCTGCAGGTCAGGTGATCCCAACATGGGGTCGGTAATCTTTATGCTCTTACTCAGTAAGTTACTGGTGCGTAGCGCAGAGCCGCCCAGAGTTGCCTCTTTAGCTGTGCACCTTCGTGCACACCGTCCTTGCCGGGCAGCGTACCATGGCACAGCATCTGCCGTTTCAGGTGTTGCCATGACTGCCTGCGCTTGATATGATAGGGAGATATGCAGTGCCTTATATCCTAACCTGTCCTTTACCTCAGTCTTTCACCTTTGGGGGTTGTCTTGTATCCACTCAAGCCCTACCTCCTTTGTATAACAACTTATGCTTTAGGGAGGGATCACAATGCCCTGGAGCCAAACCAGGCTGGCGCCGCCACTGACTTTTACTTTTCATAGAATTCCAGGTATCATTTCTTCAGGTGGCCCAGCATCAGCGGCGCGACAGTGGCGGCAGCGGGAGTTTGAGCAAGAACAACAACATACGCCCTCACTGGCCTGCCCTCGTCAGCCAGCCAATCAAGGCACAGTAGCCTCATCTGCAAGGTCATCTGCCCGACAGCACCGTGCCACACGCCAGACAATCGGGACGTTTGT
>JASKMD010000413.1:0-25000 GCA_030144725.1 Haematococcus lacustris
CACGCACGGTGCGGTGTGGTGCGGTGTCTGGCTGCAGCTGAAGGACGCCCTGGTGCCTCTGAGCAACTCGCTGCAGGGCGTGGTGAGCCAGGTGAACAGCGTGATCAACTCCACCGCGGGCCCTGCTGGACTCAGCGTGCCATTGCAGGGCGAGAATGCTCAGACGTGGCAGCTGACCACCTACGCCGATGATGATCTAAGGATCACCCGGGGGGATGGTGGGAGTGTGTTTGTGTACTGCAGGGCCTGAGGGACCACAGGTGGGCGCACACAGCCTAGGTTGGGTGGTGCATGCGTTGCATGGCATCTGGATGTCAAGGTGTTCACGACAACATGATGTGAATGAGAGTGGTGTTGGCATGAGCCGACAGTGATGGGGTGAGGAGTGGAAGACGACGGGGAGGAGCCATCAATGTGTGCCAGGCTTTGACGGGTGTGGGCCAGGTGTATGAGGTAGGGTGACAGAGAATTAAGGCTGTTTTGCTTTGCTCCTGCACAGCTGGGAAGGACAGTGGCTATCTTTTTTCCAATGCTGCACAAAAGCCGTTGCTGTCTGGATTCGTTGCAAATGGCTGGCTGGGAGTTGAGCCGAGGAGACTGGGCTGGGCTGCATGGGCTGGGCTGGCTGGGCAGCTTTGGCAGGAGGGGAGGGGATAGATCAAGCGACCCCAACTAACAAAAAATGGCTGGAAATGATAGGAAACCGACCCCTGGTAATCAAAACGACGCCGCGTCTCAGCCACGTGGTTTCTATTTATGTTTCGCACATCCCTGGATAGAGGACTCTGTCAGCTATGCGGTGCAGCTTGTAACATTAAATATTGTGCACTGTGCTGAGTGCTATGGCGGCTCAAATCTTGACATTCAAATTCATGCCAGTTTTGCTCATGCGGGCCTCGCCGCGACCGACCGCCGCGACCGACGTGGCCCAGTAGCCTCTGCAAACAGTCAGGGACAGTCGCCGCAGTCAAAACAATGCACATGGCACGCCAAACCGATGTAACGACGCCCCTCCACCCATGCTCGGAAGTATACAAGGCTGCTGCATTGCTTGACCGCTTCGTGAGTAGTACCTACTACCTGGCCACTCGGTAAGGCCACTCAAGGTGTGTAGGCCATTGCTACGTTACCTTGCTCGACATGTCGGGTCCGATCCCTCCCGCCCGCCCTCCGCTTGCGTGTCCAGCTTGTGTCCAGCTCCGCCCTGACCCCCTGCTGCTCAGCTGGAGGGGTGGGCAGCCCAGGGGCAGCACCAGCACCAGCTGCCTGCTGCTGCCAGGGGGGTGCAGCAGGAGGGGGGGGCAGGTCAGGGGCAGCACCAGCACCGGCACCTGTTGCTGCCTCCAGCTCATCGCCATGCAGGGCGGCTACTGTGTTGCCCAGCCCAGCCCAGCCCAGCCCAGCCCAGCCCAGCCCAGCCCAGCCCAGCCCAGCCCAGCCCAGCCCAGCCCAGCCCAGCCCAGCCCAGCCCAGCCCAGCCCAGCCCAGCCCAGCCCAGCCCAGCCCAGCCCAGCCCAGCCCAGCCCAGCCCAGCCCAGCCCAGCCCAGCCCAGCCCAGCCCAGCCCAGCCCAGCCCAGCCCAGCCCAGCCCAGCCCAGCCCAGCCCAGCCCAGCCCAGCCCAGCCCAGCCCAGCCCAGCCCAGCCCAGCCCAGCCCAGCCCAGCCCAGCCCAGCCCAGCCCAGCCCAGCCCAGCCCAGCCCAGCCCAGCCCAGCCCAGCCCAGCCCAGCCCAGCCCAGCCCAGCCCAGCCCAGCCCAGCCCAGCCCAGCCCAGCCCAGCCCAGCCCAGCCCAGCCCAGCCCAGCCCAGCCCAGCCCAGCCCAGCCCAGCCCAGCCCAGCCCAGCCCAGCCCAGCCCAGCCCAGCCCAGCCCAGCCCAACTTACCTAGGGTTCTTTGCCGCAGGTACTTGTAGACCACACGCAGTTAACGGCTCACAGTTGTGCGCTCGCCAGGCCGGTGAGTGTTGGCCACCACACACTGCTCTGTGATGAACAGCCGCCGGCATGTGGAAAGTCGGCGACGGCTGACTTGTGTCTTCAACATCAACCTGGCTGTGCTGAGGTACTGTTGAGCTGTGTATGCTGCTGTCCTTGCTGCTGGCTGTCCAGGCGAGGCCTCTTGGGTGGGGATGAAGAGGTCACATGGCTCGGGTGGGCTCGGCCCCGGTGTGGGCTGCACTATTGTGGGAGGGGGTGGGAGGGAGGATGGGAGGGCGGGGCTGAGAGTGTAAGAGGGTATGAGGAGGTTGGAAGACTATGGAAGGCCAGGGAGGGTTTGGGGGAGCAAGGAGTTGCGAGGGGATGCGAGGGGTGCTAGGGGGCGGGGTCTAGGCCGTCGGAGTAGGCTAGTCATTACTGCAAGGCAAAGTCATGTCGCGCCAAAGTCATTTGCAACAGGCCTGCTCAACAAAGTGCGATGCTTTCTTCTCCAACAGCTGTGTCGTAGAGTAAGGAACAGAGTAACAGAGCCAGAATCTAGATATTCAGTGTGGTCAGCTCACAACATGCCAGTTTGTGGAAGGGGGTCTCTTTTTCTGTGTGACTGGCTAGAGAGAAACGCACATTCTACGATGGTCTTCCGACGCCGCCTGCACCAATGAAAGGCTCGTGAAGCGAGCCTGGCGGGCTGAAATGAGATTGTACTTCGAGCAGGCGCAGTTCCATCACTGATGCCACTACATACCACTAGAACAATCGATGGTGAGCAGCTGAGGTGTATCCGCGCTCGCTTGCGCCGGCATGGCCTCACTCGCGCCGCTTGCCAGTGGATGCGCAATAATTCGCAGGTGCCAATGTGACAAACGCTATCAGAAACGGTGCAACATTGAAAGAGTATTTGCATGAAGATTACCAACCCCATGTTGGGACATCCTGAGGATAGAGCTGGTCAGGAAGAGGTTGGCTAACAGAAGTGCGTTTTCCAGAAGTGCGGCCAGACTTGCCTCGAACAAGCCCCAGAAGTGCGGCCAGACCCAGCATGCATCCAGCTCTCTTAAGATAGCCACGGGTTTGGAAACACGCACATTTTACTACAGAGACTTCAAATAGGCTATTGTGCCAAGCACCCTGCCGGCTGACGGCTTTCTGCGGTGTTAGTCAACCTCATGATCTAGGAGGGTAGGGGCATACCGGCACACCTTATATGTCCCTGGCTTTGACCTGGGCTGAGCGGGTCAGGCAATAGTGTAGGTGGTAGGCGGGCTCATGTGCCATGTGCACTGGGTTTACTCCACACAGCCCAATAACACTGTTTGAGTCGGATCTAGTTAGTGGCTGCTAGTGGCTGCTAGTGGCTGCTAGTAGGTACTTCAAATGGAGGCCCTAGTGAGGGACAAAAGGGCTGAGCGGATGTCATGGCAGAGTAAATGAGCACAGATTGAGTGGCAGCCAGCGTCATGATGATTTAGGTGGTAAGCACTCATGCACCATGTCCATGTGCACTGGGTATACTCCACACAGCCCAATAACACCCTTTGAGTATTGAGCTAGTGGCCACTACTGGTCCAGCTCGAATGGAGGCCCTAGTAAGGGACAATAGGACTGAGCGGATGTCAGTGTGAAAACAGTACTGGCATTACTGGCATGCACAGCTCTGTGGTGCGCTGATGTGGCCTAGCTTCACAATGGCAGGTGTTGACACAGCTGACTGATCCAAGATAGCGCACGCATGTTGTTCGCTTTCACGTTCACGCACGCAGACCACATGTCACACGTTCATGACTACACTATGATGCTTGGCTGAGCAAAATGCTCCCCGCCAGCTTGCACAATCACAACAGCACGTGACAGATGCGTAACACGCGAGCAAACGTATGCCTGACTGCCATTCACATAGCAAGCATGGCCAGTGTCAGGTTGCTGCTACTGCACCCCAAAGATGCACTGAAGTGACTGGGTCAGCATACTGGCACATGCACAGGCGCAGAGATGACCAGTGGGTTTGCCAGAACCTGCAGGGCCTGACCAGCTGCAGGGATGACTGGCTGCTTAGCAGGGAAAGGGGGTGGCTGGGCCCCCCAGGAAAGCAGCCACTGGGTGTGGAGCATGGCGTTCAGGAAGGCCTGGGCGCTGGCTGACAGCTTGGTATCCAGGATGAAACTGGGGAGGGCTCCCTCGCCGCTGACGCTGCCCAGCTTGAGAGCATGCATCTTTGCCAGCTGCTTTGGGTGCTCTGCTGAAACCTCACATGCAAGCACCACACTGTTCCAGTGCCACTGTGCCAGAGCTACTCATGGATCTGGCAATGACAAAGCTGGCACCTATGGCGCTGACACCCAGCTAGTCAAGCCACCTCAAGCTTAAAGAGGTCTTTGCACCTGCAAAACCACTGGCACCTGGCTGATTCTGAGCCCATTCTGTGCCAGCCCCATCTGGTCATACATCTGGCATACATCTGGCAGTCTTTGCTCAGGTGTGCAACACCCAATGATCTCCCTGCATTTCATAGCAATAAGCCTTGTCAATGCGTGGGTCTCATCTTAACCCATGAGTCAATGAGCACGGATTGAGGTGTAGCCAGCATCACCTGTGGCCTTAGCTGCAGCATCCTCCTTTCTTGCTGCCCCCATCTTCAGGTGAGTTTTCCATGACGATGACATCCCGGCCTTCTCCAATCTGCATGCATATATAGGCAACATGACTTTGTACGCACTTGCAACACCATTTGCCTTTGGACCTATAAGATCCATGCTTGTGACAAGCCAACTGACAACACCACTGCTGGGATATGACTGCTATTGCACAAACCTTGGGGCGATCATCATTGTCTAACACCTTCCGGCTAACAATGTGATAGATTTCTGTCAGGATTTGCTGAAATGCCTTTTCCACATTTGTTGATTCCAAGGCTGAGGTTTCAATGAAGGACAAGCTCTCCTTTTCGCAGAATGCCTGAGCGTCCTCAGTTAGGACACAGCGCAGGTGCCGCAAATCGCTCTTGTTGCCCACAAGCATGATGACGATGTTGGAGTCTGCATGATCCCTGAGCTCCTTCAACCACCTCTCTACGTTCTCGAAGGTAGCTGCAGGGTGTAGGTTCAAAACAAGCTGGTATAGCCAGTGGCCAATACTTCACTCGCTGAGCAAGGGTCACCCACGGTTCTTGGTGATGTCATAGACGAGTAGCGCTCCAACTGCGCCCCTGTAGTATGCTGAAGTGATAGCACGGTACCTTTCCTGACCAGCCTGCGCATATCAAAACAATAGTACAGGCGTGGTGTCTTTGTACCAAAAGTACCATGCTGCACCCCTGTGCCAACCACACCCTGTTGAGATCTAGGCATGTGCCTTGTGCACATTAGCAAAGCATGAGCATACAGGGTTGCGCGCAAACAACCGACCGTATCCCAGATCTGAGCCTTGATAGTCTTGCCATCGACCTGCGCCCAACACATACAAATACAAAGACGGTGATGACTGCACCTTGGCTAGGCGCCGCGAATCAGCTTACCGAGATGCTACGGGTGGCGAACTCGACACCAATGGTGGATTTGGACTCCAAACAGAACTCGTTCCGCGTGAAACGGCTGAGCAGGTTCGACTTGCCCACACCGGAGTCCCCAATGAGCACCACCTTAAACAGGTAGTCGTAGCTGCAAATAGGGTTGACAGCCGGCCACGCGATGAACCCACTGGAACCAAAGGCGCACTACAGCTGGATCACACAGTAGAGAAGCCTCTTACTCGTCGTCAGTCATGTTGCTCTCAGAACTGTGGCGTTGCGAGTACGCGGTTCCTAGTGTGCGGTGCGCTCGCTAAACTCTAACAACAATACGTGCGTGGTGCACAGCAGCGTCTCTCTTTACGCAGTATGGCTCGCCATATCTGCATGCTATCCATTTGAGACTAGCAATGATGACAGTAAGGGAAGGCGCCTACAACAACCAAAGCAAGAGCAGTGTGGATATCGTATCGTTCCACAGAGCTCAGACACCATTATAGTCGATGCTATGTTCAATACTCACGTGTTCCAGCATTAGATAGCCCACAAGTGTTGATGCGTACTTAGTGGGCCTACATGTACACGCCTATGCCTCCTTTATAACTCTGCTAGTCTGGTGGTTGACATTGGTGTTGGAAACAAAAGAGTGTAGAGTGATGCTGCGGCTACAGATGCCTCAGGAACATCAAGCAGCTGTAAGCATCAAACAGCAAAAGCAGCCAAGTGGTTTAAATTTCACATGCAGCCACCACATGCAGCGCAAAACTCTTAGTGCAGAGCGGACTTCGTGCCTGCTTGTTTGCTACATGGCGGCGGAATGGAGTGACAGCGACCTTCACATCGCTCTTGATCGCGCCCTGCGGAAGGCCAGCGATTCTCGGCTGCAGGTTGTAGCGGAGATGGCTGTGGACCATCATCAAAAGGTGCGGAAGCATTGAGCGCAAATGGCTGTCAATTGCTGCGGTGGCACGACGTGGGTTGCGACATTCATGCAACCGGGTGCCCCCTTTACCAGTACTGGCTTCACCTACAGCTCCAAGCCTTCTTTCAATGAGAGTATATCATTGTCACTGATTGTGTATCACTGCATGTAGTACAAGCATGTCCATGCTGCACTAGAGCGAGCTCTGCGCAAGGTTGCACCTGGAGATGCAGCAACTTATCGGAACATTCTGTTTGTGGCCTCGCGCATCCTAACCCTCAGCTACAAGCAACTGCAAGAGAAGGAGCGATACCGTGAGTTTTCAGTCTTCACAAGTTATACTGCTACTTGTCTGTAGTCCTAGCAATTTAAAAGGCAGTGAGGTTTCATTGCCTCATTATAGTTGTGTTTGACGCGCTGATAGCGGCTACCATCAGCAGCAGCTTCCATCAGTGATATCCAGTACCTTGCTTGCTTGTTCTCAACACACGTTCAAAGATAACAAACCATACACATTTTAAATCCAGTCTGCAAAGCCATGCACAGGCTAGCTTTCAGAAGCAACCTTGCTTCCTTTCCTTGTATCGTGCTCACAGGGGAACGCCTGAGACCGTTTGTGCAGAAAGTCCTGGGGCTGCTGGCAACTTCAGAATACCAGGTGCAGCACCTTTTTCAAAGCCTCTCAGACAGTGTGTGCCTGAGCACCTGCCTGTGGCGTGCCTGCTCACCTGCCTGCTCCCTGCACTGCCCTCCACAGCTGACAGGCAAATGCCATGTAGTGATGAGGATGAGGCTGAGGTGAAGGAGGAGGATTGCTGCCCTCTGCCCTCAGGTGCATTGTGCTCGGGTGGTGGCTATCTGGGCCAAGGCAGGCATCTACAAAGACGAGGCACTGGCAGAGCTGCGCAAGGCCCAGGCAGGGGAGGGCGCACCCGGACCCCAGGCACCCCCAGCCGCAGCCCACCCCCCTACAGCAGCAGCCCCGCAGCCACTGCTTGAAGGCGACACGCAGCCAGACACAGGCAGTCCAGGCGCCTTCGACATGGAGCTGGAGAACTCCCCCCTGGGCCAGGGCATGCAGACCAGCCGGCTCCCAGACCCTCAGTCTCAGCCCTGGCAGACCGCTGCACTGCCTCCCCCTACCAGCTTGTGGCACGCCAGCAGCCATGAGGCACCTCTTCAGCCGTCCAGCCAGGAGTGTGGGGCTCTGCCTGACCCGGCCCTGAGACCGCTGGCCAGCCCGCCCCCTCTGCCCTCAGAGCCAGCCCCACCCCTTCCCTCGAACCCCCTACTCAGTTCAGGGGGGGCGGCAGCAGTCCAGCCCCAACACATGGATCAGGCCCCAGCTTTTCAAGCCGGCTTTGGGGCCCCCTGGACTCACCCCTGGTTCCCTTGGCCCCCAGCAGGGCCTGGAGGGCACCCCCTGCCCCTGCCGCCCCCCCCTCCGCCCCTCTACCCCAACCCCCTCCCCATGCAGTTTGCAGGCCCAACACCAGACTTTCCAGCCGGGAATGGGCACCCTCCCTCGGAGTGGGGGCACCCCCCCTTGCAGCAGCAAGGAGTGGGGACTGGGTTCCCCCCCGCGCCCCCGCCTGCCACCAAGGCTCTACACATGCCCCTCCCTCCCCCACCTCCTCCCCCACCTCCGCAACAGCTCCAACAGCTGCTCCCGGCCTCCCATACAGCAGCATACGTCAACGGCACCCAAGACTCAGGCAATGAGGGCTTCATGAGTGTGGCTGCTGCCACCTCTGCTGCTACTCCTCCACCACCTGCTGCGGCCGTTGCTGCTGAGCAGTCAGTGAATGGTCTGCTGCCGGGGGCTGAGGTCAGCAGCCTGTGCCCCCTGCAGGAAAGCTGCCTGTACGGGGCCAGCCTCAGCAGACCAGGCCAGGCTGTGCCCCGCAGGGCCAGCCGGTGGGAGCAGCGGGAGCAGGGCAAGGGAGCCGGGGAGGAGGAGCAGGGCCCAGCAGGCTGCGGGGCAGAGGGGGTGCAGGGGACTGCCCAGCACTCGGTACCCGCCCCTGCCACTGACCAGGCAGGCCATGAATACATCAACTCGTACCAGGGCTTGTTACCACCGCCGCCACCGCCATCGCATGAGGCAGATATGGCTTGCACGGCTCAGCATGGGGCAGAGGGCCTGCACAGCCTGCCTGCAGACAGTGATGAGTATGACCCTCTGGCATGTCTTGATGATTGAGGTAAACGGCCTAACTGAGGTTTGTGGCTTGGGCCGACTGGCCTGGGCGAGGCAGGGCTGGGAGATGATGTAAGCGGTACAGTTGTGACATGTGGTGACGGTGGCAACTTGGCACACATGCAGGTGCACCAGCAACGCGTCCTCCAGCAAACCGTTTGCATGACGTGCATCAGACATGGGCAGCTCATGGCGGGAGCCTGAAACAGTGTTTTCACTGTCCTGTTGCGATGGAAGCGCAAATGGATGTGGGCTATGGGCTAGCTTACGTAGCCTGTTCAGAGTAAGCATTCACAGCAGCCCAAGCCGAGTTGCTTTGCGTATAGCTCTGAAACGACAAAATAACCCTGCGTCAGGGCCGGGGTCCAACTGGGGGCTGCTTCGCCATTCATCACGGCAACAACGAGTGCAGGGCGCGGCCAGGCCTACATTTGTCAACTTGTGGCACTTGTAGCTGGCAAGGTTGCAGTAACAAGTTTCTTCTGTCAGCTATCTCTTGACAGGGCTATCTCTTGACAGACACGACGGATAGCGAACACTTGATTTAGCAGGGACAGAACACTATACTCCTCAATGTCCGACCACCCGGCCGCCGCTTGAGCTAACATTAGCAGTAATCGCGCTACTGCGGGTGGGTCATTGCCCGGGCCGTGGGATACGTAACCGCTTCCGTGCTTACCGTAATCCGTGGTCAGGACACAGTGGAGGACACAGTGGAGAACACAGTGGAGGAAGGGGGGGGGTGTAAGCCGGTGACACCTTAGTGTGCGCCGACCCAAATGATGTATTCGGCGAAAGTGAGTACAGCATTATGTTGCGTTCAAGGTGCCCTGCACGCCCGGCAGGCATCGCGTTGGGTGTTTGCCGGACATTCCATTTGTGCACAACCAGCTCACTACGCTAGGTAGATGGGGTCACAGCGATGTGGCTTACCGTGCCAAGGAGACTCGTCTCGCCGCTGTGATTTGTTCGCGGGCACATGTAGCAGTACACGAGCAAAGACTCCAATGGCTAGCGCTGATGGTCAGATTACGCGGAATAACTCGCGGCTGCCAATGTGATAAACGCTATCGAAAACAGTGCAGAATTGAGAGAGTACTTGCATGCATATTACCAACCCCATGTTGGGAACACCTGACTTGCAGTCAGGGCCTCCCAACCCCCTTGAAAAGGGGGGTGGTCCGTTCCACGCGGTTTATTTCTCGCACAGTTTGCGGATTGATCAACGAAGCACGTCAGTATATAGAGGGCTCGCTTGGCTACATGCTACGGCTGTCCTGAGCGTCCATGACTTTGTATATGATGCACTGCTTAGGCGTGAACCCGGCCTAAATTTTGTGGGCAGATATCACCATGCACGCCTCCTCCACCCTCGACCTTCTTAATGACGCCGTGATGAAGCAAACACAAGTATGTGTGCAGTCGCGCTTTGTGTTGCGATGGCCGGTATCGCGAGTTTGAAACCTAAGAAGCTGAAATGCTTCTTTAACGCACCCACACCGCTGCTGATGCTGCGTCTTGAACAGCCGTATATTTCTTAACATCTATTAGCTTTCATTCGTCATTTGTGTCGCTCGCGCTGTCAAGCGAGAGACGGAGTGGTTGTATGCTCTAGCGGTTCATCAAGACACTACGTGCACCCTTCACTTCTTGTTACAGTAGACTATGTGGCCTGATAGTCAAACTGACCGCGGGACTCTTCATACTTGAGCCTTTTCTGCTCGTTCCCCTGGTTATGTGCTATGTTCGTTGTAGCAAGAGCATATGCGTAGGTGCGAAGCCTTCGTTGTGTCGCTACGTCGTTTTGGGACATCACCAACGAGACATGTGCTTCGGTCCACGGTGCCATGACCTGCTGCACTCCCTAGGCCTCTACACTCCCTAGGCCTCTACACTCCATAGCAAAGGCCCCTGGCACTAGAGTTTGTTAACGAACAGCAGTTTTTGCTTTAGCATCAATCCATGCCGTAGGTGCATGCCACAACGTGCATACCCCCTGGTTGGGTACAGTATATGAGCAACAAGTATATAAAGCAAACATCTAGTAGGACTGCAAGCACCCATTGCAGATGTGGTAGCAGAACACCCTTCCCGAGCAACTGCAGCTCTTGCCTCATGGCCACAACAAAGCCCCATATTAGCACCCCATGGCAGGGCAAGATCTGTACACTCCATAGCTAGGCCTGGTCTCTTGTCCATTAGCTACACGCCCATGGCAACAAAGCAGAGCCCTATGGCAACACCCCATGCCCGGTGGGGCTGCCACGCTCAGCAATGTGCTTCTGCACGGCCTTCTGCCAGCCTGCCACCAGGGTGTTGCCGACTGGCTGATCCCTGGGCGGCACCTTGTGGTAAAGGAGGTAGGCCCTGAGCTGCTCACGTGTGAACCGGGTTGCCTCCTTGGCCGAGCTCAGCTGCCTTCTGCGCGTACAAAGCGTTTGAAGAGCCCATGGCTGCCAGCAAGTGAGGGAGCTGGAAGAATAGCTGGCTGTGTTCGTACAAGTACTCGTACAGTGCCTGGATGTGCTTGTTGGCACATGTGGCAGTACGCGAGCAGAGAATGCAATGGCTTGCGCTGATGGACAGATGACGCGTATTGCTTAGCACCTACCAACGTGACAAACGCTATCGTAAACGATGCAGTATTGAGAGAGTATTTATGGGCGCTTGAATGGGAGGGCGAGGCTTTATTTTGGTGTAGCATGAGGGCTGTAGGGGTGAAGCTTGATAGTGAGTCTTGGCATACTTCAAAGGCATAAGACAGAAGGCTTTGCTCGGTTCACTATCAACGGCACGAGGTTAACCAACTAAACTCCCGCATCTCTTCGTCCCTCCCACGCACCAGGGAACGGGGAAAGCTCTGCCTATCCCCGTCCCCCATTCCCCACCTCCCGTCGCTCAACCAAAGGAAAGGACTGCGGACAATAGTCAGGGCTTTCAGGGTAGCACACAGCTTTGCCTCAGGGGCTGAACCCCGAGTTCATCAAAGATGATCCGAGCGATGCACAACCGGTATAGAGCCAACCTGGGTGTGGCAATGGCTAGTGACCCGGGCCCGTCGCCAATTGGTGGTGCGGGATGTGCTGCACAGGGCGCCCACACCTCGAACTCGAGTGTCTCATCCACGCTCACATAGGGTATGTTGCAACGCCAGCGCAGGCGATGTGGCACGCTGCGACCGTTTTACTCACAGCGCTGACACCCCCTTCAAACCAACTGTCTGCAGGCTCTGGCACATGTCTCAGCCGTAGCAACAGCAGGGCAGGTGGCAGAGGTCCACTCTGGTGAGCACATGTACACCATACGCTAGCCGCTACGACAGGGTATGCAATGCCATAGAACTTGGCTTGGCTTCCCGTGCTACGGTTGACACATCTGCTGTCCCTGCATGCCAACAGCTCCTGCCTTTGACTTCGAGATGTACATGAGAGACAGAGCCGAGATGGTCAACAAGGCTCTTGATGCTGCATTGCCATCTAGATACCCTGAGGTGCTGGTTGATTCCATGAGGTGAGTGGGCGGTGCTAGCCTGATGCAAGTCATCCAGTGAAGCACATGTGATGCAAATTGTCTCTGTTGGTGCGTCTGTTAATCCAGGTACTCCGTACTTGCGGGTGGCAAGCGTGTGAGGCCTGCCCTGACACTGGCTGCGTGCGACCTAGTAGGAGGTAGGTGGGCGTAGGACACCTGATAGGTAGTCATGTGGTAGGGCGTGCAGGGCGGGCTTGTCAGGGTCCCAAACACCTGCATGAGACAGCTGGTTGCGTCAGCCTTCAGTATGCCGTGCGTGCTTAGTGTCTGGTGCATGCGCGAAGGGTGCATGGATGCCTACATCGCTGCAAAGCTAGGAGTGAGTGAAGGGCAGGGGGCCTGTTTGTAGTCCTAATCACGGAGCTGCCCTCTGGTGCAGCCTCAGTGGGTGCTTGCGTGAGGTGTTAGCTGCTGCCACACATTTCACCCACAGCAGGATGCCAGTCCACCCCTCGCATGCCCTGACCTCCCCGCTACCTGCCACAGCTGAGATGCACAGTGGCAAGTGGCATCCCAAAGCTGGTCTCCTAGGGTGCTGAGCTCGAATAGCTAGTCAGCCAGCTGTGATGACTTGCAGTTTGACTGCCAGCAAGCCAGCTGTGCGGGGTGCGCAGGGGACATGGCCACCGCCCTACCCACCGCATGTGCCATGGAGATGATCCACACCATGAGCCTTATCCATGATGACCTGCCAGCCATGGACAATGACGACTTCAGGCGAGGTCGGCCCACCAACCATAAGGTCAGCAGCTGATAGCAGCTGGTAGCAGCTGGCAGCTGGCAGCAGCTTGGAGGCAGACACAGCACTTGACTCCCTGCCTGCCCACAGCCAGGCAAGGTCACCAACCCTGTGTCAGGCCCCTCAGCAGAGAGTCAGCCGTAGTCTTAGGAGCACCTTATAGCTCATGGCGCTGTGTGCGCTTCACTGGCAGCTGACAACACACTGCTGGCAGCGTGACACAGCTGATGGTCACTTATGAAGGGCTGTGGGCAGGTTCAGTCACACTGTTGGCATACAGCTAGCCGTCATCATCATTGTCACCATCAGCGTTATCATTGTTATCATCGTCATCATCATTGTCATCATCATCGTCATCATCATTGTCATCATTGTCACCTTCATCGTCATCATCGTCATCATCGTCATCATCGTCATCATCAGATCAGGTGCAAGCATGACTCCATGCGCATGCACGCAGGTGTATGGTGAGGACATCGCCATCCTTGCTGGTGACGCGCTGCTGTCCTTTGCTTTTGAGCATATCGCCCGGGACACCAAAGGCGTGCCGGCTGAGGCGGTACTGAAGGTCATCATGGAGCTGGGCAGGGCCGTGGGCGCACAGGGCCTATCAGCAGGCCAGGTGAGAGGTTTATGGACCCGGCCACCCAGGGCAGCTGCACTGGGGGCTGCCGCTGTGACCCTGCTGGGCCATCAGGCACCCTGCTGCATGGCCTGTGCCGGGCTCAGCTCATGGTGGCATGCAGCTGAGGTTGCGTTAGGAGTGAGGCCTCTGGTGCAATTGGCCTGTGGCCTGCATGGCTGGTGCTCCTGACCCTGACCACACCCTTGGCATGGCCAGGCTCATGTGGGGTGGGGCTGTGCTGGGGTTGGCCGCAGCTGGGAATACAGGGCATGGGCAGGGGGGGCTAGTCTGCCGCCAGGTGTGGCCATTGTGGAAAACTGCCACTGTTAGTGAGCTTGCTGCAAGGCTCACGGTGACGGAGGAGCCCCATGTGGCAGGGCTAAGTGTTTGACGTCCAGGTTGCAGGGTTCGGGAATTGTTTCCATATGCCAGGATGGCCTGCTGCAATGTTTGCTAACAACATGCAGAAGCATGGCCAGGGGCATGGCTTGGTTGGGAAGAGGGAGGAGATGTTATCAGTGCTGATGGGGGAGAGCCCTGCCGGCAGCATGACAGGGAAGCTGACGCGTGTGTTGCTGGGTGTGTTTGGCCCCCTGCCAGGCTGTTGACATCAAGAGCGAGGGCCAGGAGGTGGGGCTGGAGGTGCTGGAGTACATACACCACCACAAGACAGCTGCACTGCTGGAGGCGGCAGTGGTGTGCGGCGCACTGGTGGGCGGGGCCGACACCGCCACCGTGGAGAAGCTGCGCAAGTACGCGCTGAACATTGGGCTGGCCTTCCAGGTGGGCCTCTTCTAGGGAGTTCCCTGCCTCGTCGGCAGGAACAGCAACCAGGACAGTGAACAGACGAGCACAGTGATCAGGAGAGTGTATAGACAGGACAGTGAACAAGACAGTGATGTGGCACACAGGTTGCGTAGGGCTGGTCTGGCGGTAGGCCCAGGCCAGTGGCAGGGCATCCCAGGACCAAACAAGCAACATGGGGGAGGAGGACGCCTGGGGCTGCAGCAACGTCTTGTCAGCTGCTATGTTTGCCAGCTCAACCGTACAATTGCTGACCCAAGCTGTCTTATGGAGTCTTTGGACCATGATTTGACTATCATACATGGTGTCATTCTTACACGACGCATGTGCCAGCTGTGAGGCCGAGCACGGGCACATGAGCATCATGGCAGGCGGAGTGAGGGCTATGCCGTTGCAACACCTTCCTAAGCTTCCAGATGAACTGAATGCTGCAGCCGGGCTGGTGTGCTGCAGGTGATTGATGACATCCTGGACGTCACTCAAACCACCGAAACCTTGGGCAAGACCGCAGCCAAAGACCTGGCGGTGAACAAGACCACCTATCCCAAGCTGCTGGGTCTGGAAGCCAGCAGGAAGGTGGCCGACGACTTGATCAGGGAGGCTATAGCACAGCTAGACGAGTTTGAGCCTGCACGCAAGGCGCCCATGGTGGCCCTGGCCCACTTCATAGGGTACCGCAAGAACTGAGGGTGTGGTGGTGGTGCGGTGGGTGGATGGGGTGGGGCGGGCGGGGCAGGGTGGGGCAGGGTGGGGCCGGGTAGGCTGGGGCAGGCCTGGCCAGGGCGGGTCAGCTGGTGCTGGAGCTTGCAGCTCCCATCACCCACCCCAGCGGGCCAGTAGTGCAGCCAGCAGCAGTGAGTGCAGGCTGGCAGCTGCAGCAGCTAGACTCATAGCATGCCCCACGTCAGGGGGCCAGGAGTGCAAGTGGCCAAGCTGTGCAATGAAACGGCTGGCTGGGAGTGAGGTGTCCCTCACCCTGCATTGCTGTTCCCTTGGTGCATGCATGAGCAGCAGAGGTGAGACAACGCACATGTAGGGCAGGGAGCAAGGTTGACAAGCCACCCTCGGTGTCATGGTTTGAGGCCCGTTGGTATGCGAGACTCGGCAATAGATAGAGTGGGGTTGACAGGTTGTTTGTTTGCAATGCCTTGGAATATATCTGCACATTTGCACATTCTGCGTTTGGAGTTCCCAAGCACCTCTGACCATGAATCAATGGCGTCGTGATCAGCACGATTTACTGGTTCGTGCGGGGTCTGGGCACGAACTGAACAAGTCCAAGGGCTGGCTAGTAGCGGGAGGTGCGTCTTCCGGCTATCGGCCGATCATCAACAACTGTCAACGGGGTTGGTGTTAGAAGTGGTCCTTTTGCAGTGCCTTGATTCCAAGGTGTGCCTCAATCACCAACTTATAGGTGGGGCCCGAACGGGATTTTGAAATACCGAACAAGGGTGACGTGTGACGCTGGGTCGAACAAGACAAATTGAAGGGAGGTGGGGCTGCTAGGCAATAGATGCTGCAGTTACTACTGGTTCTGCCTGCTGGGAGCATGTAAGAGCACCCAGCAGGTGCAGGCAGCAAGGGGTTGGGGCTGCTAGACAGTAGCAGCAGCTGTTGTTGCTGCCTAAGCCTGCTAGAACAAGGTTGCAAGTGCAGGCAGCACTAAGGTGGGGATGCTGGGCAGCATCAGAAGCTGCTAATGATGGGTCAGCCTGGTGGGAGCATGTAATTGCACCCAGCTCTAGTAGCACCACATTAGAGCTGCGGCGCTAAGTGGGCTAGCTGCGGGATCGAACGGAGGGGCGTTCGTTCTGGTTCGAGCCGAGACGGTCAACAAGGCTCTTGATGCTGCATTGCCATCTAGATACCCTGAGGTGCTGGTTGATTCCATGAGGTGAGTGGGCGGTGCTAGCCTGATGCAAGTCATCCAGTGAAGCACATGTGATGCAAATTGTCTCTGTTGGTGCGTCTGTTAATCCAGGTACTCCGTACTTGCGGGTGGCAAGCGTGTGAGGCCTGCCTCTATAAAAATATAAGGGGGCAAGAGCTCGGAATGGCCTGCAATCGCGCGCATAGCCTCCTCTAATCAGAGCCACCAAACATACAAGAAGACAGCCCCAGCTCTGCACTGGGCAGTGAGAGTCACTTTCGATTGGCGACTTTTTAAGACGAATAATTACGTTGAGCTGCGATCATGGCTCGGCACGTGGTGGCGCCAGGCGGAATGAAATATAACATCACGCAGGTTGGCCCATCAATTTCAATGAAATGAACATAGCGCAGGTTGGTTCAATTGCCGAGCCTTGACTTCTGACCGTTTTGACGTCCATCTTTGTTGCGTGTATGGCTGCAAAGGGGTAGGATGATAAACCCTGCTGCAGCAGATGCCAAAGGAACCGGCCTGGCTCCTGCTACCGCTGCTCCGCCACCACGTGCCGGGAATTCTTTCCCGCTGTTCCAGCTCCTTTCGCGCAGCTACAGTGTTCATAATTTAGATGAAGCGCCACACAATACTTGAACAATCGACAGTGAACGGTCCGCAGTCGCCGACAACGAAAATCAAAAGCCCCATGTGCCAAGATCACCCCATCATCCCGCGAGTTTGCTTGTGTTGCGCATCGCTGAATTCCGGCCGCAGTGATCTGTCGGATGTGTCGGGCCGGCAGTGGCTGAGGCTGAATGCGGTGGTCCTGACTCGTCCACTAGAACCACCTCAAAGTGGCGTCTAACCACAGGCCTGTCATAGGGCTGCTCTAGGCTTCCAAATAACACGTCTTTCTGCCCGCTGTCCGCTGTCCGCTGCCCGCTGTGACCATTTCGCTTAGAAGAAGCTCGGCTACGTCTAGTGGGAGCCACGATAAATGCAAGCAGCACGAACTGCCTCGTGACAGCCTCGTGCATCGCGGCGGGCGGGGATTAACGAATCACTGAGCGCCCACGAAAAGTGTGTGAGATAACTCAGTACGTGTAACTTTTGCGGTGCACCCATCAGAGGGAGGCAAGCTGCTGCTGGTGTGGTCTCCAAACGTCACTGGCGACAGCTTCAGCTCCGAGCGGCCGGCAAGCAGAGAGCACCTTGTTTGGGATACCGCACCGCGTTTGGCAGCTGGAGCCCGCTGTAGAGCCAGTGACTGCTATTGACGGTCTTGAGTGCCGCCCCGGTGAATAGTAGCCCGGCAGCATCCCCTCTCGCTTTTCGCGCATCAGCCTCGCATCATCTTTGGCTCGTGACATGGTCGGCGCGACATAACGGAGCTTCACCAGGCTCAGCGCGTTGAAATGCAATGCTGCAAATCAAGTGACGCGGACGGGGGTCACTTTGGAATTCTGCGATGTCAGTTCAGCCTCACCCCCAAGCAGGTCGCGGAGGTCAGCCACGAGCCAGTGGGATGCGTTCCCTGGCGCCCCCTGTCCCGCTTTTTGTCCTTACCTAACGCACGACCAAATGCTCCAGAAGCTACATTTCCAGACGGGCACAGCAGCCTCAGGGCCCGGTTTGGCCTGTTGGCGACAGCCCGTGATGAGCCGCTTCCGTTCTCCGAGCTGTGGCCGTATCTGCAGCAGCACGGCGGCCACTGCCTGGCTTGGTCATACTTCCAGGTGTGCGGCACCGAAGCTAAGGGACACCACCCTCTGCCCCTCTTGCAGAGGCAAAATGCTGCAACCAGCTCCAGCCCCCCCATGGCCGTATCCCTTGTGCCACCAACTCCTACGTCATGAAATACACTGTGATCGTGCAGGCGGGCATGCGTCACTTCCTACTGCCCGGTGTCGGCTTTGTGGCCTACACTCCCATGCAGCAGCCTGCATACACCCAGGTCATTGTGCTGGGCGCACCTGTGTGCTCTAAGGAGAGGTGCGTTGAGCTTGCTGCCCACACCCTGCCTGACCTCCAGGCTGGCCTGTGCAGCCCAGCTACTGCAACAAACGTGTTGTGTGCCTGCCTGGACAGCAAGCGCATGGGGAGGTCCTGCTTCATCTGCGTCTCTACCACCACACGAAAACACCCTCTCAACCACCACCGACCTACCGACACCAGCTGCTGCCGCTGCTGCTGCTGCTGCTGCTCAGCATCACACTCATACCACGCTATTTGGCTGCCCGTTTGCTGCTTTGCCAGTGGGCGGTGTGAGGGCAGGCCTGGGTGAGCCTGAGACTGGTGAGCATGACGCAGCTATTCCCTGTCATGTCACCTAGCAAGGGGCTGACGCAGCAAAGCCTGCACTTGCACCTGCACTTGCACTGCAGCGTGGGGCAGCTGCTGAGGGTCTTCCTGTCACGCTACCCTCGCGCCATGTTCCTGCAAGTGCCACATGAGCTGGGAACGCACTTGAGGTGTGGAAGTCAGGGGAGGAAGGGGCGCCAGGGAGTGGAGGGCAGGGCAAGGGCGGAAGGCGGCCGTGGAGGTTGTAAATGAACGGGGCGGAGTTGAGGGCAGGGGATAGGAGGGAGGGTGGTCTTTATTTGGGTTGGGAGGGGGATGTGGGGCGGGGAGGGGGAGGGTGAGGGTGAGAAGAGGGGGAAGGGGGGGGGGGGGAAAGGGGCCAGGGGCAGGGCAGGAGCCCTCTTGGGCATGCTTGCACGTGTCAGCATGCTGACCTGCCTGTGTGCCTGTGTGTACACCTGCCTGCCTGTTGCCTCAAACCAGTGCGGAGCATGGTTTTTTAGTGAATGCGTTTGGCGGGGAGACCCAGCTGGATGTGAGCAGCTACAGCTACAAGGGCAACAACAAGAAGGCGCTGCGTCTGGTGGCAGCCAGGGCCAAGAGGGTGAGAAAGCAGCCCGGGTGCACACTGTCACACTGTAGATACGCCTGCCGTCCACACCTACCGCCGCCTTATGTGCCTATATAGTGGAGTTCCTCAAGGCCGACAAGATCCGTATGTGCTGACCTGACATATGGCGTTCACGCCCTACATCAGTTTCAATCAGACACAATCAAAGTTGAAATCAGTGTTGACATACCACACATCAGTACATGAGTCATAATTACGTACTTGGGCACTACCCAAAGCTTTGTGAAAACGTGCACTTCCAATGCGGACAAGGCCTGCTCTATGCATTATGATAGTGGAGTCATCAAGCTAACGGGTTTTCAATGAAAACAAGTCGTGGCGTTCACTTGGGATAGAGCGGTCGCATAGATAGGGTAGCATACCGTAGTTTCCGCCATACATGTGGACATGCGGAACCAGGCAACCCTGGACATGCGCCATGCTGCACGCCACAGCAGCAAGAGCCACAGGGGAAGCAGCGGCAGACCCGGCCACACTGCTCCTGGAGCACCAGGCTAGGTGCCGATGACGCCATACCCGTGCGTCCCGCTCCACTCCACACCCAGCCCTTTTCCCAACCCCAGCCCCGCCCCCAGCGCCCACAGGGCCGCCTGGCTGCCTGCAGGATGGTGTGATGGTGGAGGAGGCCCACAGGCCTGACCTGGGGGTCCATCAGGGTCAGGGGCAGCCGCGGAGCCCGCCCAGTGCCGCCCACAGCCTCAGTTCCACGATGAGCCCTGGCCTGGCTGCCCAGCTGCGCCGAGTGTCAGAGGAGTGGATGGAGGGCAAGGGGTTGTCGGCCAGGGGCTCCTGGTTCCTGGTGCGCAGGCCTGCGTTTGAGCTGGAAGCGCCCGGTGAGGTTTTGGGTAGGCCTTGGTAGGGGTGGGGTGTTGGGGGAGCCTTGGTAGGGGTGGCGGCCACAGGGGCAGGCCAGGCAGGGTGCAGGGCCCAGGAGGTCAGTGGTAGCGCCACTGGTGCTGCAAGGACTGGGCCAGGTGGCGCAGAGGTGGGCTAGGACGGAGGTGTTGAATGGCGGCTATCACAAGAAAGGCTGGGTCAAGGAGGCCACGGCCAGGAGGGGGCATGGCTGGGGGCTGGGATGCTACCCACAGCATGGACTGGGCTGATGAGGTGTGAGCGAAAGACTGCAGGCTGCTGGCTGAGGGTCATGCTGCTGCTGTCTCCCCTAGCTGCCTGTTTGGCACCTGGGTTATGAACGGTGGCTGAGGCATGGCCTGTGGCAGGGCCAGTCAGGTCGGGCCGAGGCAGGTGATAAGGCCCAGGCACGACCCGTGGTCCTGATGACCTGGAGCTGTGGGTCCGTCCTGCCATATCAAAGCGACCACCCGTACCCCTCTGCTGCCCCTGCTGTTGCTGCCCCTGCCGCACTGCCTTCCCACAGGCACTCGCACATTCGTCGCTTGGCAGCACGCAAGCGCGGCCGCCCACCCTCCCCTCCCCGCGGCCAGCAGGCCTCCTGCCCTTGTCTCACCGCCCAGCCTCCTGCAGCGACTGCGCTCTCACCTTAGCTCCGGAGCCCTCTCCTCCCCCTCCCCTGGATCCCCTGTGGCCCCCTCCCCTTCAGTCCAGTCAACTTTCTCCTCCTCATGCTCCACCTCCATCCCGGCTTGCCTCCCTGCTGCTGCTGCTGCTGCTGCACCACTGGGGCCAAGCGCCCTGACCCGTACCGTTAGTGCAATGGGCAGCGGGGCTGCACTCCTGCCCCCACATCGCCATCACGACAGTGCAGCAACCACCACCGCCCCCCGGAGCCCCTGCCCTGCAGCTGACCCCGCCCTGGCCTCTGGACCCAGTGCTGCTGCTGAGGCACCTGGTCACAGCTGGCGAGGGGCTGCTGCGGCGGCGGCTGGGGCAGATGGCGGAGTTGGTGGCGGGGTGGGGAAGGGATGTGGCGATGTGTGGGGGCCTGAGGGAGGGCGGCATGTGGTGGGCTTTGTGGTGCTGGACCCCATGTGGCACCAAGGACGGGTCACCGGCTACTACGCCAACATAGTGAGGGCGGGGCGAGGCAGCCACCCAGGCACGAGCGCGCTGCTGACCCAGGTGCAGGGCGGGGTGGGTGTAGGGCGTCTGGGGTGCAGGGCACAAGGGGCTGGGGCAGGAGGGCTGGTGGCAGGGGGGTCCTGGGCTATGAACCCTAACACCAGCTTGCAGGGTGGTTAGGGCTAGGGCGAGGGTGAGGGTTAGGGTTAGGGTAAGGAGTATGCCCCACAGCTCCGTAGCTGCTGCTGCTGCTGCTGCTGCTGCTCTTCCATATTTTTCAAAGAGCAGTGCCAGACCTTGCTTCACAAGCTGCGCTGCCTGCTGGCCTGTCTGGTAACGGCCTGTGCAGGAGATCATGGCCGTGTTGAGAGAGGAGCAGCAGCAGCAGCAGCAGCAGCAGCAGCAGCAGCAGCAGCAGCATTCAGTGAGCACCCCTGCACCTGGTACTGGTGGTGGTGGTGTAAAGGAGGGACGGGTGTCCCAGCGCCAGCGCCTGAAAGCCGCCAAAGCAGCGAGGGCAGCCCAGGACGCAGACCCCAGCCTCCAAGCCACACCTCTGCCCGTACAGGCAAATGGGGAGGCGCAGGGCCAGAGCCAGGGCCAGGGGCAGGCCCAGGGCCAGGGCCAGGGCCAGGGGCAGGCAAAGGGCCAGGGCCAGGGGCAGGCAAAGGGCCAGGGAGCAGGGCAGGTCCATGTCCCGGGCAAGGGCGGCAGGCAAGGCAAAGTGCAGGAGCTGTTGCAAAGCAAGGGGCCAGAGCTAGCTGAAGGGGAGGCGCAGGCGAAGGGTCAGGGACAAGGCGAGGGCCGGGGTGTAGGCAAGGGCAGCGGGCAGAACGCAGAGCAGCGCCAGGGAGCAGGGCAGGGGAAGCAGCAAGGCGGCAATGAGCCTCAGGCAGTGAGCCAGGGCATGGCAACCCTGCAGTCGAAGGGCAGCCAGGCACCTACCTCCGACCCCTCGCATGGACCTGGCACCCATGATAGCCCAGTCACCTCCTTGCAGGCAGTCACTGCCGTTCAGTCCCTGGCTGCTGCCGTGTCCACCTTCTCAGCCCCTCTCCCCCTGCCTTGTGAGCCCCTCACACCCTCAGCTGCTGCCATCCCTCCGGCATTGTTGGGCAGCAGCCAGCAGGCCGTCCCTCCGATTCATCCGGGCGGCCTAGAAGGCCAGCAGCAGCTGAAGCGGGGGCAGGGAGGGCAGCAGCAGGTGGCAGGGGAGTATATGGGCTGTGGGCCTGGAGGGCAGTTGCGGTGTGGGCTTCACTGTGGTGGTGAGGGGCTGGCAGTGGCTGAGAATGCAGCCCTCAGCAGCACCAGCAGCAGCGTTGGCAGCAGTGGCAGGGGCGGCAGCAGTGGCGGCAGCAGTGGCGGCAGCAGTGGCAGCGGCAGCGCTGAAGTGGTGGTATTGTGCGTGCCTACCCAGCAGCAGCAGCAGCAGCAGCCCCAACAGCATCAGGAGCAGCGGCAGCAGCAGCAGCAGCCTACTGCTAAAGGTGGTCAGCGCATCCAGGTGCCAGCCACTGCTCCAAGAGTGCATCCACTTGCCAAGTCTGTCACTGCAGCAGCGGGGGCAGGCCCAGCAGCAGGGGCTGCAGCTGTGGTAGCGGGCGGGGAGGCGGGGGGAGGGGAGCGTGACCAGCTGCCGGGTGTGCCCCTTGTTCTGTCGCTGGGCCTGTCACCCTTGTACCGCTTGGTGGAGGAGCAGAGGCCGCATGTGTTCAGGCACAGCAAGACGGTGAGAGGGGCGTGGGGACGGGGAGGGGAGGGGAAAGGGTAGGACATGAACTGATTCGCATCATCGTAACCTGGTACGAATGCCTGATATGATTGCCTGCTTATCGGCCAACTGGCTCTGATCAAATCCGTCAGGGGCAGTGAAGGGATGAGGGGGCAGTGGCTGAGTTTGGGAATGTGCCAGGCGCTGGTGACACAGCCACAGGAAAGCTAGGAGTGGGTGGGCAGACCAGCTACAAACTGATAATGCCAGTGAGGGGGAAGGTGTCCCAGAGGTAGGTGGTGAGAGCAGGCCATGCACATCAGTGCATGCCAATCCAATGCCCCCAAGTCGTATATTTCATATTGTTCTTATCATTACCACTATCACAACTATCTTATCCTACGTCTTCTTGTTCTTGCTATTATTCTCGGGTACAGGTAAACAGGGGCCCGGCAGACCAGGACAGTCAGGGCTACTAAGGTCAGAGGGTCAGGGTAGGGCAGGCTGGGGCTCCAGCACCAGGGGAAGGGGCGGTAGTGGGCAGAGCGGCAAGGGTGCTTGGCTGCTACCCTCCCAGGTCTGCTGTGAGACCCATGCGGGGGCAGGCTGCCTGTGCTGTGCCGCATCACAGGTGCGCAGGATCCTCAAGTTGACCTTCAAGCTGGGCAACCCCTTCTACCCCTACAAGTAAGCCGGGCCCCGATGAGGCAGCCATCACCTGCTCCTGGCTGCCAGCACCAGCTCCTGGCTGCACCTGCATCTCACAGCCAGCACCACCCCACATCAGGCTGGCAGCCGGCATGCAGGCGGCAAGCAGGCGGCCAGCTGTGGTGCAGGCCACTACAGGGTTGCATGTGTTGCACCTGGTTTTCTTCTTGCTGGTCGCAGCTGTCTGCATTGGCCCTCAGCACCACCAGGGTCGACCCACCGCCTCTCTACCGCCTCTGCTGCCACCCCCTCCGCCCTGCACCCCATTGTTCAGGAACCTGGCGGCAGCGAAGGCGCGATATGGAGGAGGAGCCTCTGGGCTTGAAGCACGGGGTCAGTATGACGACCCAGCTGCAAGGTCGGTTGGACAGCTTGGGTTGCACAGCTGCTGACTAGGACTGGGCTGGGCAAGGCAGTGAAGGGAGGCAGCAAGGGTAGGCAGGAGGAGGATATCAGAGGTAGGGGGAGGAGGAGGAGGCGGAGGAGAAGGAGGTGTCACGTGATACTATCCCTATAAAGATGACAGTGCTCCAGGCCAGCCTACGCCGCACCCTCTCATGGCAAGCGGGTGGCACAGCGGTGTAGGTCTGGAGGCCACTGCTGTGCCCTGCATGGTGTCCTGCCTCAGCGCCGTGTGCATGTGTGCATGTGTGTGTGAGTGCAGGTGGCTGCCCATGTACATCGCCATGCCGCCTGTGGCCGCCCACTCTGGCCAAGACATGCTGCAGGTGAGGGGTGAGGGGAGGGCTATGGAGTCTTGAGGTGTGTGGTCACCCCAGTTGTGTTGCATCTGTTTCGGAGGTGAGTGTGGGGTTGAGGGGCTAGGCAGGACACTGGGCGAGGTGAGGTGCAGGCCTGGGCACCACAGCTGCGCTGCACCTCTGGATTGAAATGGCAGGGCAGTGGAGCGGGCCAGGGGTAGAGGGAGGAGGGGTGTAGGGTACACAACAGGCAAGGTGAGGTGTCTGGGCCTGGGCAGTGGGCTGGGTAGTGTTGCCAGGCGGCCCTGAACCAGCTTTCTCACTATCTGTGCCTTGTTGGGGCTAAAGCGCTCATTTCCCACTGCCCTTGCTGGTACAGGCATGCAGGCATGCAGCTGCTGTTGCATCAGCTCAGGCAAACCTTCTGGGACATTGTGCACTGGACATACCCTGCTGGCTGTACAGCAGGATCATACACTGCATTTTCTCCGTACTCAGTGCATGGCTGCCCAGCTCCTGCTGTTTGACTCCATCGCTGAACGCGATGAGCTGCCTGCAGATGGGCGTCACCACGGGCATGCACAAGGGCCTGCTCCAGTGCTCCAGAGTGCTGATACGGGAAGAGCTGGCCAAGGCGTTGCGTAAGCGAGGCAGTGGAAAGAAAAAGACGGCCGCGGAAGGACGCGGGGAGGAAGATGGCGGGAGGGAGCGTGATGGGGACGCGGCACACAATTGCGCGTAATGGGTCGCGGGCGGCGATAGTCGGGTGAACAGTGATCTTCGACGTCTGCACTGCATGTGTATCCGTTGTGCAGCATAGCGCATGCCTGCGTGCACA
>JASKMD010000045.1:0-39265 GCA_030144725.1 Haematococcus lacustris
ACTAGGCTCTCACTCCGGCCTGCCGCAGCACGGGCCTTCTCTTGAAAACTTTCTCTTGAAAACTTGTGAAACGGCATGGCATGACGGCACACGCCTAGATAAATCTCACATCCATCACTGCCTAGCATTGAGGAGATCGGCGCGTCATTACACTGCGCTATGCGACTCTGAGTTTACCGTGCGTGTTCGCCGCAGAAACAAAGGATACAGGGGGTTGCACTCTGAAGCAAGTGAGCGCCGCCCGCTCGGGGTCGGTAGCATCATGAGTGCCCTGAGCTCCTGGGACAAAGGCACGCTTGGCCTGGCGGGCGATGTGGAAAGTGCACGCGATCTTTTCCCGGATGACCGCGGAGGCGGAGCGAGCGCCTGGCATGATCCACAACAGCGCTATGCGTGCGGCCACTGCTCGCCAGCGCATGCCGGAATTGCCACCGGGCGTAATGAAGCGCAGGTGGGTGGGCCGCTGCGCTGCAAATAGCAGCAAGCATGACAGACTCGACGCTTGCACCCAAGATATTGTAACCGGCATGTCACACTTTGTAGGTGGGTAGCCCACACCAAGTGCCGTACGTCCCTTGGACTCCTGCCTTCTCATCCTGGATGATGTGGCAACAGCACCAGGTAGGCTATGGATTGAGGGTGATAACAGAACAACCCGAGGAAACGATTCCACTGTCTCCCCAACCCCTCCCCTGCTGCTGCCACCCAACCTCTTGCTGACACCCACCCCCTACGAATCTCTACGAATCCCTACTAGTCCCTGAACACAACACGAAAGAGTTGGCAACTTCTGGGCTGGTGTTAACAAAAGCACTGTCTCAGATGTGCTCGCAGGCAGCACCCACACGCCTGGCTGCAACATGCGCACGCTGTCACATGCTTGCCTGCCCACTGCCATGCTGCCTGCAGATGGCGATGATGATGCAGCTGCAGCACACCTGGATGGCTTACCAGCATGCCCTAGCCCCGAGTCATGCCCCACCCCCTCTCCCTCACACGCAAGCCCCTGACCCCAGGCACTGCCAGCAGGCCACCCCCCTTAGCCACCCCCCAGCCACCCCCCCTGACCCCCCCTTGGCCGCCAGCCCAGCTGCCCCACGTGACATGCACTGGGTGGTGACCACTGTACCTCAGCGCTCGGCCCTGGCCCTCTCAGCACTGTCTCCTGCTCCCTCCCCCACCCGCTCCCAGGCCCTGGTCGTGCCCCCTCCCTTAGCCAGGCCCTGCGATGCAGCCGAGTCTTGGGCTCAGCCCTATGCAGCTACAGCCACAGCGTCGCTGCGCCTTCCCACGTCCCCCTGCCCCCCACTGCTCCCCCCCCTGGTGCCTACACCCTCCTCAACACCCTGCTCCCACCGCTGCTGCACACTGCTGGGCGCCACCGCTGGGCAGCTGCTGGGCGCCCCGGGCAGCTGCTGGCAACAGGGGGGGTCAGGTATACAGAGGCCATGGGCATGGGCTCCAGCCCCGACGCCTGGTCAGGGGGGTGCAGAAGCAGCAGGGCGGTGGGAGGTAGCTGAGATGCTGAGGTGGTCTTCATGGCAGGGACGAGAGCAGGGGCAGGGGCAGGGACAGGGGTGTTGGCAGCGACAAGAGCAGGGGTGTGGGAGGAGGCACATGGAAGCTGACAAACTCTCGGGAGGTAGCTGTAAGGATGATGTGTGGGCATCCCCTGAGCCGCAGGGTCTGGGTGTCAGGGGGATGGATGCCTGCTCCACCCGAGCCCATGCCAAGCGGTTGCGAGCAGATGATGATGTGGAGGGGGCGGGGCAGAAGATGGCATGGGAGGGGCGGAGGGAGGGCAGAGAGGAGAGCTTCAGGCAGCGAGTGCAACAAGGGCCACAACAACCAGCAGCCCACACCCATGATGGTGAGCGGCAATTGTCGTTGCCGCAGCCATCGTCGCAGGCAACCCATCATCATCATCATCATCATCAGCAGCAGCAGCAGCAGCAGTTTGACCTGTTTTCATGCGCTGCGCTTGCTCCCCTCCCTGCAGCTGACTGGTCATTGTGTGACCCTTTGGCATCAGAGGGTGCTGGGGATGGCTTGCTGGTCTGCCACATAGACCAACCCAACGGCAGTCAGCCCTGCTTGCTGACATGCTTGCCTAATCAGGAGGCACTCCCTGCCACATGCTTGCTTCTTCAAGCAACAGCCCCGGCTCAGGGCCCCGTGCAGTTGCCCTCCTCAGTGGCCCAGCTGTCCGACCTTGATCTGGACAAAGATCTAGATCTGAACAATGATCCAGATCTGGACGATGATCTAGATCTGGGTCCGGGAACCAAGCACCAAGCACCAAGTACCCAGCATGCGCCTTGCGGTGCTCCGAGCGGTGAAGGATGTTTGGGTTTTTGTCTGGGAACACAGAAGGCGGCTCCACAGGAGCCTACTGATGAGCCATTGGGGGCCGGGCCGCTTGACCATGCTCTACGACACATCCATGACCAGCAACAGCCCACACAGCCTCAGCCTCAGCCTAAGCCCCAGCAGCAGCAGCAAGAAGGGATGCATAGAGAGCTGCAGACAGAGCAGCAGCAGAAGCAGGGACTACGCCCGTGCTTGACCCAGCAGCAGCAGCACGGTGCAGGATCAGAACAAGTGCTGGCACCGGCTGCTGAGCTAGGTGCTGTCAGGGTATGTGGCAACAGTCCCCCTGCACTGCCCGCTGCTGATAGGGTAAGGGTAAGAGGAGTAGCCAGGTTTGCTGCAGGGTCAGGGGGTGGTGGGGCAGTCACCCCAAGCTCAAAGGCCGGAGGGTGGAGGGCAGGAGGGGCGGGGTCAGGGAAGAGGATGAAGGCCGCCTGTGGGAAGGTGGTCAGGGTCAAGCCGCCGTGCAAGGCTGATAGCAACGTGGCCAAGAAAGCTGGGCAGGCTGGGTCGCTACATGGCAGGCTGGAGTCACACAGCAGCAGCAGCAGCAGCAGCAGCAGCAGGGGGGACTGCGGCAGCAGTGGTGATACCAGCAGCCATCTTACCAGATCTGAGCTGCGGGCTGGCCTGGGCTTACCAAAACTGCTCTGCAAAACAGCCCCAGGGCCGAGCCCTGCCATGCCCCAAGCAACCAAGTGTGGGGCTGGTTGTGGCGGCAGCGCCAGGGGCGAGGATGAGCCTGGCACTGCAGCCTACCAGGCGGGGCGGAGGCGAGCTCTGGCTGCTCAGACGCGGGTTAAACAGGCGGGATCGGGGGGCCAGGAGGCTGGTGGTGCAAGGCAGGGCTGCGTGGCCCTGCCTGACCTGGCCTGGATGCAGCGGGCTGGCCGTGACAGCTCTGATGTGTCTGCCAGGGAGGAGGTCAAGGCACAACCCACGGGGGCTGCGGCCAGGGGGGCAGGGGCTGGGGAGACGGCGGCTGAGGCATGGGGTGTGGCAGAGGCACGGGGCGGGGTGAGGGTGGAGATGAAAACAGAAGCCGGTGTGTGTGCCCTGAGTGGCGGTGTGGGCAGCCGTACAGTAGCTGAGGTCGAGTCTTGGGGCTTGAGAGGCGGAGGTCTGGGAGGGTGGCAAGGGCTGGAGGGGCTGGAGGGGCTGGAGGAGGGTGAACAGCAAGGGCAGGGCGGACGGCGGACAAGGTCTGGGCACATGGCGCAGGCTAAGGTGCTGGCTCAGTCTGGCAGGGGGAAGGCGGGGGAGGGGGTGGAGGCAGGTGCAGGAGCAGGGGCAGGGCGTGCAGGGGCGCTGAGCGCAGCTACCGTCACCTCCTGTGCTCACTCTCAGCGGTGTGACTCCCTGAGGGGCTGGACGGGTCCTGTGGTGTGGGTGGCGGCGTGCCGGGCGGCAGCAGTGTTGCGGCGGCGCCGGCAGCGCGCTCGGCAGCAGGGCAGCAGCTGCCCCTTTGGAGCCCTGCCCAAGGAGAGACAGGGACCCCAGGGCAAGGTGAGGAGGCAGGTGTAAGATCTCATGCAAGTGTAAGAACTGAACTGATGGTGGTGATCTGAGGCTGGGTTCAACTCTTCACGTTACAGGGGGGCAGGGGTTGACAGGCAAACAAAACTCATTCAACAGGGGTGAGTCATCTCTCAGTGTGCTGCATGGCTGCAACTGCACCTGTCACAACTGCAACGGGCAGGGGTTGACAGGCAGGAGGGTGAAGGTTAGGAGGGCAGTCTCGGAGGGCAGGGCAGGGAGGGTATGCAAAGGGAGGGGGTTGAATACAAGTCAGGATCAGTAAGGTAAGCTTCACCCCGACCAGATCTCAATACCTAGGCTCCTGCTATGCAAAGGGAAGGGGCACAAGGAGGACAGGACGAGGAGGAGGGTAAGGGGCGGAAAGGTAGTGGCCCTGGCCAGGGGGGGTCGCCTCCGCCTTTGCCGCCCCCCCCTCCCCCTCCATGTTGAACCTCTGCCCCTGCCATTCTCACCCTGCCCCTGACCCAAGGCCCTGCCCCTCTGCTCCTGTCCGTGCCCCCTTGTGCAGCCATACTTGCACCCCTCCCGGCATGAGCACGCCACCCGCCGCGTCAGGGGCCCTGGGGGGAGGTTTGGGGCAGGGCCCAAAGCGCCTCTTTCACCCTCTGCCCCTGACGACCAGGGCCCTGCCCCTGGTGGCCTAGCTCCTGGCCCTGGCCCTGGCCCCAAACCGCACGCCGCCCCCTTCACCACGGCCTCAGATCCTTCCCTGCCCCTGCTCCCAGCACCAGCAGCTGCCCACTGCCAGCAGCCACCAGTAGCACCCCGGCAGCACTGAAGGCTGCAGGTCGTGGAGCATGCGTAGAGCATGAGCATGCGTAGAGCATGAGCATGCAAGCTGCAGCCGGCAGCACTGGGGTCATCTGCATGGCTAGGTTGAGGTAGGTGGGGTGGCCTGGGCGGCATGGGCAGCTGGTGGAGTGCCTCACCTTGGCACCTTGATCACCAAACGCCTCTCATGCTGATGGCCTTGGCACATACCCTTAAAGGGAGTGATTGAGCCCAGTATTGAGTCCACTATTCATAGTCGGGGGCAGGAGCAGGGGCGGGGTGGAGACAGGGTGTGGGCCTGGGCTCAGGGGCAGGGCTTAGGGGCAGGAGCAAGGCTCAGGGGCAATGGGTAAGTAGATAGGTTGGTAAGTAGGAGGTTGGCAGGCAGGTAGCATGACTGCAGTTTTGATGTTCATGCCAGGCCCCTCTTGTGATGTACCAGGTCACATAAGTGCATGCTCTTCATGCCAAAGCTGATTTCTATGCCCCACGAGTTGTGTAGTAGTTTAGAGTGTGGACACCTGCACCTGCGGGGAAAACCTGCACACACAGAGTGCTGCCCTTGGTGTCGTTGACAGCGGCGCAGACCCTGCAAAGACATTACAAAGAACAGGCTGAAATGCCTATGATGCTGTCATAGAACATAGTACACATGGTGGAACAGTTGGTGCGCGGTATTTTTGGGCTGAGCCATGGGTGGGCTTGACTTGTGGCTGTAGGCGGTGACTCTGCGAAATGAGTTTGGGAGTACTATGGGAGCCGGACTGGCACGTCCCTTGATTCTGCTTGGCCATGCCTGCTTCTTGCATGCTGCATATCATACCGAAAGCTGCATTTCTGTGCCTGTGGCCGCACCATTACTCTTTCATGTCATTTTGAGGTCATTGTCATTGATTGCTTGATGCTAGTGTTGTCGCAATATGATTGACATAGTTGTGCACTGTAGCGCAGTTCTGGACATTCGAGGCTGTTGCCACTTGGTTGCTGTTGCCTTCGTTCCACCCAGTGTAGGCTGTCACGTCAACAACTTGCTATCATACGATATGGCTTGTGCTGTGCATCCTTCTTGCCACAGCACTTGTCATCCTACATGTAAAACTGTTGTTTGTTTTATCACAAAGTTTCACAAAGGTGCACCAAAGTTTCACAAAGTCCACAAAGTTTCACGAAGGTGCACTAAAGTTTCACCAGTCGGCATGTTGCCGGCAAACCTTCAGTAAGGCGAGCTAGCGGTTTTACAGTGCTTTTACACGATGGGTGGCCTCACTGCATATCTACCCGATGTTGGCTGCCAACTACGTTTCACGCGACCTTGATTGCTCTGAGCTAAAGCGTGCGATGTGCAGCTTTAACCCCGCTTTTCAAACGATCCTGGACATGTTAAGCCATTAACGACCACTTGACAATGGTATGCAGCCTCGCAGGTCACTGGGTTGCACAGCTCGCATTTTGGCGCTCAATGCCACGATGAAGTCCTTTTCCCGGGTCGCACGCAGAAACAACTCTTTGTCATTGGGACAGAGTCGCTGGGTGAAGGCAGCGTGCTGTTCGAATGGTCACCTAAAAACAATTTCATCGCAGCCTGTGGCTCCAAGGTACTGTTGGCCCTACGTGACCCACCCACCTCCCAGGCTCCGAACGTGGACTACAGCATCCCTCTTGCCCACATAACATGTAGAGGAAAGTCATCATTCTTGATCGCAATGGGAGGCCATATGAGGAGATCCACCTGCCACCCCCAGAGATACACACCGGCGATGCACGGGCGTCAGGGCTGGCAGCACTACAGGTGACTGCACCTACCGTGCAGCGATGCTTTGTATCACGCGACAAGCGTTCTGAAACCATGCAATCAACAGGCTGTACACGATGCATTCCACTTGACTACCGTGCGGCTCAAAGCACATGCAAGCTGGTGCTCCACATGCAGTGGGACCCAACAGGGGAGCAGCTGGCCATGGTGCCTGGTGGTGGCACCTTTGTCTACATCTGGACAGCGGCCAGCAAGGAGCTGCAGAAGATTGACACAGACTTCAAGGTCAGGAACCTGCTGGCTGCCAGGGCACAGAAACACACAGCAGCAGGAGTGTGAGGAGCAGCTACAGCAACAACAGCAGCACAAGGAACAGCAGGGGCAGTACCAGCGGCGGCACTAACTGCAACAGCAGCGGTGCAAGGAGCAGCGTGAGCAGCAGCAGTGGCAGCACTAGCACAATCATGGCATGTTTGCCTCAACTGGTTGTGTTTATCTCTGCGCTCCAGCCGCGGGTGGGACCCTATTTCAAGGGTTCTGTTGAGGGCTGGAGGCTGGGCGCTAGAGGCTGCAGGCTGGGGGCTGGGGTAGAGGGCTGCGGCATACCCAGCATGTGGCTGTCAGTGCCCTGGAGCACATGGCACTGTGAGCTGCCAGGGTGGAATCACCACTGGGTGCAGCCAGGTGTGGCTGCCAGGAGTGACCAGGTGTGGCTGCCACCTGGCCTGTTCAGACACCGCAAGAGTTGAGCACCCTGTGCTGGTCGCGCAATGGCCTGTACCTGTCAGTCGGCACAGCAAAGGGCAACCTGCTCATGTACAACAGGTGAGCTGGGCATCACGGGGCTAAGGTTACGGTCAGGGTTATGGCCATGCTAATACCCCATGTGCCATACCCTAACCCTAACCTAACCCCCTTATATGCAACAGGTGACCTGGGCAGCACTACTTGACTGGCCAGAACCCGTCTGGCTCCCTCTCCCCTACTCTCCCCCTAGCACTGACGCACCCCCACCCCAGCCCAACCACATCTTGAAACTCTTTTTAATACAGCACCCATGCCCAGCAGCAGTTGCACAGACATGGCGTGACCACATCAGGCCCAACCCGACTGCGGCGGTGTGAATTTTTTGTGACCTCTGGCCTCCCTGTCACTGGCACCTGGCCCTGGCCCCCAAACTACACCTGCTTTGCCGCGACAGAGACAGCAAGCTGGTGGCTGATGGCAGCTAGGGCATGATCAAACACAACTCACACAGACCCCGCCAGACCGCCCTTCAAATCCCCTCTGCATGTCAATACCTTGCCTGGCCACCCTGGCTGACTGCCCTGGCCACCCTGGCCGCCCTGACCACCCTGTATGCCCTGGCCTCCCTGACCACCCTGTATGCCTGCAGCCGGGAGCGCAAGAAAACGCAGAGCCTGGGCAAGCACACCAAGAAGGTGGTTTGCAGCGTGTGGAACAACAAGCAGCACCTGGCTATGGCTGGCCTGGACAGGATGGTGAGTGCACAGCCAGCAGTGCGGCAGAGCTGGGGCAGCGGGATGGTGGCCAGCAGCAGCAGGGGCAGAAGGGCAGCAGGCTGGGGGCTAGCAAGGTGACACCAGCAGTGCCAGCAACAGAAGGAGGTGGGTCACCAGGACAGCGACCGGTAGAGCCGCGGAGGCCCAGCAGCGGAGGAGGTGGCGGGCAGCCCAGGTCAGCAGAGCAGGTGGCAGGCAGCCCTGGGCCAGCACCCTGGCTGAGGGCAGCAGGGCTCATGCAGGAGCCTTACTATGCCTTTTATAAGAGTGTGACGTTATGTGGGACTGAGTGCTGCCCCGCCTCTATCCATTTCGATTCCCTAGGCCTTGGAAACTCTAATCAAAACATTATTCGCGAGCCATTATTTTTCTATTGTTTCAAGTTCCCCGCTGGCCAAAGTACGTCTCAAGCTAATTTTGAGAACGTCTTCGTGCATAGAAGTAATCAAGCCTCCCACCCCATCAATAAACTGCCGTGGTCTCTCTTCTAGTGGCCTTATCACCTGACCAAGTCCCATGGGGCACTAAACCTCCCTCATACAGGCGTGGTCCTATCTCCTCATCTACCATATCTCATCATCTGCCTCGAAGCATTCAAAGTTGCGTGCTCCTGCAGCCACCCATGCTGCTGCTTTGGCCAAAGCAAGCACCCCGCCTTGGCCGGCTGCCTGTGTATGACCGACCGTCTCCCCCCTCGACATGGTTGCCAGCCTGGTTGCCACCCTTGCCTGTCCTGTGACCCCAGCCTTTGCCCCAGCCTGACTCACCTCCCTCGACCTTGCCTGGGGCAAAGCAGCCACCCTGCTTGCCGCCCTGGCCTGGCCCCCCGCCCTAGCCTTTGCCCCAGCCTAGCCCGCCTCCCCCTTGCCGGATGGGCTGCATCCTAGCAGGTTGCAACCAGTTCTCATGCGCCTTGCCGGTGCGTGCAAGAGCAGGAGGTGTGCTGGGCAGGGTGTGCGGCAGGGTTGCGGCCAGGAGAAGGCCCAAAGTTAGACAGCTTGCGAGGTCTTTCAGATAGTCGCTTCTCAACCACTGCCGCTTGACGATCGAGCTCGCGGTGCCGCTTATCAGCTGCGTCGGCGGCACTGATGCCCCGGATCACATATTGGTCCATTGCTAGCATCTTCGTCAAGGTCAACTAATTGTTTAAAAATTTTCCCGAAGGACCCACAAAATACATTGTTTACTCTTTCCTGGTTTCCCGAAGGACAAAAAACGATTCGGGATAGGGAATCGATCAGGAGAGTACGGTACACAAAGACATTTTTTGGTAACGAAGCAGCCGAGGCCTGCCAACTCATGGGTCCGTTTGGTAACGAAAGCCAGGCTTAGAAAACAGACTTTTGGTTCCGATCGTTACGTATTTCGCAAAAAGAATCTCTGGTGTGGACCCACACATCCCATGCCTGACAGCCTGCCTGACAGCCTGCCTGACCCTGACCCTAGCAGGCCTGATCCTAGCAGCCCCTGCCCCTGTTGCTGACCTTGGTGTTGCCCAGGTGACCATCACAGACGGCAGCACGGGCGACACGCTGCGCCAGTTTGCCTTGAAGGGCGATCCAGTGGACATGTGCGTGGCATCGCGCAAGGAGGCGGGGCAGGTCCGCACTGAGGTGGGTGGCAGCAGGGTGCTGGACGCCTGAGGATCCTGGGGGCCACTCTGGTGAGATTTGGCTGGGGTGGCAGCAGGGGGCCGCCTGCATGGGCAGCGGAGAGACACATGCGGTGGGCTTGAGGACAGGGCCACTTAGTCATCATCATCATCGTCAGCAGCAGCAGCAGCAACATTACATGGCACTGGCATTAAGACGGGTGCAGTTCAATACTGCCGGCGTAGCTGCATCACACAGCACTGAGGGCAAAACTCTCCACTGCGCGGGCAGGGCAGTTATGCTGGTCCACTGCTGTGCTCTCATGTTGGCAAGTGCAGCAGGGCGACTTGCAGTGCAGCAGGGTGGACCCCCCACTCCCATTTTTGGCATTCATTCATCATTGGCTGGGCTCTCACTCATCAATGGGGTGGGGCGTTGTGTGTGTGTGTGTGCTCAGGAGAACACCTACAGCATCAACGTGTCGCGTCGCACCATCTACATCATGGAGTGCCAGGACAGTGAGGACAAGCCCCTGGAGCTGGAGTTCCTGCCCACCTATGGCAACATCCACAAGCACCTGTGGTTTGGTGACGGCTTCATCCTGGTGGCCTTCAAGTGGGTGGGGGAGGGGGCCTCAATGGGCACCTGCCTCCTGGCTGCCTGCCTGCAGCAGCAACATCCACAGGGCATTGGGTGACGTGGCTGCGGCACACAGGCCACCTGGTCTGCAGCTGCAACCACCAGCAAGCTGGAGGACAGCAGCAGGGGGGGGGCACCAGGTCCGATGTATTGTCACCACTGCCACCTGCAGCAGCGGGCGGGAGCGGCAGGCTGAAGCATCAGGGCTGAGTAGCAGGGGCAGGGGCAGAAAGATCTGAGAAAAGGCTGCAAAGCTGAGCGCTAAACACTCACACCAGGAGTCCACAAGCTGCACACAAGCTAGGAGTGCAAGCAGCAGCAGCAGCAGCAGGTCTAGGAGCGGGAGCAGCAGCAGTCGTAGATGCAGCAGCTCCAACGTCCAGCGAGGCAGTGGCTGCTATGCATGATGCAGGTCAGGCCAGGTGGTGGTGGTCTCCAGCCTGAACAGCGAGATCTCAGAGGAGGTCTTCTCAAGCAAGGTCAGGCGTCAGTGGGCCACAGCCCCGAAGGAACCCCTGTGGCCCACCACCCACCCACGCTCCCATCCCGTGCTGCCAATTTTAGCCCCTCTTCATCATAGCACCCTAGCACCTTAGCATCATAGCACCATATAGCACCCGACACCAGCACCTTTCTGTACGTGCACACCTGGCCTGCTCCCTGGCCCTCCAGCCCATCACCTACCCACACCACACCCTGTCCTGCCAGTGCCGCCAGCGCCTAGCGTTTTGTTTTCAGAGCCGTACCATGTGCCCTACCTGGCCTGGCTACCCTGGCCAGCCCGCTCACTCCTCACCCCTAGGCCCCCCCTCACCCAGCCATGCCTACCCCTGGCATGGCGCCAGGCTGCAGTGCAGCAGTCACCACATCACAGGGCCCTGGAGCAGTGTTGCTGCCATTGTCAGGCTAGCCATGCTGCCTGCGCTCCGCAGCTGCGGCGCTGCCATCACACCTGCAGTCGCATCAGCCCAGCACCAGCTGCAGGCCCTCTGCACCAGCAAGGCCACCTGCCTGGCAACTCCTGGCAACACCTGCCAGGGGTTGCCAGGCACCACCCCTGCCAGGGGTTGCCAGGCTCCATCACCTGGCAATCCCTGGCAGCTCTGCCTGGCCTTGGCTAGGTGCACCAGTGCATCCACCTGCCCTGCTGCCCAGGTGCTGGACGTTCTGTCAGACGTGGCCTACGCCCCCTCCCTGGGCCGCATTGCCGTCGCGGGGGCCTGCAATGTGCGGATCCTGGACGCGAGCGGTACGGAGTTCACTGAGGTCAAGGCCGACGCTATCGACCTGGAGCCCAACCAGGTGCCCCGGCCTGCAGGGGGGCTGGAGTGCCATGGTCTGGTCAGAATCGGGCCAGGTTGCTGACGCTAGGGGTAGGGAGGCTAAGAGGGTGAGCCTGGAGGGGTCAGGCAGGGCTGGGCCACTGGGGCATGGACTGGGCCAGGGCTGGGCAAAGTTGCTAGGGCTGAGGCCTGGGAAGGCATGGCTGAGGCAGGCCGGTGTGCGTTTGGGTAGGGCCATGCTGTAGAAGGGGTACGAGGCCAGGGAGGGGCCACAGGTTTTAGGGCAGAGCTCAGCCTGCGAGTGCCGGAGGCAGTCAAGTTAGTCTATTTGGTAAAAGGGGTATCACGACTGTGCTTGCCAACTTGTGCTTGCCACCAGCGGTGTGTATGTGCTGATATGCCAGCAGGCGGTGGAGCGCTCCTGCTCATTCCCACTATTACCAGCAGTGTGTGTGGCCACCTGTGCTGGCAGGCAGTGGAGCGTGTGGGGTGGACCCGTGATGGCCAGGTGCTCACCCTCAGCACCGCCAGCGGCCAGCTCCTCAGCTACCTGGCTGCCCTGCCAGTCGTGTACAGCCACCATGCCACAAAGGTCAGCGCCCTGCCGCCTGCTGCTGGCTGACCTGCCCTCTGCAGCCCGGACTTGAGCAGCACAGGCGGCAAGAGGAGGTAGTCAGCTTAGGTCAGCTTAGGTCTGGTAAAGAACACGGTTCAAGAGGGGCTGGTTCAGCTGGATCAAGCTAGGCTGGGCCTGGCTAGCCTGGGCTGGGCTGGGCTGGGCTGATTACAAGGTGTGCATGGGTGGCAAGAGGAGGACGGGAGCTTGGGTGAGGTTACTTCTAATCAGGGACCTGAAGAGGATCAGGTTTGGTCTGTTGGCTCAGTTAGGCTGGCTGGCTTTCGGCTTGGGTGGGTAATGGCAGGCCACGCACCTCACCTCACCTCACCTCACCTCACCTCATTTGCCCCTAGCTAGCCTGTAAACGTCTTGATGCTCAGCATGTCATGCACGTGGCCTAACCTGACATGGCTTAAGCGGGGCGACAGTGTGGTGTGGTGGCATCAGGTTATGCACCTGACCAGCCTGCTGGAGCTGAGCGTGGTGGACGTCACGCGCCGGGGGGTGGTCAGCAAGGTGGTGGTGGAGTCTGAACCAGCCTTCTGTGGCCTGGGACCCAACCACGCCGCTGTGGGCATGAACAATCAGGTACGCAGGGGTGGGGTGGGGTGAGGCAGGGCAGGGGAGCATGAAGGGCAGGGCAGAAGGCAGGCTGCTTGGAATGGGCAAGACATGGACAAGGGGCTGGTTGCTGGGGTGGGCATTGTGTTTTGGTGGTCCCAAGTATCAATCCTTGTTGCTGTCATGTCACACCTAGTTTGCACCATGCCACACTCAGGCGACACCACGTCACACCAAATCTACTGTCATGCTACACCAGGGGGCCAGTCACACTGAAGCGTTGTCACAGCAGGTCAGCATGGCGCCACTGTGTGTGGCAGGTGTCGTACCACCGCCTAGGGCCTGGCAAGGCAGATTCGCGGCCTGTCTCCCGGCGTCAGTACCTGGGCAGCGTGGCCAGCGTCAGCTTGTCAGGCGGTCACGCGGTGGTGCTGCTGGAGGGCAGAGCCATTGTCCACCCTATCGAGGTATGTGAAGCATGCATGTCTCATGTCGCTGCTGCCCATGCTCATGTCACCTCATGTTGCTGTGCTGCTGTTGCTGTGTGCTTCCTATGCCTGATGGTAAGGTTCAGCAGCTTAGCAGCTGATAGACCAGCCAGGGTCAGCTGGTCTGGTCACTAGCCCTGTCCCACAGCCAGCCAGCCAGAATACATGTGCAGACCCCCCAGTCTATGGTGTGTTCATGCAAGCACGTCATGGATACCTCTGGCTTCATGAAGGTGTAGTTGGCATGGAGGCATCGAGCCATTTGGCATGGAGGTGTAGCTGGCATGGAGGCAGTTAAAGTGGAGGTGTAGTAGTGGTGGCAGCAGCATCAGCAAGGCCAGCTCAGCAGCAAGACCAAACAGGCAGGCTGATGCCAGGCCTGATGCAACACAAGTCCTTGCAAGTGCACTGTCAGCACCTATGGCTTGGTTCAAGTTGGTGCACGTCCTCATACCTACTGCTGTTGCTGACGCTGCTCTTGCTCCTGCCTTGCCACATCTCTCCATCGTGGCCACACCTCCCCAGTATTGCTCACCCTAACTGGTTGCTGACGACCCCTACCTGCTGAGCAACAGCCTGCTGGCAACACCGCAGGTCGGTGCTGGGCAGTCTTCAGAGGACTTTGACCTGGTGCTGCCCCCGCCTGGAAAGGTTCAGACAGTGCTGTGTGTGGCCCTCACCCCGGACTTCATCATCACAGGCTCTAAGCAGGTAGGGACCAAGGCCGGTTGGGACCTGCACCTGCACCCAGGCTGACCTGACTGGTTGAGACCAGGGGCATGGAAGGTGGAAGGGAGGCAGCTGGGCTTGCCTGGCTGCCCCTGGCTGCCAAGCGGTGGGTCCAGGTGGCTGTGTCTGGACAAGGGTGCCATACGAGGTGCAGTACAGCTGCAGGAAGCGTGTGCAGGCTGCATCAGAGTGAAGATGATAACTCGGCCACCTCCACCTCCAGCGTAACGTAGGGCTGTATAGGCCAACTATATGGTCACTGCCCAGTTGTGCCACACTGTTCCCAAGCTGGCTCCGTCCCGGCCATAGTGCATCTGATGCACCCTGCACCATTTGAGGGAGTAAGCCTTGTGCCCATGTGGGCAGGCGATGGTGGGTGAAAGGGCAGTAGACCAGCAGCAGGCAGCAGGCAAAAGCCTGTCAGGCAACCTACAACTGCCGCTACTGGTCTCCTGCTGCCTGACCGGCACCCACCACCTACTGCCTTCAAGCTGACACGAAGCCCTGCTGTCGTTGCCTCTATCTTCAGTAGAGCAAGGCATCCGCCAACACATGATGGTGACAACACGTGGTGCTTGCGGGTTTGCTGTCCAGGGGGAGTTAGGCTCTGTTTTGGTTGCCTTTAATGCGAGCAAAGCAAGACACCCACCAACACATGGTGCTTGCGGCCTTGCTGTCCAGGGTGAGCTTACCTACTACCTCCTGGAGGACGGGTCCTCAGTAAACGAGTACCGACACGATGAGGGCGGCATCCTGCACTTGTACCCACAGCCTGATGGCTCCCGCCTGATCTTTGAGGACGACCACGGCAACTTGAACCTGTTCAACCCGGTCAGCGACCAGGTCGGTGGCAGAGAGCAGGGCCACGACTTTGCTTTCCTACCTATTCAACAGATGTTGACTGCCCTGGCTGTTCTGACTCGCCTAATTGCATCCTGGCAGCCAGGTCGACGTGTCAAAAGGCGACATAACAACATGGCAGCGGCCTAGCAATAACCTTTGGTAGTCTCCCAGGGGTGATGGTGCTGCACCCTGGGTCACTATGTCACCACCTTGAAATACCACTACATGGCCCACACTGCTGTTCGCCTCCTTCCCGCCTGCTGCCTGGCTGGCTGCCGCCTGCTGCCTTCTGCCTGCCCTGATGACTGCATCCAGCCTGCTGCCTGCTGCCTGCTACCTATCGTAATGGTCGGCTGCTGACTGCCACTGTGGGCAGGTGCTGGTGGTGCCTCAGTTCAGCGGCAAGGCTGAGCGGGTTATTTGGGACCAGCTGGACCCGAATGTGTTCGTGGTGGTGGACGCCAGCATGATGCACACATACCTACACATACCCATCAGCATTGCAGGTGAGCAGTCCCCAGACAGTGCGCCTCACAACATTAGGGCCCGCCCACCCCACCCCCCACCCGCCTGCCCCTTCCCCCACCTGTGCGTTCGCCTGCTTGCCTGCTCACCCAGCTATGCGACTGCCCGTCTGCCTGCCTGCCCACCTGCCTGTGCACTCGCCTGCCTGCCTGCCCAACCCGACCACCGCCCCACCTGTGCGCCCGCCAACCTGCCTGCCCGCCCGCCCGCCCGCCCGCCCGCCCGCCCGCCTGCCTGCCCACCCCTGGCACAGCCCAATCCCGCCCCTTGATTCACCTCCTCGCCAGGGCCCCCCCTCCTATTGCCATACAGGGCCCCGGGTTGAGTTTGTGTGCAAGCAACACTACCAGCCCACCCACACACCCATCCTGGTGCACAGCGGCAGCGTGGCCTGCCGACTAAAGAACGGCAGCATTGACAGCCTGGCCCTGGACTCACACCGCACCCTCATGGCGGCAGACTCCCTCAGCAGGGCCACGCCGTTGAAAAAGTGAGCAGCAGCAGCAGCTGATGAGAACAGTGGATCAGGGAGGGGCGGGAAGGGAGGGAAAAAGTTATAGAGATCCAAGGGCGGGCAGATTAGTGTTGTTGAAGTTAATGGTGGTGGTGCTGCTGCATCTACTAATGGTGCTACTGGTGAGAGGGAGGAGATGGGCTGACTTATGGTGAAGAGGTAAAGTCACCACCTTCCATCCTGACTACCTGACTAATGCACCTGCCTCACCTGCTGTCTTTAATCCCTGCTGTTGCTCATAGCATGCCAGGGTGTGTGTGTGTGTAGATGTGTGGGTGACTACTTCCTCCCACTGACCATGATTCACGCAGCCCCTGACCACCTTGTGCCTCCCCCCCTCCCTGGCAACCCACTCCCTGCCCCCCTTCCTGCTGCCCGCACTTGCCACCCTCAGGTTCCAGCAGTGTCTGCGTCTGGGGCGGCTGAAGATGGCGTGGGACTGCGCCGTGACCCTGGGCAGCTCCGAGGCCTGGGGCCAGTTGGGCGTGGCTGGCCTGGAGCTGCTGGACATCCACATGGCTGTGGCAGGTACCCCCTCTGACACGGACCCACCCCTGACCCACTCCTGACCTCTATAGATCCTCCTAAGCTTGCGGCTCTTGCCAGCTATTGCTACTCCTTGCCCTGGGGCTTTGCCTGCCCTGCTTGGCTGCTTGTGTGTACCGCCTGCAGTGCAGCGTGCAAGTCCAGAGCTAGGGCAACCTTAAGGCCAGCACCGTTGGTGTATTGCTGCTCTTGCTTGGCCCTGGCCTCTGGGCACATGGCCTGATGATGCACTGTGGCCAGCTGTTGATGGCCTGGATGGCGCTGGGTTAGCTGGTCACAGTGAAGGACCTGGGGCTGAGCTGATGGGAGGAAGTGGTTACAGGCTGTGGTATTCTTTGCTCGCTCCCTGTGGGGCTCCAATAGTGTGGGGCTCAGGGTTTGAACCCTGAACCTCCCGCATGGTGTCGCCCTGGCTGAACAGTGCTCACTGCTGTGGCTTGCAGCCTACCGCATGCTGGGAGATGCGAGCATGGTGCTGAGCCTGGAACAGATCAGCCAGTATGAGGACAAGAACCTGCTGGCTGCGCATGTGATGGTGTTGCTGGACAGAGACCATGCAGCGGCGCAGGTGGGGTATCCTGCCAGCCACCATGAGGTCCTATCGCACTGACTGCCTTGACCTGCAGCATGCCCAGTGCTGCAGGTCAAGGTAGCATACGTAGTCCTGCCTTGACTTGCAGCATACCTAGAGGCCAGCATCCAGAGAAAGCGGTAAGCAAGCAGCAAGCAGCAAATGAAAGAAGCTCAGGGCTGTTGGGTGCGTTACCCTGCCACGCTGGCTGCGGGTCAATATTGCTGTCAATACCTGTATCCAGCAAGGCATACGGGCATGAGCCCTCAATAGCACCATCAGACAGCCTGTTTTCCATCTCTCAGGCCTGCTGCTCTTGAGGCTTCTGGGCTACCCCCCTGCCATGCCTCCTGCCCCTGAAGCCCTGCACTGTGCTGCGATGCTGCTACAAGTCCAGGAGCTTTTCCTCCGCAGCTCAGTCCCCAAGGCTGCCCTGGAGATGCGCAAGGACCTGAAGCAATGGTAAGGGGGCCTAGGCCTGAAGTGGGACATCATGCAGGCGAGACATACAAAGTCATATCCACAGCTTCACTTGCACCACTATGTTGCTGCTGGTGGGCGCTGATAGATGCGTAGCGGTTGAACAGCCAATACTATCAGCTCAAGTGAGGGTAGGGGTGATGGCTAGCAACTAGTAGAGCCAGCATTTCTAGATCTAAGCTTCAAGGGCGACCATCATGGCATGTTGTGTTTCCGCGCCACTTCTCTTTTCTCACAGCCCCGGGCAAGGGCTTTCATATTGCATGAGTTTTTCACTGTTGGTTCCGTCAGCCTGGTTAGGCTGCTTGCCCTTGCATGTAGGGGTCAACAGCCTGCCGCCCTCCCTGCTGGCCTGCAGGTCCGAGGCCCTGAAGCTGGCTGAGCAGCTAGACCCTGACGCCATCGCCGGCATCAGCAAGGAGCACGCTGCCTCCCTGGAGCTGACGGGCGAGTACAGCCAGGCCAAGGTCCACTACCAGCAGGTGGCTGCTGAGCAGGGCGCTGCTGTAGGGGCAAAGGGCCAGGGCCCAGGCTGCAGGCAGCCATGTGGCAGGTGGCAGCAGCAGCCAGGTGTAGGGCAGCAGCAGCCAGGAGGAAGGTGGGGGCCAGCCTGGTGGCAGGTAGTGCACGCCTGCATTGCTGCCCACTCTAGCACCAAATCTACCCACCCGTACTACCCCCCCACCCCGCAACCCCATCTCCTGCTTCACTCCCCTCCCTCACCAAGCCGGCCATCCAAGCTGTGCACCCACCACAAGTCTGTCACAAGGGCTCGCAAGCAACCCAACTCCACAACCCTGGCTGCCAGCCCCGCTCCGCCACTGCTGCCACCACTGCTGCTGCTGCTGCTGCTGCTGCTGCTGCTGCTGCTGCTGCTGCTGCTGCTGCTGCTGCTGCTGCTGCTGCTGCTGCTGCTGCTGCTGCTGCTGCTGCTGCTGCTGCTGCTGCTGCTGCTGCTGCTGCTGCTGCTGCTGCTGCTGCTGCTGCTGCTGCTGCTGCTGCTGCTGCTGCTGCTGCTGCTGCTGCTGCTGCTGCTGCTGCTGCTGCTGCTGCTGCTGCTGCTGCTGCTGCTGCTGCTGCTGCTGCTGCTGCTGCTGCTGCTGCTGCTGCTGCTGCTGCTGCTGCTGCTGCTGCTGCTGCTGCTGCTGCTGCTGCTGCTGCTGCTGCTGCTGCTGCTGCTGCTGCTGCTGCTGCTGCTGCTGCTGCTGCTGCTGCTGCTGCTGCTGCTGCTGCTGCTGCTGCTGCTGCTGCTGCTGCTGCTGCTGCTGCTGCTGCTGCTGCTGCTGCTGCTGCTGCTGCTGCTGCTGCTGCTGCTGCTGCTGCTGCTGCTGCTGCTGCTGCTGCTGCTGCTGCTGCTGCTGCTGCTGCTGCTGCTGCTGCTGCTGCTGCTGCTGCTGCTGCTGCTGCTGCTGCTGCTGCTGCTGCTGCTGCTGCTGCTGCTGCTGCTGCTGCTGCTGCTGCTGCTGCTGCTGCTGCTGCTGCTGCTGCTGCTGCTGCTGCTGCTGCTGCTGCTGCTGCTGCTGCTGCTGCTGCTGCTGCTGCTGCTGCTGCTGCTGCTGCTGCTGCTGCTGCTGCTGCTGCTGCTGCTGCTGCTGCTGCTGCTGCTGCTGCTGCTGCTGCTGCTGCTGCTGCTGCTGCTGCTGCTGCTGCTGCTGCTGCCCCTGGCCTTTCGTCAGCGCTGCCTCTGTCGTCCCCCTGTTCAGGCGCTGGACTCGCTCTCCGTGTCGGGAGGAGCCTACGCCCCCGGCACCAGCCTGGCCAGGGAGGTGGACTTTGCCTGCAAGGCCGGCATCGCCCGCTGCACCCTGCAGCTTGGTGACATGCGCAGCGGCCGCTCCCAGACCCTGGCCCTCAACAACCAGACCTTGTTCAAGGAGTGCGCGCTCATCCTGGAGGGGTGAGCCAAGCATGCGAGGCAGGGGAGGGGGCGGAGGCAGGGGGGGCTGGGCCAGGGGGAGGGGGCCGGAGCAGGGGGGCCAGGGGCTAGGTCAAGGGCAGGTGGGGGCCATGGATGAGGGTGGGTGAAGGTCCAAGATGCCAGGTGGACTAGGTAGGTAGGATGGTGGTACCCAAACCACCACTGCTGAGTTGGATATTCAATGGAGTGTGGGGCTGCTGAGTGTGATGTGTGGGGGAATGGGTGTGATGTGTGACTGCTGCCATGACCCCAGGATGAGCCAATACAGTGAGGCTGCAGAGATGTACGAACGAGCTGGGCAGTTTGAGCGCGCTGCCTCCATATACATACAGGTGCCTGGCCTTAAGGACCTTGACCCCGACATTGTCCCTCACCCTGCACCTGCATCCGCACCTGCATCCGCACCTGAACCTGCACCTGCACCTGTCAGCTTCAGTGGTCACGCGATGGGAAGTTCAATGGGACTCATGGGGCACTTTTAGCCCAGTGCTGCTGGGTCCGTGGCCAGTGCTGCCAGCCCTTTGCCTTGCTTGTGCCACTTGTGGTTGCAGGCAAAGAACTTTGCTGCTGCCGCCCCGCTCATGGCACGCATCTCCTCAGCTAAGCTGCAGCTGCAGTACGCAAAGGCAAAGGAAGCTGAGGGAAGGCGAGTGCAGACAAAGCTTGGCCAGGCGCCTTCTGCTCTTTTGTTACATCACACCAGCTGGCATTCAGAACCAGGATGGCATGCGAACCATGCACAGTGTCGCTGTAATGCTGGTGTCGCTGCCACGCTGCGCCGACCTCGACTGTGGACTTAGGATGCCACAGGTTCGCCGAGGCAGCCACGGCTTACGAGGCAGCCGGCGACTTGGACTCCGTGGTGCGGCTGTCGCTCGAAAAGCTGGGAGTACCACAGCGGGCGTACGCCATAGTGCGCAAGACGCGATCTGCGGATGCCGCAGCCAGCCTGGCAGCGCATTGCCTTCAAGCACAAGACTTTGCGGTGCGGGAAGCGCGGAGCTGGTGTCGGTTCGCCCGGGTCCGGGTGCCGTGTCCCACTGGGTCCAGTTCTCAGCTGTTAGTTGCCTCCAACCCTGTGACTTCGTGAGGCATGCCTGCTCCTTCACTGATATGTGCTGCCCTCACTTGGTTTGTCTGGTTTGCCTGTTTGCTCCTGCATAGCAGCTCATTCATATCCACATCCTGCCTCCTCTTATACAGGCCGCGGTTGTGCCATGTCTGTGCTCAGGGTGCCGTTGAGTTCCTGCTCATTGCCAACAAAATGGACCAGGCCTTTGACATCGCTCAGGTGGAAGCGCAGACCTTTCCCACCTCCCCTTCTCTTCTCCCTCCCTCTCCACTCCCTCCTCCCCTGCCCCCCCCAATCTTTCTCCACTTTCCCTCCTCCCCTCTCTTCCCCGCCCTTGCACTGCCCACACCTTGTGACCCATTGCAACATCACACCATCAGTGCTGCTGGTGTGCTTTGCCAGGGCCACAACGAGATGGACACGTTTGCCCGCATCGTGACAGCCAGCGCTAAACCCTCCGACTACTCGCGCATTGCCCAGTACTACGAGAGCCGCGGCGAGTTCATCAAGGTGGGAGTGGGAGCGGGGGTTGGGAGGCCACGGGAAGGGGTGTTTGAGGGTCCTGCAAATAGCTGTGGGAAGGGGTGTTTGAGGGTCCTGCAGATATCTGTGGGAAGAGGTGTTTGAGGGTCCTGCAAATATCTGTGGGAAGGGGTGTATGAGGGTCCTGAAAGCTCATCAGGCTTCTTTGAGGGTGTTGTGGCCATTAGGATGCTGGGTGGGCGTGGCTGGGGCCAACTGCCACAAGGCCGCTTGCTTGCCCGCCACAAGCATAATGATGAGGGTATTGGTATTGGAGGAGCCCGGGGACAGGAGCAGGGGGGCGGGTGAGCAAGTGGAGATCGCCTCGTCCTCATGCAAGCATGCAGCTCACACCGTCATTCCCATGTCCTTCTACACCTCCTCCCTTGCTTCCCATCCGACTCTCCTCCCCTCATTGTGATCGTCCTTGATCACATTTGCCTCATCCACTCGGGGGAAGGGGAAAGCTGTGCAGGCGGGTGGGTGGGCAAGCAGGTGGGCGGCATGTGGCCTGGCGGCTTAAGGCCCTTGGGGCTGCCCTGACCCTGCTGCCGTGTTGCCTCCCTGCTGTGGCTAGGCGGGCGACATGTGGCTGCAAGGTGAGAACTTCCCCCGCTCAGTGCAGCTGTACCTCAAACAACACACCGACGCCGCCCTGGACAAGGCCATCGCTGTGGTGGAGAAGGTAGGGGCAGCAACTGGGGTAGGGTGAGAGCAGCAGGGGCTGGGCAGCAGTCATGTCTTTTACAAGTTTGCTTCGCTTTAACTGTTTGAGCCACGAGCCAAGGAGGGCCGAGCTATGAGCTTGAGGCGTGTACCTGGGCCATGTTGTTCTAAGCTACAGATGAGGCATATAGGCAAATAGAAAACAAACAACTCCTGGGCAGTGGGTGTGAGACGTCCTTTGAAGGTGGGGAGGGGCAGGGCGGGACGAGACGGAGCCGTTCCTGGACTCACTGCCTCCCCTCCTACCCCTGGCCCCTAGCCCTGCACCTACGCCCTTGGCACCCCGCCTGCATGACCTGATGTACAGACCAGGGCGCACAACCTGGGCGTGCTGGTCCTCGACTATGTGAGCGAGGAGAAGGAGGGCAGCGCTAAGGACGAGTACCGCTTCAAGCTCAACATCGCAATGGGACAGTTCAACGATGCGGCCAAAGACGCACTAGAGCTGGCCCGCTTTGAGCAGGTGGGCGCTTTGCCAGCCTTGCACCATGCAGGTGCCCGGCTTCCTGCCTGACCTGCCTACCTGGCTGCCTGCCTCACTGAGCTGTGGGTGAGCACTTGATGTGGCATCCGAGTCAGCATCTGAGTCAGCACCTGAGTGGGCACACTGACGACTACCTCCCTCAGCCTTGTACCATGCATGTCCCGGCTGCTGGGATGTCTTCAATTGTAAGATTGAAGCCTGGCTTGCCTGCATGCCCTTTCTGCCCTACCAACTCACCAAACGACCAACTGACTAACTGGCCGACCGACTGACTAGCAGACTGTTCCTCTGGCTGCAGGAGGAGGGTAACTACCGTGTAGCCCATGACAAGCTGTTTGCCACCGTGCGGCAGCTAGACGCCCTGAACTTCAAGCCACCCACCGAGCTGCTGCGCGCCCTCATGCTGCTGCACTCGTACACGCTGGTCAAGTCCCTCATCAACATCAACGACCACACATGTGCTGCACGCATGCTGGTGCGGGTAGCCAGGTGAGCACGGGCAGCCGGGTGAGGGGGCTGGAGCAGCAGCTGGGTGGAAGGAAAGGGCAGCAGCTGGGGGAGTGGGGAGGGAAGGGGGAGGGGAAAGGGGAAGGTGAGGGGGGAGGGAAGGGGGCAGCCAGGGGGCCCAGGGGCAGCCTTCCTCCACACTCTCTGCATGTGCGCTTCCAGCCCAGCAGCAGTGTGCCCTGGCCTGCCTCTCCAGGTCCATCTCCAAGTTCCCCAAGCACATCGTGCCCATCCTCACCTCTACCATCATTGAGTGTAACCGAGCCGGGTTGAAGAAGACGGCCTTCACTTACGCCTCCCTGCTCATGCGCCCAGAGTACAGGCAAGCTGCAAGCAGGCAGAGGACAGAGGACAGAGGCAGTACAGAGGCAGGGGCAGTACAGCGGCGGAGGAAGTACGTAGGCAGTACAGAGGCACTATACAGAATACAGGCAAGCTGCAGCCAGGCACCAACAAGTTTCTGTGCCGCCATCATGGTCGTGATCTGACAGCCACGAAACTAACCAGCAGCAACGAACAGAACACCGCGTGCATACTCACTGCCACTGAGCCGTCAGGGACGAACACATCCAACACTCCGGCACCATCCTTGGCTAATTGGCAGCGCATGGGCATGTCTGGCAGCATGCAAACCACTAAAGGTGCAGGTGGCATCCACATGAAGGTGACAGCCTGTCTATCTGGGGCTAAGGAGCTGTGAGGGCAGTCATGAGAGTGGGGAGGGGGGCTGGAGAGGGGGCTGTGGGCTGGAGAGGGGGCTGTTGGCTTGGGGGCTGGAGAGGTGACTTAGCATGACGGTGGGTGGTGCTCTGGCCGCAGGGACCAGGTGGCTGTCAAGTACAAGAAGAAGATCGAGCTGATGGTGCGCAAGCCTGACAAGGACGCTGAGGAGGTGGAGGAGGCGCTGGTGCCCTGCGTGTTCTGCAACCTGCCGGGCCCTGAGACGGAGCTGCAGTGCCTCAGCTGCCAGAACATCATCCCATTCGACATCGCATCTGGTGTGTGCCTCCTCCTCTTTCTCCTCCTCGCTCACAAACACACTGCCACCGCTGCTGCCATTGTCACCACTGCTGCCATTGCAGCACCCACTGCCGCTTCTTACGTTGTCACAACTGCCGGAGTGCGCTGCTCAAGCTGATGCCACAATTGCTCCTGCCTCCTCACCAGCCAGTACCAGTGGCTTGGCTGCTGCTGCCACTGCTGCTGCTGCCGTGAATGCTGCAGCCACCGTTGCTGTTGTACTTGCGATTGCTAGAGCACGATTACTGGCCGCTCGCATCGCGCTGTGTCCCAGCACCCCAGTGCACCGTAGGCGCTGGTAGTGGTGAATTGCTACATGTCGCACTGCAACGTGGGTGCCGCGGTGCTGTGCGCAGGCAAGCGCATGTCGGTGGACGATTGGGCTGAGTGCGCCTCCTGCGCCTTCCCATGCGGTGCTGCACAATTCGTGCGAATCTTGGCCGCAGAGCGGCGTTGCCCTATGTGCAATGAAGAGGTGAACGACGCAGCAAGCGCCACTAGGTGCTCACATGGATGGCGCCTGAAACCGCAGACGTACCAGGCGTACAGCACTAGCGTGACTTGCCATCCTCGCACGTGCGACATGTGTATTGCCATGTCATGCCGTCTGCGGGTTGCGGTGAACACAAGCGGGCGAGAAGATACGACAGCTGCATGGTACGCCCACGGCATCCATTGCTGCGACGTAGAGTGATGGCTGTGGTGGTGGTGGCAGGTGTCACTGGACAGTGTTCGCAAGGTAGCTGACCCGCTAGCCGCACTGAAGAGCCGCCAGGCTGCGTACGAGGCTAAGGCACCCGCCTCCCTCGGCACACTTGCTGCCCACACCCACCCTGCTGGGTCAGGCGGGTCAGGTGAGAGCACTACAAACACCCCGCACAGGGCCAAGGCCACATTGCCCCCTTGTGCCTCCCTCCCACACATCCACCAGTTGAGGGATGTGGCTTGTTTGTCAGGACCGATGCGCCAGGCGTGTCAGCAGCCCGCCAGGGGGGCGGGCCAGGGGGGCTGAGTTGGTGAGGCAGGGTGAGGGGTGGGTGGGTGGAAGGGAGGGAGGACCCTACCCTGCCAGCGGGGCGCTGGTACTCGCCTCCTGACCTTCTGCCTGCAATGTCGGGGTAGCTCAATGCAGCGGCTGCAGTCAGTGCGAGCCACCACTTCAGCGTGCACTGCTTGGCCAATAGCCAGAGTCAAGGCATGGGAACAAATATGCTGCTGACAAGACGATGCTTATCCACAATAGGCGTCTGAACAGCGTGTGATCTGCCACGGTCTGTGACTTTGCTAGCATGGCAACAGCAAGTAGCAAGGAGCAGTGCGCCATCATAATCCTTAGCACAGGGCACCCATCAGCCATCAGCCTATGTCATAGATCCAAACTTGCCCTGCATGTTCTAGGTGCCCATAAGTGTGTGTGTGTGACCATACAGGGTCGGTGCCAGCAATACGCAACACACAACGTGTTGTGTAGCACGGCAACAGCAAGTGCCCACACCCAGACAACTGTGCTGGCCGTGTCAGCGCTCAACTGCCACCCACGTGCCTGCTGCCTGCGTCTGTGCACTGCTGGTGCCGGCCTGCACAGGGGGAGGGGGGCTGCCCAATGGCGTCACCACGGCCGCGCTGCCAGCTGCACCCGCTAGCCTCGGTCCCAACTATGCTGGCCAGCTGCCCAGCAAGAAGATCGCCACCACTGCCGGCATTGCCGGAGCAAACGGGGTAGGGCGCAGAGGCTGAGGCAGAGGCCAGCCAAGATGGCCCGACGTCACTTGCTCCATCCACCTTCCCTTGCAACACATGCCACCCTGGTGTGTGGCAGAGGCTTGGCTAGGGAAAAGAAATGGAGGGGGCTGTGGCTAGAACATCCTCTCTAGGGCGGTCCGGGGTAACTGCGGCGGGTTAGCGGCCTGCAGGGCTGGTTGGCTGCGGCCTTACGTCACCTCTCCAGGGCTGCCCCAGGCAATGACTGAGGCAGGGTGGCTGCAGCACCTCAAATGCTCAAGTCAGCTTCACCAGCACCACCGTCGTCATCATCAACAGCATCAGCAACAACACCATCATTGTCATTGTCATGTAAGCATCCGCTGTGGCCTCGTACTGCAAGTGTTATGGAGCGAGGCTTGGGCCTGGGTTGGGTGGGCTGGGTGCGTGGCTAGGGGGATGTGGGGGTGGGCTTTTTGGAGGTGTGGACAGAGGTTGGAGCTGGGGGTGGGGGAGGGGGAGCTTACAAGTGGCGGCAATTTGGGTGGGGGCTGCGCTGGGCAAGGCACCCAGCGTGCTGTGACTAGGCGCAGAGGTGTCCCTTTACCACCTCTAACCATGGGCCTTCAACTGCATGGCGGTGATTCTTCATGTTACGCAGTACATCAAGTGGGGTAGCGACTGCCGCACTGATCGATGTAGCTGTATGGTTTCTGACCAACAGCGCAACCCATCGCAGTCTTTGCCCGCGGACTGCCCCATGTAACTATACCTTGGGCAGGCACAGTGGGGGCTGTTCAGCTGGTGCATGCTACTGAGCTGGCTGCCACCCTGCAAGATCATCATGCTCCAGAATCCATGATCATCACTCAATGATCATCACTCCATGAATCTCCCGGGAAACTCTAGTTGTTTTAAAAGGCCACCGCCCGTCTCAATGCACATCGGGTGATGGCTATAAAAGCGGAAGGGCGTCGACAAGCAGAGGCAGGACCCTCCAAAGAAATCGAAAGGTTCGTGTCCCTATCCGACTGTGATCTACGTAAGTTACACTATATGAGACGGGCCACTATTGCCCCTAGTATTCCCGCTAGTGGCTGCTAGTGGCCACTACTGGTCCGGCTCAAATGGAGGCCCTAGTGAGGGACAAGGGGGCTGCCCCATGTAATGGCCCGCACTTGCTGCCCACACCCACCCTACTGGGTCAGGGGGGTCAGGTGAGAGCTCAACAAGTGCTGTCCGGCGGTGGGCGGAACTTCGTCGAGGCACCAAGTTGCTCGACTGATGGTCAGCCCAACTCTGCTATTGTGCTCAACCACTACAGACATCAGTTATGCCGACCCGAATACATCGATGCCGGCATCCGGGCGTTTAAGTTTGTGTGTGCATGTAAGGCGGTGTGTGCGCGCCTCAGACCAGACCTGCCTCGAGATGTTTTCACGACGTCCATTCTTCAGCTCGCTGTCCGCGAGGTGGCAGCAATTCGTAGGCAAGCACCCGCTCCCGGTCGTCCAGAATTAAACGCTCGTCGCGCCTAATCGTTCAACCTGCTTCACAATACAACCTGCTTCGCTGTACGCAGGAGCAACCACCGAGGATGTGAATGCCGCAAAGTCACTGCAAGCTGCCAAGGCAGCTCCAGAACGCGTGGAACAGGTAAGCTTCTGGATGATCTCACTTTGTGATTGCAGCGAGCCTTGGACTTAGCCCGACGTGGCGAGGTTGCAAGCGCAGCCAGGCACTGTTCGTACCGTCGTCCCCTGTTTCGTCTGGCACCATCGCATCGCTTATGGCATGCAGGTGCTGATGAAAGTGGAAAATGGCAGTTTACTGGCTATCAGCTGGATGCCTACCCTGAGGTTCAACCCGCAATGGTCAAAGGAATCCAGAGTGGCTGTGGGCAAGGCAAGCTGACAGGAACCTAGCGCTGCTGTGCTAGAAGTATGGCAGCAGTGGTGGTGCCATCGTTAACAGCTGCAGTGGTAGCGGCAGCAGCAGTGGTGGCAGCAGTGGCAGCACGCATCAGGTTCCATGGCATCACTGACAGCAAAGCAAGGAAGGGAGGCCGCAGCTACTATACCACCATCGTCAGCACATGTCATTCTCTGATGTGTGATGTTAACTTAGATTTATGTATTCCACATGCAGGTGGTCGGGCGTGAGGGCAACCGACTGCAAGTAGTTTTTGCCAACACAGGCCAGCGAACCCCTCCCATGGCCTTCAACACCACCTTTTTCAATGTGCGTGCTGGCAGCGCCCGCAGGTACACAAGCAGCAGCATCAAGGGCCTGCAGGCCATGCAGGATGGGCTCAGGCAGGGCAGGCAGTCAAGGAGGAGGACTAGAGGGAGGTGCAGCAATACCCTGTTGTGCCCTCTTTGCATAGGAGCCACATGTTAGAGGAGCATGTGCCATCCTGCTCATGCAATAGTTGCTGAGAGCAGCCACTGTGTCAGCACTTGTCAATCGCTGTCAGCGTCTTGGCTGCATGCACTGCAGGCCTTCTGGCCGCTGCCTGTGCCCTTCCTCCCACCAGGCATCTCTATTGAGATCAACAGCCAGGAGTTGAAGGTGGGTCTGACTCACATCTGGCCATTGGCCAGACCCTGCCACACACACCCCGACCCAGCCTGCCCCCTGCCCCAGCCTCGCCCCACCACCAAGGGCCTGCAGGTTTGAAGGGTGGCGGGATGTGCCCCTGGGAAGGGGTGAGGCCCATGGGTCCAACCCACACAGTGTGGCGGGGGGCAATGAAGTGCTGAGGCAGCTGTAGCAGCTCAGCCACATTGAGCTCGCACTTTGACTGCGCAAGGCAGTTATCGCTGGGTTTTGAATACGCGCTGTGGAGACCGCATGCGGGGCAGTCTAGTGAGGATGAGTAGCGCATCAGAGCCCTGGGGGGTCGCTGAGTATGAGGGAAGTATGGAGCTCATGACAGCGACTGGCAGTACAGCGCCCCTCAGCAGTGGCACCAGCAACAGCGCCACTTTACAATCCGCTTTGCAATTGCCAATGTGCCTGTCGCCAATGTGCATCAGAGCCGGTGTTCAAGAGCAAGCCAGGAGGCACCCTCCCTGTTTGACTGAGAGCCCTGAGCCCTGAGCCTGGAGGGCGCTGGCCGTCTGTTTGAGACACAGGTCAGGCGAATGAGCTGAGCTTGGTTGCGCCGCAGGGTTGGCTGGACCTGGACACGGGGGAAGTGGATTTCAGCTTCGTCAGTGAGTTTGGTGGCAAAGCCTTTGGAGGGGCCAACGAGGCTCTCAAGGTGGGCCGAGGTTGCCCTGTCGAGCCACCACCATCAACAGCATGATGTGCTTCCTGCTAGGCTGGGTTAGCGTTGGTAAACCCTGACCCGACCCAACCCAACCCTAGCCTACCCCGAACTCGCTTGTTCAGCCATCACCATCAAGAGCTTGACAATTTTGTGTCATGTGGGTCTGGGTGGCCCTGACGCAGCTGACTGTCTCCGTACTGACCGCGCGGTGTGCTTGTCATGGCACCGCATGCCAAGGGCTGACCCCAGTGGGCGTCTCATGCCACTGTTGTCTTGGTGACTGGCACAGGTGGCAAGCAAGATGACCACACATGCCCTCATGGGCAAGGTGTTCCATGCAGTGGGCTTCCCCCTGCGGGAGCTGGACAGCCGCGCTCAGTGAGGGGGGCGGAGGGGGCAGAAGGGGGCAAAAGGGGGTGGGAGTTTGGTGTGGGGAAAGGGATAGGGAGCACGATTGGGTCATGAGGGAAGGAAGGAGGTTGGGAGTTGAGAGCAGTAGAAGGGTAGTACTGGATGGAAGAGAGAGGAGGTTTGAGGCAGGGGGCGTGGGGGTGAAGAATGCGGGCAGCTTGTGTGTGGGTGCTGCACGCATGTGTCGACAGCTGCCTATGTGCTGTGTGGTGCACTGCAGGCTGGTGGCGTTGTCTTCCGTCCCTGAAACAGGGGACAAGCTCCAGAACTGGATCCTGCAGCTGCCCACGGACGCGCTGTCAGTGTTGAACGTGCAGATGCAGTTCGTGATGGCCCCAGCGACATGATGACGAGGGTGGGCAGGCTTGCAAGCATGGTGGGCAGAGGCGAACATCTCAGTGGGTGAACGTGTTAACGACACGTGTTGTGACAGGTTGAACGGCTGCTTGGCCTGTGTTCATGTGCAGAGGGGAGCGAATGTAGGAACAATAGCTGGCAATAGTGCTAGTGTTTTGCTTACAACAGTTTTATAAATAGGTTTGTTGTTGGACAACATAACTAAGGCCATTGGTTCTATTCCCCGCTGCTTGCATCGCTGTAGCCAACACAGCTGAATACATCAATGGGACGGTTCACGACAAGGTGCATGACTCAACGTACTTGGTTCACTATTTACATGCATGAGTCAGAATGTACAGGCTGCTATTAGGCTGCTAGTCAAAATGCTGGACCAATCAAGAATTGTGTCAAATGACATGGTCTCATACCTTGGCAAGTGACCGGCAAACGTGTGGGAGCTTCGTACTTATGGGTGAAGATTCGTCAGTTCTTACTGATGTGGGCACTATCAAAGCTCCCAGTTCTTGGTACCGATCCCGCGGCGTTACCGCAATAAAAAAAACGCTTCAAATAGGTACTGGTTTCACTGAAAACGGCCCTGCGACATTCATGTGTATTAGTTTCCGGTTGTAGTGCTATGCCGGTCATTGACCGTAGCCAATCACAATCGCCGCAAAGTGAGCATTCCTTTGTGGTTCACTGCTCTCAAATGAGCTGATATGCCGCCTGCCGCGCTTCACCCCCATTTGGCATTCGCACCCGTGCAAGTCCGCCCCACCACCATCACTCCTCCCCAAGCCTCCAACTCTGCGACGCGCTGTGCCTCATCGTCACACTGATCCTCGCTCGCATTCAGTAGCCCTCGTAGGACACGGTAATGTCCTCGGCTCTGTACAACGGAAACCACTTGCGCACAAGGGCGGCGGTCACTTCATGCGGGGCAGGTCCAAAGGCAGCGCTGTAGCCATAAATCGCTATGCTTCGTCTCTCGGGCGTGTGTGCGATGCGCCCTCCACCTAGGACCTCCACGGCTAATCCCAGCCGCCGAGCCTGCAGCGTGGGTACGTGCAACCAATGGCAAGCTCTAGCTGCACTGCTCGCAATGACAGTCGCGTAGTGTGCATGGTGATTTCGCTTCGTAGGATGCTTACATAACGCAATGTGCTGGCATGTTTGGAGTGACAATGTGCCAGGCACCACAACAAACCCCACATGGCTGTGAGTTCTTGTGACATACATAAGCAGGGTGAATGGCAGGTTTTTTTGTTGCGCATGAGTCAGCCTGCTGTCAGCCCTGAGCCCACAAGAACTTCATCAGAGCTATTCATAAGTAAATGAATGGCTTCAGCAGCAGCAAGTACATTACCTCAACTAGGTTGCCAGCTGTGCCTGCACTCTGAATAGCTCTACGTATGAGCCTGAAAAGGCAATTGCCCCGGAACTTACCACCGCCTTAGCACTTTGGAACACATTCATGTGGTAGGCGGCTCGGCAGTCCCCCCAAACCAACAGTTTTGAGCGCGCCTCTTCGCCCTCCACAGCTTGGCTGAGCCGCATCAACACGTACTTGAATGTGCCTGCACGGTCAAGGGTGGGATGAAGGCGTACAAGACAAGAGCCAGGGCACCTGCTGGCATATGGAGGGCTAGTTTAATGACTGTCAGGCTCTCTTATTCCAGTTTTCCCCTCCCCCCTCTCCCCCTCCCTCCCCCTCCCCCTCCCCCCTACTCACCCACATCAATAGCCACTTGTGGCACCTCCTCCCCGCTCCACCGCCCTGAGCTCAGTAGGCCGGTGTTGGTATGCCCGGCTGCGCCCGGAGCTGTGTCCCTTGCAGCCAGCCAGGTGTGGATGAGGCGGTGGGCCAGGGACCAAGGGCCAGGGACATGAAAGTCAGCTTGGCCCGGCACCTGGCCCCTCTTGGGCCCCAGCAGGCAGGCATGGAGCCAATCCCTGCGGCCAGGCCAGGGGCCACCAGGCAGGCAGCAGGGGTGGGTAAGGGCAGTAGCCCCTGCCACGTCATCACGGCAGCGAGCCGTTTGTTCCAGGGGGGTGGACATGTGTACAGGGAGTGCGAGCCCGGCACCAAGATGAGGCCAATGGGCAGTGCCCAGTGGCCACTGGGCCCAGCTCATAGGTCAAGGGAGGGTGAGCCCGTGAGCGGTGGCAGAGAGGGGAGGCGCACAAGTGGACCTAGTGGTTAAGCGCCGTAGTGCAGGCGCCTAGTGTAATAACTAGACACCTAGAGAAGAGGTGAGGGTTGCGTCATAGCAACAGCTGGGGTTGGGGGGGGGGGTTGGGGGGGGGGGACGGCAGGCAAGGGGTGGGGAGGCAGCGGAGGGGGAGGCAGGGGAGGGGGTGGCCGGGGAGGTCCACCTGTGGAACCATTTGCAGTCCTCCAGTTCCCGGTGATCCACCTGAAGAGCTGGCAGCTGGCTGTCACGCAGGACCTGGTGGGCGGCAGGCAGGAGCAGGGCAAGGGAGCATTACAATACTGATATGACAGTGATGATAGCGGTAATGGTAACAGTGATGATGATGACACTGACAATAACAATTAGAACAATAATTGTACAAACAACAATATTAACGATGTCGACAATAAAAACATCAATATAAATGCTAATAGTCCATGTTTATAGGAGCTTTTGCCTGGGGCGCGGTCAGGGGCAATGGTAAAGGGAGGGCGTCATGGGGCCAGCAAAGCTAAGATCAGGAAGGACTCCACCAGCAACAGCGGGAGATGGCTGACCAAGTCCAGGGAAGGGTTGGTGGATGGGGTAGGAATGACCAAGGCCACGGGCAGCAATGGTGGCACGTTGAGCGCCAAAAGGGTCCCTGGCCATTCTCTAGTGAGGCATGAAGGTGCAGTGTGGGTGTGGGGAGGGGAAAGGGGATGGGGTGTACGCAGTGGCAGGGGGCTGGAAGCTATGTCTGCATTAGGCAATGTGGTGGCAAAAGGGCCAGCAGCAGGAGCAGCAGCAGCAGTGGCAGGGGAGGGTCACCCACCCTGTCCACCTCCTGAGGAGCTAACTTCACATCCATGGCTGCTCGCCGCCCCTCATGACTCAGTAGCTCGTACCCCTTGCCAGTGCTGCCCCTGCTGCTGTCACTGCTGCTGCTGCTGCCCTGCTGGGGCTGGAGGCCCAGGGGCGCTGCATGTTGCCGGTCCAAGGGTGCAGCTGACGCAAAGAAACCGATCATGAGGGAGCGAGGAAACGGCCAGGGCTGTGAGGCAGCGTAGGTCACACTTCCCAGCTCCACCCTCACTCCTGACTCCTCCTCCGTCTCACGGGCAACCGCCAGCTCCAAAGGTTCGCCCACCTGAGTGCATCATTCCCAAAGTCACACCCAGGATGAGGGATCTCACACTCTACATTTGAACGGGGATATGCATGAGATCACGGCGAAGTGCAGGTAGCATGGCCGTCACATGTTGAATTCATCACCTGCAACAGCACCGCCCTTTCCCCTTCCCCTCCTTCTGGCCACACACCTTGACAACAGTGTCAACCTTCGCGTTTTATACAGCGTTTGCTAAGTATTGCCATGCGCCAGATGTGGCCATGCGCTATGAAGGTGGTCACATGGCGCAAGGATACATTTGGCGCATGGCGCATGGCAATCACACTAACAATCTTTGTCCTGCCATATCGCGTCTGTTTTGTTGACTGTTTACCTGAGCCGTGTGTCCAGGTCAGGTCAACCTACAAACCTGTGGGGCATGAACCTGGGTCATGTAAGTTTGAGCCATAAACCACGCGGCTGGCCAATCATAGAAAACCACAGCTAGGCACCCTCTATGCACCACGCTAAAGCCAGCCTTGGTGGTACACAGATAAGCACCTAAGTTGGGACACCCGCGTCCCCCGGATCCGCCGAAAATTTGCTGTAGCCCCCCCGTTTTCTTTCGCGCACCGTTAGCAATGGTGGTTATGGTGGTGGTTGTCGGGTCGCGTCTTATCCACACATTGTCGCGGCTGAGTTCTGAGATTCGCCGCTTAGGCCCAAAATGACCGGGACATGACTTAAGGCCGCGCCTGGCCATCCGCGAGCGTGATTCACCGCATCCACCGCATTGCTAGATACCCTGGTGGGTGACGCAAGTCGCGCAATGAGCGCGTTTCGTGTGTCATAGCGTGTCATAGCACGGGCTAGAAACAGCCGGAAAATGCCTCATGCGGCTAAATTTGGCGTTCATTCCACCTGACTTGCAGCTTTAACCTCATCCCACATGGCCCGTACACCTAGCAAGGCAGTGAAGGGATCCAGCAAGGCTTCTACCAGCGCAGCTGCAAGGCCCAGCAAGCTTGTTGCTGCTGCCAAGGCCTACTTCAAGTACCAAAGGGGTATTGCGCGCACTTCCCAGCGTGCCCTTGCCCAACAACATGGAGTCAGCCGCTCCACCCTTAATAGGGTCATCAGCAGGGGTGGGACACTTCCCAAGCAGGGCCGGCCCACAGTTCTGGTCCCGGCTGAGGAGAAGTGGCTGGTCAGCATGGTGAAGGGGTCACAGGAGCAGGGGCAGGGGGTGACAAAGCTTGCACTACTGGCTGCTGTGGGCACCATAGCAAGGCCCGTGAGCGTAGGGATGAGCCACCACCCTTTGGTGGTGCCACCCCAAGCAAGAAGTGGTTTTCTGCCTTCATGGGGCGCCATGGGCTCTCGCTATGCAAAGCCTCCCCCCTCACCAAAGCGCGTAGGGCTGCTGCCCAAAAGCGGGAGGCATTAGAGGAGTGGTTTGACAGCAAGCTCATGCCCACCCTGAAGAAGACGTGCTGCAGGGGGCAGACGTATTTGCAGCGGCCTGACCGGGTATTCAATGCGGATGAGACAGGCTTTCAACCGCTGAGCGGCCAGAAGGTGGTGGCAGAGCGTGGTGCCAAGCATGTCTTTCAGGCTGCAGCTGTCAATGCCAAGCAGAGCCTCACATGTGTGGCATGGGGATCAGCTGATGGGCAGGTGCTCGCGCCTAACTACATCAGCGCCGGCACCATGCTGACTGCGGATGCCCTGGGTGGGGTTGCTTTCTTCCCTGACTCGGCCTCAAGCCAGGCACCCACATGATGGACGGCCAGCTGTTTCCCAAGCTGCTGGTCAGCATGGCTAGGCAGATCCCTGGCGGTGTGAGCAAGAGGAACCGAGCATTGCTGCTCCTAGATGGGCATGGCTCACGCTTCAGCAGTGAGACGCGGGACACTGCAGCAGCTTTGGGGTTTGACATGCTCATCTTCCCTGGCCAGTGCACTCACTTCCTACAGCCCTGGGACCAGCTCTTCAGCAGTGTCAAGGCCAGCCATGGCAAGATGGTGGCCGGGGCGGCATTCCATGCTGGTGCGGAAGGGTTCAGCCCCAAGTTGCCCCAGCGCATCAGCGTGGTGGACTCAGCCCTCCACCTCTCAGTGGGCCACAGCCGCGAGCCTTTGAAGCGGGCCTTTGCTAAGACAGGCCTGTTCCCCCCCAACAAGAAGCAGATGCTGGAAGCTGCAGCAGCCTCCATCAAGAGCGGCAAGCAGAAGACGACGCATGCGGCATGGAAGGTGCTGGATGTGTCCCCTGAGCTGGTGCAAGCAGCTGTGCGGCGCTCCGCCACGGCCCAGCCACTGCTGTATGATAGGGCTGTAGACAGGTTCTACAGCAAGCATGAGTTGGGTGGGTTGATTGCTGAAAGGGGTGCCAAGAGTGGCAGGTCACGCAAGTAGGGTAGGGGCACAGAACCCTGCTGACCACTATATGTTTTTTCATAAACTTTCGATGCCATCTGGTGCTTGGACTTATAGTGATACAGTGCCGAAAAGGGCAAGACCAAGTTTCTCCTGAAAAATGTTTATACTTGAGCGTCTCAACATACGTGCACTTAGTTTGAAAAATCGGTTTTAGGGGGGGTATCCCACTGGCCAAGTCATAAGTCTCCAGTCCTTGAGAATTGTACTAAGCTGGGGGCATCGGCAGCTAGAGGACTTCTAGATCTCTCCAACGATATGAGTTGCATTCGTTTTGACCAAGCAAGTGATGAGTTATGCCACCCCCCGTTTTAGGTCCTTCCCCCCAGCCTCACCTCAAGAAAGCCGGCCAGAGTAGAGTAGCGTCCAGGCGGCCACTCTGCCTTGCGCCCCAGCAGGGCCCAGTCCCCAGCCAGCGCTGCTGCTCCCTTGTGGCCTGACCCCCTACACACCACCAGGGGCTGCAGGGCTAGGGGGAGCTACAGGCCAGGCAGGCCAGGCAGGCCAGGCAGGCCAGGCAGGCCAGGCAGGCCAGGCAGGCCAGGCAGGCCAGGCAGGCCAGGCAGGCCAGGCAGGCCAGGCAGGCCAGGCAGGCCAGGCAGGCCAGGCAGGCCAGGCAGGCCAGGCAGGCCAGGCAGGCCAGGCAGGCCAGGCAGGCCAGGCAGGCCAGGCAGGCCAGGCAGGCCAGGCAGGGCGTGTGCGTTTGTGGGAGCGGGTGTAAGTGACAGGGAGGGTGCGGCTGAAACTACGAGTAGGTGGTGGGAGCAGGCTGTGTCCCAGGCAGAAGATCCTCTCTTAATATATGCCGAATATACTTCCTGGTGCGTGTGATGGTGTGGGTGTGGGTGAGGGTGATGGTGTGGTAAGGGTGAGGGTGCGTGGGATGGTGTGGGTGAGGGTGAGGGTGCATGGGATGGTGTGGGTGTGGGTGAGGGATTGCCGTTGCAGTTACCCTGTGCTCACCTGCTGGCCTGCCTCCCGCCCTCTGCCGTGACCAGCATGATGACGGCCGGGTCGATACGTGGGTACACACTGGCCCGACTGCTGCTGCAGCGCCGCCCCGCACCCCCTGCGCCATTCAGCAGCTGCAGCCAAATGCAGAGGGGCGTTGCTGCCTAGAACATTGAGTGGGTGGGTGGGTGGGTGGGTGGGTGGGTGGGTGGGCGGGCGGGCGGGCGGGCGGGCGGGCGGGCGGGCGGGCGGGCGGGCGGGCGGGCGGGCGGGTGGGTGGGTGGGTGGGCCTTCAGGACAGAGGAAGTACACAGTAAAGTGCCTGATTCCGGCCAACCCGTTCCTCGTGTTCTCTCGTTTCTTCACCGAAAGCCCCCGCTTCTTGTTATGACGGTTTTGGCAAAGAAATGGCCGGAATTATGCGCTTTACTGTGTATACAGTGGGCATGCAGCTATGCGTGCTTCAAGGGCCAGGTTAATGGCGATGGTGGTTTCTTGAGGGGTTAGGGTGACGATGGTGGGTTCTTATAAGGCCAGGATAACGATATCACGGTGATCAGGGTAGTCAGGGTGATAGGCAGTAGGTGATAGCCAGGCAGAGGGAGGGCGATGGAGCTGGATTGCTTACAATGCTGCACACAGCAAGCAGGGGTCACACACCACTGCCAGCCCCACAGCCTTATCACCTGCAATGGCAGTGGTGGGGGCGCCCGTGGCTGCACTGAAACAGTTGGCCGCGTGCCACTGAGCGTATGCAGCGGCCACAGCCAGGAGTGCGGCATCAGAGGGGGCCAGGTTGGGCCCGGCTAGGCGAGCAGACATCCAGGTAGGCGAGGAGGGGGTGGGGCCAGGGGTAGGCGGGGGGGGCGGGGGAGGGGGGGCTGCTGGCAGCAGCAAGCTGCTCATCGCCTTGCACAGGCAGAGGGGGATCAGCACCCGTGTGTGCTTGTGCTGCTTGCTGTTCTGTTGCCTGTTGAGGCAGTTGAGGCAGCTGGGGTGGTTGGGGTGCTTGGTGTGGCTGCTGGGGCGGCAGCTGGAATTGGGGCAGGTGATTCAGGGCAGCCTGAGCGTCAGCAAGCTCCAGCGCAAAGTAGGGCACCCCAGCCGCATCCTTGCCTAGAAAGGTCGGGGTGGCGCCTGCAGCAACACCATAGGGTGAGAGGGGTGAGAGGGTGGAGAGGGGTGAGAGGGGTGAGAGGGGTGAGAGGGGTGAGAGGGGTGAGAGGGGTGAGGGGTGCGGAGGGCTCATGGACCTGGCGGGGCCCTGAGGTTAGGGGCCCCACATGGGCCGAGGGGAGCCCAGGGGAAGGGGGCAATGTGGTGGAAGGGGCACGGGAGGTGCAGCCAGGTGTGGGGTGTGGGTGGGTGTGCATGCATGCATGGGCATGAGTGTTCTGTGAACCGCTCCCACATCAACTAATTCCGATGGCTGCACATTGCCAGGTGCACGTGCGTGTTTGCTGGTGGCAGGTGGTGAGCGGGGTTGGCATGGAGAGCATGTGGCAGTCAGCAGTAGCCTTGTTGGCCTCATGCATGCATGCATGCATGCAACGAAGGCGCCCAGGCAGCTGCTGCCTTGCTCCTGACCTGGTGCAGTAAGGGCGGCTGCAGCGGCTGCAGCTGGCCGGAGCAGGACTGGACGCAGCTTGGGGTAGGAGCGGTCTTGGGGGTGACCTGGCTGGGCAGCTCCCTGGGTGTCAGCTGGGCTGGGGGCCCCCTCCGGGGCTCGAGGCTGCACCAGCACCTTGTCAGCAGCCAGGGGCACCAGGCGAGCGGCTGGGTCGCTCCATAGCTCTGCCAGGTACTGTACAGGGGCCAGGGCAGGCAAGGCAAGGCAAGGCAAGGCAAGGTGAGGTGTAACACGGTAAGGCAAGGAAGGCAAAAGAAGGCAAAGGCAAAGGCAAGGCAAAGGCAAAGGCAAAGGCAAAGGCAAAGGCAAAGGCAAAGGCAAAGGCAAAGGCAAAGGCAAAGGCAAAGGCAAAGGCAAAGGCAAAGGCAAAGGCAAAGGCAGATACAGATACAGAGGCAGAGTCAAAGTCAAAGTCAAAGTCAAAGTCAAAGTCAAAGTCAAAGGCACGGCAAGGGTCAATCAGGGTAGGGCCAGTGCAGCCTTGGGTAATGGCCACAGTATTACTAATGGCTATGCTGACACCTCAGGGTTGGTTGAGATGCATGGGCAGGGCTTGCATGAGATGCCTGGCATGAAATGCGGCAGCTGTGGGCTATAATACTGCTTGGCAGTGTCAAGGCAGCTGAACAGCTAGCTGTGAGCAGCCAACGCCCCCTGGAGCTGTGCTAGTGGCCTGGCATACAAGCGGCTGAGCAAGCGGCTGTGTGACTGACCCCCAAAATCAAGCCTGGTGTCATCACAGCCATGGTGGCTGGTGTGGCACACCTTGCTGCATTGGAAAGCATGTCTCAGCTATAGGCTGCTCATTCATTTCCTGTTCGCCCTGGTGTCCATGGAGCGCCATGGGCATGCCAAGCAGCTGGTGGTGTTCTTTGGCGCTGCTAGCATTGGCACTGGGGGAGGTTGGGGTGCTGACACGGTGCTGCGTGCCTGCTGCAAGGTGGTGTGTAGGGCTAGGGGCACAGACCAGCTGCGGGGCAGGGTGGTGCTTGTGAATGAGCACCGCACCACCCGGGTCAGCTCAGCAGTGAATGGCCAGCAGCCCTGTGAGGAGGAGCTGGACCATGAGCAGCCCACCAGGCGTGCAAAGGGCAGGTGGAACACCGCCTGCTGCGCCCAGCCTGGAGCCAGCGGCGTGACCAGCCTGTGCAAGGCCTGAGGTGGTGCCCGGTAGTGGCCCCCCGCAAGCCCCACAGGCCCCACGCAGCAGCCAGGAAGCCTCACCGGCAGCAGCCTCAGAGCCAGGGCCCAGCACTCCCCCGCCAGCCAAGCGCAGCAAGCGCACCAAGGCTGAGCAGGCAGTTGAGGCCAAGGGCAAGGCTGCCGAAGTCAAGCCAGCACCACAGCCAGGCGGGTGGCTGGACAGGGATTGCAATGCAGTGTTGAACATGCAGCGCATTGGGGAGAGCAGGTGGGGCGCGCTGGAGCTGTGCTGGTGGCCAGAGCAGGGAGCTCTGCCAGCCAAGGGCAAGGAGTACCCTGGCCTGGGCTACAAGCGGCTGCGAGACAAACCACCCAAGGCCCAGCAGCCGCAGCCTGCTGAAGCACAGTAGTGTGTGCCCCCCCTTCGTTGAGCTGTCATCAGCTTGCAATCAGCGGTCAGGCAATCGTGCAGGTGGTAGGCACTCATGCACCATGTCC
>JASKMD010000416.1:0-23053 GCA_030144725.1 Haematococcus lacustris
TGCCAAGGCCGAGCTTGTCGATGTCCTCCCTGACAACGGCATTGGGTGTGCCTAATGGGAGTCTGAGTTTTTTCTTAATACATTGATTAATTGCTCTGTCGTAGAGGTCTAGGTCTCCCGGTGTGCATGGGGCTACGCAGAAGCTATAGGCCAGACTGGGGATGATGGCTGTCTTGATGATGTGGATGGCTTGTCTGGCGCTGGCGAATGAGCGTCGTAATCTTTCTAGCTTCTGTCTAAGTTGTGTCATCATGGCTATGTGTTGTGGTTTCCAGTTGAGCGTCATGGTGAGTAATACACCAAGGTAAGTGAAGGGGGAGGTCGGTTTGAGGTAGGTGACAGGTTTCCCTTGTAGCGTTACGGCTTGCAGTTCTCTACGGGCTTGCTTTTCCGCTTCTGCCATGGTGCTGCATCTGCCGGATTGGTGCGCTTTGTGGAGCGCCGCTGTGGCGAGGGTTTTGCTGTGGGATACGATTAGGTGGCCCCAATCCGAATAGGCGGAGAGCTTGTCTGCCTGACAGCGTAGGTTACTGATCGAGTTGCATAGGATAGCGATGTCATCGGCGTAGTCGATGCTGCCGATTGTAAAGCGTCCGGCACTGTCGGTTGTGTCGGATGTAAATTTGTACCCCCTCGCTCCTACTTGGAGCCAGCGCAGTAAGGGTTCGATGTAGATGAGGAACAGGAAGGGTGAGAGTGAGTCGCCCTGGATGGTGCCCCGGTCTACAGGTACCGGGTCGGTGGGGCCGTAGGGAGTTCTGAAGCGCGTTGTAGCGCCCGTGTACAGGTCCTTCACCGCGTCTGTGGCGTCGGTGGGGAAGCCAAGGTCGTGCATGATCCATAGCAGTTTGTCTTGGCAGGTGGTGTTGAAGGCACTAGTGAAGTCGACCAGTAGCGCATAGATATCTACTTTGGCTAGCTTGGCGTCTTCCAGGGCCATGACCAACATTTGGAGCTGTTGTGTGGTGTCCCTATGGGAGCGGAAGCCTGCTTGGCAGTTACTTAACGTCCCGTTAGCCTCAGCATACTCGTACAGCGCCTTGGTTATGAGGCTGGTCCAGAGTTTGTAGATGGTATTGGCCAGCCCAACAGGTCTGTAGGCGTTGAGGTCTGTTTCTTGGCCCTTGTCCTTGTAGAGCAGGCAAGTGTCACTGGTTTTCCATGTTGTGGGTGTGCAGCCAGTGGCCCACATGATGATGAACAGTTGGTGTATGGTGTCCCTCATCTCCCATGGCAGCATCTTGATGATCTCGTTTTCAATGCCGTCTGGGCCAGGCGCTTTGCCCCCCGATAGTCTACTGATGCATTCTTGAAATCCTGCTTTGTCCATGATGGCTGTGTGCATCCAGTGTATATTTTTGCAGGTGTGCAACGTGAAGGGGTCCACGGCTTTGGGGCGGGTCCAGGGGTAATTTCTGGTCTGTGTGTTTGTGTAGTGGCCTGTTTTGGGAGTCGGCGGCGTGAGCTTTTGTCTGTAGGCGGCGGTGATAATCCGGTTGAGGTCGGCCGGGGCGGTGCAGGTGTTCTTGGTATCGGGGTCGGCTAGTGCCTGCAGTCCTTTGTGGTCGGTGCGAGAAGGGCGTAGTATGTATTTATAGGCTTTTTTGGGTTGGGTGCTGATGAGGTGTTGCATTCTGAGACGCGCCTGTGCAATGGCAAGTGCGGAGTCGTCGTCATCTAGCTTGTGGATTTGGTCGCGGTAGGAATTGGTCAGCTGGGCGAGCGCGGCTTGCACGCAATTTTCGGTTGTACCGTCGCCCTGGCGTGCTTGCACCGCCTCCCTTACCTCCGCGTTGATCGTGTCTGTCTCTGGGAGTAGGTCATCGATAGACGGGTGGACGCTGTTTTGTTTATATAACATTCTGGCCTTCCGGCTGAGTTCTCTAGTGGTTTTGAGCTTTTTCCCCAGTTCCAGTCTGATCTTGCACATGCTCCTGCGTTGGTAATGCTGGCCTCCTCTGGTCAATGTCTTAGTGTTGCATGTCTGCATGGCAGTTCCCCTGCAGGTTTCCAGGAGCGTTGTGAGCATGGCGGCTGCGGTGTCGACAGCTTCTCTAGCCGGGAGGCCTGCCACAAGTGTCAAGCGTTGTGGTTGTTGTGGGTTGGCCTTGTCTAGTGTGGTCAGGAAGTGGGTAGCGTCTGTGTACATGGGAGCTAGGTATGCTGTCAGTTGTGCATGCAGTTGTGGAGCGCCTGAGCTGGGTTGTTGTACTCCAAGCCGGTATGCTTCCCTATCTTTGTTGGTGATTGGGGTGGTGAGAATGGTGTGGCTGTGTTGTAAGGGTTGGTGTGTGGCTGCTAGATCTATGCCCAGTCTGGTAGTGGTGAGTGTGGCGGTGAGCGGTCTGTGGTCGCTAAGGTACGCGTTTGTGTCGACGTGTGTGCGATGCCCAGGGCCGTGTCTCGCGTCGCGCGTCAGGATGGCGTCGATGCGGCTGTTGCAGTGTGGTTGCTGGTAGGTCCAAGCCCGGTCGCCGGGGTCAGCTTCGGATAGGCGCAGCTCTGTGGCGAACTCCCTCATCATGTGGTCTTGTGGGTATTCAGTGTGTTCGGAGCGGTCCTCTACCTTCATCGTGGCGTTGATGTCTCCCGCCAGAATGAGTGAGCCGGGCAGTTGTCCGGTGGCTGCTCGTATGTGTTCTTGCATCTTTCTCCTTAATGGGATCGCGTCGTCGTTGTTCCCTGACGGCCAGTACGTGGCAACGAGTGTGAGTTCCTCGCTTTGCCGTTGGCGGAGGCTTAGGATGACGCATCGAGTGTTTACATCCGCATCCGCACACGGCGGCAGAATGGTGGCTTGCATTTGGATAGCTAGTTCGTGTCTGATGCCAATGAGGACCTCACTGTGGCCTTCGTGACGGTGGACGGTGTAGTTGGGCATAACCCTCTTCAGCCAGCCAGAGCTAGGTTTGTTGCTCTTGGGTTGGGTCATAGTCTCAGTGAGGATCAAGATGTCCGGGCTATGTTTGTGCACCAGGTTCAGGACCTCATTTCTGGATCTGCATAGGCCTCTGACATTGAAGGTTGTGAGGGTGATGTGTTGCCTGTTGAGGGTTGCTTGGGGCAGTTCGGTTGGGGGGTTGTTGTGTTGGCTCGTACAAGGATCAGTGTCCGGCGTGGTTTGTTGTGTCGCGGCTATGTTGGGGTTGAGCCTTGTGGTGTGGGCTTCGGTTGTGGGTTTGCAGAGGTATTGGGACATGAGGGTTTGTGTGTGCGTGTCGTTGCGGTGTGCCTTGGTGGCTCGTACCCGCTTAGCTGACGGGTCAGTGTTGGTATCGACACGCGTGGTGGGTCGGTTGGTACGCGGCTTTCCTGGGGGGACTGGCGGGCGGAGGGTAACGGTGGGAATGTCCCGGCGCTGTCGCGACCGGGCAGGTTCCTCTTGTAATGGGGTGTCCTCTATTGTAGTGTTGCGCTTGTTGTCTAGTGTAGAGTTATTGTCGGCGCCAAAGGCGGTCCCGGGCAGTGGGGTCTCGGGCACGGGCACGGGCACGGGCACGGGCACGGGCACGGGCACGGGCACGGGCACGGGCACGGGCATGGGCAGGGGCACGGGCACGGGCACGAGCACGGGCAGTGGGGTCACGGGTACGGGCACGGGCACGGGCACGGGCACGGGCACGGGCACGGGCACGGGCACGGGCACGGGCACGGGCACGGGCACGGGCACGGGCACGGGCACGGGCACGGGCACGGGCACGGGCACGGGCAGTGGGGCGAGTATCTCTGTGTGGTCGGTGGCCTCTCTTGCCTCTGTGTTGTCTGTGGTAAGATCAATCGGGTCAGTGTGATCTTGGAAGTGTGCTGCTAGTGCTGATGTGGTGGTGGCCTCCAACGGGTCCGCTATCCAGATCTCTCTCCTAATGTATCTTGTGTTTTTCACATTACCAGTGCAGATGGTGAGCAGGTTCCCTTGGAGGTGTTTCCAGTCGTTAGGTGTGGAAAGTGGCTTTGGCCTCCGGTTCAGCGAGTCCAGTTGATACCAACCTTGGTTCGTATGTTTGATTACGGTTGCATGGTGGTGTGATAGCAGGAGGACAGCATCCGTGGTTGTCGCGCTTGTGTTTGCAATAGTTGTGGTGATCGTCTCTGGTGTAATACTGTGGGTTGGGAGGTAGGCTGTTGCTGGGTGCAGGTACGTGCATGTCTCGTGTTGTTTGCGGTAGAGGTAGTGGTTCAGTGTGTCGGTTGAGAATTTGCCTTTCTCGTGGTAGATGTGGTTGGTTGTGAGGGTTCTGATAGCATACCCTTCTTCTCGTGCTTTCTGTGCAAGGGATTGCAAATGTTCTTGTAGTTGCTTGCAGTGGTCAATGACTGCGTGGTAGTCAATGTGTTTTTTTCCCATGGCCATGTTGAATGCATGTACTAGGCAGCACTCTTCGTATTGCCCTTCCATGTACATGTGTGTAGGATTGTGGGTCGGGATATGCGTAGGGCCGGTTGCTATTGGTGTGTGTTCTGTATGGCTAATGATGTGGTGGATGTCCTTTTCCTTGCATTGGCGTATCTGCTCTCGTGAGCGGGTGTTGGGTGTGATGACAAAGAGTTGGTGCACAGTTCGCTTGGTTGTAGCTGAGATGCGTAGGAGGGGTGTGGGCGTCGTTTCCATGGAGTCCAGTAGGTTCCATGTGCCGTTCATGCATTTCATGGCCATGCTGTGGCCTTGTTTTCTGCAGAGGAAAGTGTGTGTACCGTATTGGGCAGCTAGGTTCCCTAGGTTATTAGCGGACCAGTCGCTGGGTTGGTTGAGTTGGGCAATGCTCTGTACTGCAAGGCCATAATGGGTGCGTAAGTACATCTCGATCACTTCGTCGGAGTAGCCATCTATGCCTCTTGCCATTAGCCATGCGCCGCGCTCTAGGGTATCAGTTAGTTGAGGGAGCCTGTTTTCGTAGAAGTTGTCTATGTCCTGCATGGTGACCCATTCATGTCCCGCAGCATTGTTCAGGGAGAAGACCTGGCACGCAGAGCTATCCTTATCTTGTTGGAAGTGCTGAATGGCGGGGCCTGGGTTAGCTTCAACGTCTCCAGCGGCTAGCAAGAGCCATGCTACGTAGACATCCCGTGCGGCGATTATGGGGTTCAGAGTGTAGTTGGTCCAGTTAATTTCACCTGTTGTTGTTTGATAGCAGTAGTAGACATGCAAGGTGCTATTGAATTGGTATACTGTGTATGTGCGGCCGTTGTTCACCCCATGTGTGGAGAGGTGGAATCTATGGGCGACCTTGCAGAGAGAGCTAGAGGCGGCTAGGGAGCCATCTAGGCCTGTCATTAGGTTGTACCCAATTGCTCGTATGGCTGGCCTGCAGGCGCCTAATCGCTTTCTGTGGCGCTTTAGGCATCGTCTGGATTCTTTAGCTGTGGGTGTGCGGCGTTGATGCAAGTTTGTTTTGATGGCATAGGTGCCAATAGTGAAGAGTAATAGGTAGTTCACTAGATTCTCTTGTTGATGGATGATGCTTCCTATTTGTGTGGCAGTGTGACGGCGCAGGCAGTCTCGTGATGTGGTTGAATGTTCACACTCCTTTTTGGTTACATTGACTACATCGTACGCGTGTGACATGGTGCCCGAGCGGGGTGCAGGGGCAAGCAGGAGTGTAGAGCATTCGTGTCTTAGCTCCAGTCCTCTATTACTATATAGTACCCCTATCTTATTGAGGTCTCGATTACTTCCCCGCCGCCGCCTGTGCTGGTCATGGCCTGTTGGGTGCGCGGGACACTGTAGCTCGCCAGTCCCACTCTTTCTTCGGTGCGGCTCTGTTGCGTGGGTCTCCTTCCACCTGCATGTATGGGTAGTGGTAGCCATTGTGTGAGGGGCAGCAGGTGGGGCAGTGGGTGTGGCAGTATGCCGTGTGGTTGGTGGGTCAGTCGGTGGGGCGGCAGTTGGTTTAGTAGGTAGGGCAGCTGCGGGTGGGTTTGGAGATGGGGCTGCAGGTGGGACTGTGGGTGGGACTGCCGGTGAGTCTGCGGGTGGGGCTGTGGGTAAGGCTGTAGGTGGGGCTGCAGGTGGGGCTGTGGGTGGGGCTGCCGGTGAGTCTGCGGGTGGGGCTGTGGGTAAGGCTGTAGGTGGGGCTGCAGGTGGGGCTGTGGGTGGGGCTACCGGTGAGTCTGCGGGTGGGGCTGTGGGTGAGGCTGTAGTCGGGGCTGCAGGTGGGTCTGTGGGTGGGGCTGCTGGTGGGGCTGTAGGTGGGGCTGTGGGTGGGGTTGTGGGTGGGGCTGTAGTTGGGGCTGGTGTTGGGGCTGTAGGTGGGGCTGCAAATGGGGCTGTAGTGGGGGGGGCAGGTGGTGTGGTCGATGGGGTAGTAGGCGGGGGGGTAGGTGGGGTGGTTTGTGGTGCAGCCGGTGGGACGTCATATGGGGCAGCAGGTAGTGCAGTAGGTGCGGCATATGGTGCCCTAGTAGATGTCACAGTTGATGCAGCATATGACATTGCGAGTGTGGCAGTGGGAGGGGCAAGTGGGGCCGCTAGGTTCTCTGTGTGCTTGTGCTTGTTGGTGTCGTGCACATCAGGGTGGGTTGGTGTCATGTATATTGGTGGTGTATTGGTGCCGTGTATGTATGTGTCTTTTGTCTGTTTTACCTTGGTTGAGTCTTCAAGCTGATGGCAGGTCCATCGACTCCGCACCGTCCATCTCATCATACAGGTGTTGAAACGAGCTGGTGGAGTTGTGTCGCTTGAGGGGCTGCTTCGGCGGGGACTGCACGCATGGAGGGTAACGGCATGTGGTGATGGGTATATCGTGGGGCAGGAGTTGTGGGTGTTGCATGCGTGAGGAAGGGTGGATAGGGGTTGACAGGTGGTGTCATTGCTATGAATGGTGAGTTCATGGCATGCGTGTGGCTCAGCTGTGGCGCAGGTCATGTGGTTGCATATGGTAATAGATCTAGGGTGTTGGGGGTGTCCTAGGTTCTCCACTCCTCTGACCTGTCGTTCATCGCTGGTGCGGCGACCTCCGGTCCCTGCAGCCCGTGGTGGCAGGGACGCGGCTGCAGACTGGGCGCGGCCTGGCAGGAAGGTGCTGTTCCTGGGAGCCCCCATGGGTGGCCTGGACGTGGTGGCCATGGTCACTGGGCGCTGCGGCGGGTCGCGCACTAGGCCTGGGGTAGGGTTGCCACAGATGTCCACCATCACTGTGTAGATATCCAGCACCTTGCGGGTGGCAGCTGCTCTGGCGCTGTCGGTGGTGGTGGCTGCGGCTTCCAGCATAGCCTTGACTAGGGGCAGGCATTGCTCCACCAGCTTGTCTAGGCTGGAGGTAATGGCCATCATCCTGCGGTTGGCCTCATGGCCTTGGACCTTGTCCTCTACCAGCAGGTGCTGGCTGCTGTCCAGGAAGTCCTTGGCCCTGCGCTGATCCGCATGGGTTAGGTGGTACGCCTCAGCCATGGCAAAGCACGCTGCCTTATGCATTTCTGCCTTGCGCGACAGGGGCTGCATGCTGTCCGTGCCTACAGCCGCTGCGCTGCCAGTGTAGCTCTCGTCATGCCCCATGATGACGATGGCCTTCTTGGAGCAGTCCTGGATCGGGGTGCCCTTGCTGCTCATGGCAGCCACAGTGTATACTGTGGCTGCGCGCTGCGGTCCACCCCCTGGATAGAGGTTGGTTTTGGCTCTGCTGCCCAGCCCCACTGCAGAGATGATGGCTGAGGAGCTGCTGCTGGCCAGTGACACGTGGTTAGGGGTGGCTGTGTAGTTGGCGACATTGCTAGCTGTTACAGCTGTGCCCTTGAGGGGCGGAGTGGCATTGGTGCCTGCCTGGGAGGTGGCATTGAGGGACAGGTCCACCCCAAAGATGGCCAGGTAGGCCTCGGCCAGTCCCTTGATGGTAGAGGCCAGGCCAGCCATGCCAATGCCTGACGCAGTGCTGAGAATAAGCGCATGCTTGGTATTCAGCCCGCTGACCCTGCTGAACTGAGGCTGGGTCAGGGTGAACCTGACTTTGCTGCCGCTGACCGTCAGCTCACCCGCGCTCTGAATGGCTGTACAGGTGTCATGGTCAGTGAACTCCACCCTGGTCATATTCCTGTTAGGCACATCCGCAGCAGCATGAACAGAGCAGGCCAGGAGGTAGAGAGGGTGGCTAAGGAGCTGCGCGTCCTGAGCCATCTTCATTCGCAGATACCCTAAGGATTTGAGCAGGGAGGTGGCTGCAGGCCCCTCGGCCCTGTTGGTCAGGACTGCGTTGGCTGCCGGGTCGCTGCAGTAGGCATTGCTGCTCATCTTCAATGTAAAGGCCATGGTTGGGGAGGGTGTTTTGGGGAAGAAGAGCAGGGGTCGGGCCTGGGTGGTAGTGCTGCTGGTGGAGGAGAGGGGCTGGGTGCATGGCAGCATAGAGAGCAGCCCGCCTGTGGATACGGCAGCCCCAACCAGCCCCAGCATGGCAGCTCTGCGGACCTCCTCGTCCTCATGGGTGGCTTCCACTGCCAGCTCCATGGTGTCCATTCCTCCCAGTTTGTAGGGCACCTCGTCGAGCTTGTATTCCTCGCAGCCCATGCTGCTCAAGACCGCATCGACCTTTCTCAGGATGTCTGCAACCAGGAGCATGGTGTGATTGGCACCCATAGTGTGTTCATGTGGCGGGGTGGCATTGATATCAGGTATCCAGAGCATGTGTGGTAAACATTGGATGCGTCCAGCCTTGTCAAGATTTGTGTCAGGCCAGCACGTGTTGTGCAAGTATATGTGCCAAGGTTTGTGCTTTCCTGTTGCAGGTAAGATTTTGGTATGGTTTCTGCAGCTTGGGATCGTACAGGTGTTACCTTCTTTGAAGGCCGCAGTGAGGTCCTTCAGCACCACCGTCTTGGTGTCGTAAAGGAAAGTGTACGGGGCCAGGACAGCGGTGTTGACCTTGGCGCGCTCCACTGCAGCTATCGCATCCTCAAACTCCTGGGTGGTGTAGCTGTTGTACCGTGTATCCCGAGCGCGGCAGCCAGGGATAGTCGGCGCTGCTGGGCTCTTGTAGGCCTCCCTGGCCTTGGTGAGAAGCTTGGCGTAGACCGGGTTGCTGCTTGTAAAGATTGCCTTACGGGTGCGCGTGGCAGACCATCCATCTTCAACCACACGCGGGCTGCCAGCAGCTAGGCCTCAGCCACAGCGAGCGTAGCAGACCTACTCCCCCAGCGCTCATGAGACAGGCCATGCACTCAGCTGCAGCCGGGATAGTACTGGCTGATATGGGGGCCCCTTGCAGCAGCAGCGCAGAATGGGATGCGTACGCAGCTAAGCAGGGGGCAGATCAGGGGAACCTCGCAGTCCTCCAAGCCCTCAGTCCCAGCGCTGTCACCCAAGGACAAGGTCAGATGGACTACACTATCCACAGCGACAACCCACAGCTGGAACAGCTCCTGAGCAGATACCGCAGCATTCAGGTGGAGATTGCTGGGGTGTTCACCATCACCATCAGCGCAGCAACCCCCCCGGCAGCGCCTGGCCTTGGCATGCCAGCTAAAAAGCAGCCAGGGGTGTTCAACCCAGACGACCTACTGAGCCTGCTGTATCTGCTGCAAGACACCCACCTGGCAACCAACCCGAACCCCATAGGCCAACTCATCAAAGGCAACAGTGTTGAAGGCGCTCGCTGGAGGGACACGGCAGGCAAAGGCCAAGTGCGGCCCCTCAGCTTCTCCAGCGTCTATGGGGACGTCATCACCCCCATGAGGGATGCAGAAGGGAGATACCTGGAGCTGACCTACACGCACCCCATCACCCAACAGGTGGGAAATGCTAAGCCCACCAATATAACACAAACATCAGCCCACCACAACCACAATGTCGCAACCACCATCAATGTACCAAGATCTCTGTACATACTCGCTAATGTTGATGCCACACAGGAAAGCTCAATAAAGCTGAGGGGGAGCACCGCCCCCCAGGGGGCGGTCCTTGCGTTCTGCACACCTGAGGGCCACCCTCTCAACCAGAGGAGACTGGAGACTGCGGCGCATCTCATCCTTATCCCGGCCAGCAGGCAAGACGCCCTGAGCATGATAGCTGCCATGCAACAGCTCAGAGGACTGACCTAGTCAGCTGGCAGCCGCACCTACCTCGGCATCCAGAGCAGATGGCTGGGCGGTGGGCGCCGCAGCAGGGAGCCAAGAAGAAGAAAGAAGAAGAAGAAGAAGACTACTCCGGTATTCACCGGCGTGCATTAAGGGAGGAGCTACCGCCTGGGGCGCGGCCTGCTCCCACCAATCAAGTCAAGAACGAGGCGACCCCCCTACCCTCCCTCCCTCTTAGTAGCCCTGAGTCTGTAGCTTGTCTTTGCAATGGAGTGGGCTGTCTCCACCGCGTGTCTTGTTAACTTGTGTAATAGTTTAGTAGTGTTGTCTTGTGAGACCCCCAGGGCCAGGAGGTGTTGCCGTGTGTGTGCTTCATACGTTATGCCACCGATGCCAAGGAGGATGGGTCTAATCTCCACCATGTGGCCTTCCTTGCGTATGGTTTGAGCTAGATTGGTGTGTTGGTTGAGTGCCTTGTCTAATTGGTCCGTCCACCTTGAGTCCGAGCAGTATTTGATTTCTATAATAATGACCCGTTTAGTGGCTTTGCCATGTTTGCTCGTCTTCGTTGTTGGCATCACCATGAGAATGTCTGGTCTGGTGGTGTTTTTGGTTGCTGCTGTCTTCAGTCCGATTGCTCGTAGTGCTGTGTGTAGTGTGTCGTTAGGGAGGTCGAGGTCTTCTCGTGCGCCCTTCTCCCAGCTGCCGGTGTCCGCGAAGCTGATGTACCCGCCTAGGGTACCCTTGCTTATGGCTTTAGCGATGAGGCGGCCGGCCCCGTTATGCCTTTCTTGCACCATCGGTAGTGTCTCGCTGCAGCCCGAGAGGAGGTGAGTGGCACTGTCGGCTTCCCCGCAGAGTGGGCACCGGTCGTCGGTCGCCCGTTTCCAACGCATGGCCAGCTTTTGGTTATAGAGTCCGCCGGTACGGTAGAGAAGGGCAGTTCGTTGCGCGGGTATGGAGATGTTCGTGTCGGTCATCACCCTTTCGCCAGCTCCTTTCGCCGCGGCTTTGGTGATCTCCTGGGACATCTTGTAGTAGATACTGTCTTGATTGGCGAGACCGAGGCTGTGCTTGCGGTGCATGTGTGCTCGCACGCTGTGGCGGCAATCCGGTAGTGGGGCGGGAATTTCGCCGTCGGCTTCGTTGTTGAGCCAGGTGTTGGGCTCTTTCCGTGTGGTCGGGCGGTAGGCCGGGGTGTTGGCGAGCTCTGGGTGTAACGCCGCGTGCTTGGCGAGGGCGTCGGCGCCTTCGTTGCCGATAATTCCCGAGTGGGCCCGGACTTTGTAGAAGTGGATCGTGTCGGGGCTGTCGATGATGAGGGTGGCGATAGCGGTCAGAATGTCGTTGTGTCTGTGTGTGATGAGCGACATCGGGTTGGCGAGGGCTCGGCGGATCTGGTAGATAGAGCATAGGCTGTCGGTGGCGATGCGTTTGACCCCCGCTGTGATTGCCGCGTGTATCGCCGTGAGTTCTGCCTTGTTGATGGTGTTGCATTCTGGGTCGTCCAAGGCGACGGTGATGAGAACGTTGGTCTCCGGGATATAGACCCCCGCCCCGACGCTCGCTGGGGCTGCCCCCGAGGTCTTAATGCAGCTGCCGTCCGTGTACGCGATCGTGGCCCATTCGGTGATGGCCATACGTGGCTGCGTCGTGGAATGTTGCGTGAGCTGTTGGTGGCTGCGTTGGTGCCCCGAGGTGGGGAGGTCCTTGTCCAACGGCAGGCGCATGTGTTGTTTGTGGCCGCTAGGGGGTGTGGCCGGCTGGCTTTGATTCGTTGGTCTGTTGCGGAGGGGGTGTGTGTCTCGTTGGGGGTGGAGGGCAGTGGCAGTGCTAGCCAGCCATCCTTGGGGGTTGCCTTTGGTGACGAGTTGTTGTCCCGCTGCATTCCAGATGACGTAGACGTGGAGGTTGGCGTGCTTGCCTGGCTTGGAGCAGTTGGTCTTGGTGGGGGGTATGCTAGCCAGGTGCTGGCAGTATTCTGGGTAGCGTCTTAGGGTGTCAATGTGTTTGGGGTAGGAGATGCCCTTTTTTCCAGGGATCAGCATGATGGTGGCCATGGCCTCCTCCTGGGTAGCTGAGTGTATAGCATGGTTGACGCATTTGAGTGCCACCGCATCGTCTGCCGGTACGTTCCATGTGGATAGCCCAGTGTGGCGTACCAGTAGGCAGTTGTGGTGTGCCCCAAAGGCCGTGTCATTGATGTCAGGGCTCCAGTAGGTAGTGGTTTCTGGTCTAACTGTGAGTGGGTCAGCCCACCTTTGGACGGTACTTGGAAAGTTGCGTGTGTTGTGTAGGGTGGTGAGGGCTTTGTCTTGTGCCGCTCTCATGGGGTGGTGGTTGCTCTGTGTGTCATGTCTCCTTAGGAGGGCCACCAGTTCTGTGGCCAGGTTGCGTGCGTGTGGTGTGTGTTGCAACCAAGCGTGTAGGTGTTGGTGTTGTTGTTTTGTCAGGAGGCCTGCTGTGCGGCCCGACTCGTCGTGAACCGTTACGTGTTGCACTAGGTCGTGCTTTGGCATGATGGGGTCCCCCGTGCTAAGGCTCGTCGCGGGGGTGGTCATGTGCGGGTGCAGTTGGAGAAAGGTTTCGCATTTGCCCGTTCCAACGATGTCCGTCTGCGGGTTAATAGGGTAGGTGTGGAAGGTGGCCTTAGAGTGTAGGTTGGTGCACCGGGGTAGCCAGGTGTGCGGATCCGGTAATCCCTGCCGGGTGTGGTCCGGCAGGTTCGCGTCAGGCCTCGCATGTCTGGCCTCTTGTATCTGCATATTTTCCTCGTCGTAGACGTTGCGCTTAGCCGTGTAGTCCAGGTGTGCCGTGATGAGCGGTGCCGGTTCCAGGGTGGGGCGCCAGTGTACTCGTATAAGGTCCGAGTGCGCTGACTGACGCATGGTCGACTTGAAGTCGTTGCTGCCAAACTTGCATATGGGGCACAGCCAGTAGCTTGCTTCCTTGTGTCCTGATAGGAGGGCTTTCTCGAGGCAGGCTGGGTGGTAGGCTCTCTTGCAGTTGTGGCACATTGGGCTGTCCCCTCTTGGCAGCCAGCATAGCTCACATGTGCATACGTCCTTAGCCTCTTCCCTACTGATGGTCTCTATGTGTGTGGGTGTATAGCCTTCTTTTGCACATAGGTGTAATGCCCACCTTTCTATGACTGTAGGTTTCCAGTGCACCTTGTAGTAGCTTTCCTTATTGATGCCGTCCCATTGCCACCCGTCTATGTTGGTGATGACCTCTTGGTGGTCGAACATGGCCCCAAGTGTGCGCCCTAAGTCCGTGAGTTTGCACCGGCAGGCTTTATCCACCTTCCAGCTTGAGAGCCCCGGGAGGTCAAGGCCTGGTATGCGCACGATGTCAGCCGGGATTGTGTGGACATGTCTGCCGTCCTTGTGCCGTTTAGTGCCCGCCTTGGGCCGGGTAGGCTCCGTTGGGTTCGGGGGTGTTGCTCGTTGCTCTCTTTGCAGCAGCCGTGAGCTTGACCTAATGGCCTCGTGGGCTGCGGGCGCCGCTGCTGCCCGCTCCGTCGTGTCTGGTCGCGTTGCGTGCATGACCGCATACGCTTTCATATCCATATAGCGGGTTCTAGTGTCCGGCACGGCAGGTGTGGGCGCAAGTTCCGTGAGGCCCGCGGCCCATGGTGTGATTTTGCGTTGGTCGGGCGGTAGGGTGAGTGATGTGTTGCGGCTGTCCCGGATGGTGCGCGTTGCGGTCGCGTCAGGGCATGTGGGCTGGGCCGCCATGGCCGCAAGTTTGTTGAGGGCAATGATGTGTTTCTGCTTGACCTTCTTTCCGTACTTCGATGTGAGCATGCTACCCGTGATGATGTGTGTGTTGCCCTCGCAGCTGAGCTCAGATGCGCGGGTGATGCCTAGGCTTTTGAGGCAGGTGATGCTGGCACTAACGACATCGTGTGCATGAGAACTGTTGGCTTGCGTGATGAGGCGGCCGAGTGTGTGGCATTCCTCGGGGTAGAGGGGTAGTCCCCCTTCCGTGGCTGACAGCCCGGCTAGTGAGGTATAAACTAGTTGCCGTGCCCTGAGGGTATGGTGGAAGAGGGTGAGCATGCGGTGTCCTTGAGTGTTGGCCTGGGTATTGAGCCATGTGATTTGTTTGTGTAACATGCTCCTTGATATGTGGGCGTGCGTCACATCTGTGGACTGGAGGCTGTGTGTGAGAGCTGTTGTGTTGCGAGCGTGATATTCTTGGGCTGTGGAGCTGATGCCCATGCCTAGTTTTCCGGCGTCTTCTCTGACGATGGCGTTGGGCGTTCCCAGGGGGAGTCTGAGTTTAAGCTTAACGCATTGATTGATGGACCTGTCATACAGCTCAAGGTCCCCTGGGGTGCAGGGCACGGCGCAGAAGCTGTAGGCTAGACTGGGTATGATGGCCGTGCGGATGATGTGTATGGCCTGTCTAGCGCTAGCAAAGGAGCGTCTGAGTCTCTCTAGTTTTTGGCGTAGCTGGGTAATCATAGCGGTGTGTTGTGGTTTCCAGTCCAGCGTCATGGTGATGAGCACTCCCAGGTAGGTGAAGGGTGAGGTCGGGCGGTGGTATGTGACGGATTTCCCTTGTAAGCTTACAGTTTGGAGTTGTTGGCGGGCCCGCTTATCCGCTTCGGCCGCGTTGCTGCACATGCCAGTTTCGACCGAGTGATGTAGCGCCGCGGTTGCGAGGGTTTTACTATGTGAGATGACGAGGTGTCCCCAGTCCGAGAAAGCCGAGAGTTTGTCCGCTTGACAACGGAGGTTTCGGAGTGTGTTGCAGAGGATTGCTATGTCGTCGGCATAGTCTATGCTGCTGACGATGGCGCGCTCTCCGCTGTCAGCCGTCGCTGATTTGAATTTATAGCCCCTCGCGCCCACCTGCAGCCAGCGCAGTAGGGGTTCGATATAGATGAGGAACAGGAAGGGTGAGAGTGAGTCGCCCTGGATGGTGCCCCGGTCTACGGGTACCGGGTCGGTGGGGCCGTAGGGAGTTCTGAAGCGCGTTGTAGCGCCCGTGTAAAGGTCCTTCACTGCGTCAGTCGCGTCTGTGGGGAAGCCTAGGTCGTGCATGATCCATAGTAGTTTGTCCTGGCAGGTGGTGTTGAACGCACTGGTAAAGTCCACCAGGAGCGCGTAGATATCTGCCTTAGCCAGCTTAGCATCCTCAAGGGCCATGACAAGCATCTGTAGCTGTTGCGTAGTGTTCCTATGGGAGCGGAACCCTGCTTGGTTCTTGCTGAGCATCCCATTGGCTTCAGCATACTCAGAAAGTATCTTAGTTATGAGGCTGGTCCACAGCTTGTAAACGGTGTTGGCTAGGCCCACTGGCCTGTAAGAGTTAAGGTCCGTTTCCTGGCCCTTGTCTTTGTAAAGCAGGCATGTGTCACTTGTTTTCCACGTGGTTGGTGTGCAGCCTGTAGCCCACATGATGATGAACAGCTGGTGTATGGTGTCCCTCATCTCCCATGGCAGCATCTTGATGATCTCGTTCTCAATGCCGTCTGGTCCTGGGGCTTTGCCCCCCGACAACCTACTGAGGCATTCCTGAAAGCCTGCCTTGTCCATGATGGCTGTGTGTAACCACTGTACGTTTTGGCAGGTGTGCATCGTGAAAGGGTCGTCCGCTTTGGCGCGGGCCCACGGGTAGTTTCTTGTCTGCGTGTTTGTGTAGTGGCCAGTTTTGGGGGTCGGCGGCGCCAGCTTCGTTCCGTAGGCATCGGTAATTATCCGGTTCAGGTCGGCCGGGGCCGTGCATATCCTGTTGGTGATGGGGTCGGCTAGCGCCTGCAGACCTTTGTGATCCGTGCGGGACGGGCGTAGGATGTATTTGTTTGCTTTCTTAGGTTGGGTGCTGATTAGTTGTTGCATTCTGACACGGGCTTGTGCGATGGCGAGCGCGGAGTCGTCGTCGTCTAGCTTGTGAATTTGGTCGCGGTACGTATTGGTCAGTTGGGCGAGCGCGGCCTGCACGTGGTTTTCGGTTGTATCGTCGCCCTGGCGCGCTTGCACCGCCTCCCTTGTCTCCGCATTTGTCGTATCTGTCTCTGGGATAAGTTCATCGATGGTTGGGTGCACGTTGTTTTGCTTGAAAAGCAATCTAGCCTTCCGGCTGAGTTCTCTGGTGGTTTTGAGCTTTCTGCCTAGTGCTTGTCTAATCCTACACATGGTCCTGCGTTGGTAGTGCTGGCCTCCCCTAGTTAGGGTCTTAGTGTTGCAAGTCTTCATAGCTGTCGTCCTGCAGGTTTGCAGTAGGGTTGTGAGCATGGTAGCTGCGGTGTCTACAGCTTCCCTGGCTGGGAGTCCTGCCACCAGCGTCAGGCGCTGTGGTTGTTGGGGGTTGGCCTTGTCGATTGTGGTCAGGAAGTGGATAGCATCAGTGTACATGGGAGCAAGGTATGCTGTCAGGTGTGCATGCAGTTGTGGGGCACCTGAGCTGGGTTGTTGCACTGCCAGGCGGTAGGCTTCCCTGTCCTCATTGGTAATGGGGGTGGTAAGGATGGTGTGGCTGTGCTTCTGAGGTTTTTGTGGGGCTGCCAGGTCTATGCCCAGTCGGGCTGTACTCAGTGTGGCGGTGAGTGGCCTGTGGTCACTAAGATATGCGTGTTTGTCGACGTGCGTGCGGTGTTCAGGGCCGTGTCTTGCGTCGCGCGTCAGGATGGCGTCGATGCGGCTGTTGCAGTGCGGTTGTTGGTAGGTCCAGGCCCGGTCGCCGGAATCAGCTTCGGACAGGCGCATCTCTGTGGCGAACTCCCTCATCATGTTGTCTTGTATGTATTCGGTGTGTTCGGAGCGATCCTCTGTCCTCATCGTGGCGTTGATATCTCCCGCCAGGATGAGTGAGCCGGGCAGGTGTCCGGCGGCTGCTCGTATGTGTTCTTGCATCTTTCTCCTTAGTGGGATCGCGTCGTCGTTGTTCCCCGAGGGCCAGTACGTGGCGACGAGTGTGAGCTCTTCGCTTTGCCGTTGGCGGAGGCTCAGGATGACGCAGCGGGTGTTTACATCCGCATCTGTGCACGGTTGTATCATGGTAGCTTGCATCTGGATGGCTAGATCATGTCTGATGCCAATGAGGACTTCGCTGTGGCCTTGGTGGCGGTGGACAGTATAGTTGGGCATAACCCTCTTCAGCCAGCCAGAGCTAGGGTTGTTGCTCCTGGGTTGGGTCATGGTTTCAGTAAGGATCAGGATGTCCGGGCTTTGGCTGTGTACAAGGTTTAGAACTTCGTTTCTAGATCTGTGTAGGCCTCTGACGTTGAAGGTTGTGAGGGTGATGTGTTGCCGGTTGGGGGTGGGTGGCGGTGGGGGGCTGTGATGTTGGTTCGTACCAAAGGTCGATGTCGGGCGTGGATTTAGGTGTCTCGTCTATGGTGGAGACTGGCCCAGTGTTGTGGGTCTTAGCGGTGGGTTTGCAAAGATATTTGAACATGAGGGTTTGAGTGTGTGTGTCGTTACCGTGTCTCTTGGTGGCTCGAGCGCGCTTTTTGGCAGCGTCGGTGGCGTTGTCGAGGGGCGTAGTGGGTCGATGAATATGTGGCGTTGTTTGCGGACGGAGAGTGACCGTGGGTGTGTCCCGGCGCTGTCGCAACCGGGTAGGCTCGCCGTGTGGGAGGGTGCCCTCTGCTGTCGCCCTGCGCTTGCTATCAGCTGTGTAGTTGGTCTCGGCGTGTAGTGGTGGTCACGTGCAAGGGGCCAGGGGTCTCTCTTGCCTCTGTGTGGTCTGTAGTAAGGTCTATTGGGTCCAGGTGATCTCGGAAGTGTGTTGCAAGCGCTGATGGGGTGGTGGCCTCCAGTGGGTCCGCTATCCAGATCTCCCTCCTAATGAATCTTGTGTGTCTCACCACACAGGCAAATTAGTGCGGATATTCGTCATCCTAGGGGGGTAGTTTTTTTATGCGGTTCGCCTCGGATTGTCCTTGCGACTCCAACGCCACTTGACGCTTGTTGAAATTCTGAGTATGTGAGCAGTTGGAGTGTAGGTACCTACAGTACTGTAGATGTCTACAGTACTGTAGGTGCTACAGTACTGTAGATGTCTACAGTACTGTAGACACTCTACAGTACTGTAGGTCAGATTTGACAAGGTCTCTTGTAAATAGGGTACCATGCTGTTCTCCACATTCAAACCACCATTTGCTACCGCGATTGCACCGTCAGCTTCTGCGTGCTATAAATAGTGAGAGGCGTCGAAGCGTAGGCCCGCAAGCTCGATATGGATATTTGTGCCGAAAGTTGTGTCCACGCAATAAGGTCGCCATAGGGAGCTACATACATACGTGTAAGGTCTAAGGCCGGGGCCCGTCTCTATCGCAAGCTAGGTCCGTTCTGTCGGTTGTACTGGGTAGCTCGGCTTGCAAGCTCCCGCAAAGCTGTGGATGTTGATGATGCCCCGCAATCACAACAACCTCCTGCACCGCACCCTCCTATCTAATATCGAGTGCGGCAGAGATTGCCCCAAAAGTTGTTTGCGGTTGGCCCTCAACCATCCATCATTACATCTAACCTCACATCATTACATCATGACTCTTAGCCTACATCATTACATCACCACTTGTGGTCCTGCCAATCACTGCATGCATGGTATGGGCAAGGGCTCTGACTCTTGCAAGGGCTGGTCTCAGGGTCGATACCTAACCCTAGAGGCTGAATAATGCTGGGCTCGGCAACATAGGCACGCTTTGTTGTCAGCGCATTTGCATAGCACTGTCGGGATAGCAAACGAGCTTGGGCTACATTGAGTTGTTCCTGCATGGGGGTGAAGGGGGCATGGGGGTTAAGGATGCATGGGGGGAAGGCAGCTACAGTACTGTAGGGGTCTACAGTACTGTAGACACCTACAGTACTGTAGACCCCTACAGTACTGTAGACCTCTACAGTACTCAAGACCCCATGAGTACTGTAGACCTCTACAGTACTCAAGACCCCCATGAGTACTGTAGACCTCTACAGTACTCAAGACATCCATGAGTACTGTAGACCTCTACAGTACTCAAGACCCCCATGAGTACTGTAGACCTCTACAGTACTCAAGACCCCCATGAGTACTGTAGACCTCTACAGTACTCAAGACCCCCATGAGTACTGTAGACCTCTACAGTACTCAAGACCTCCATGAGTACTGTAGACCTCTACAGTACTCAAGACCCCCATGAGTACTGTAGACCTCTACAGTACTCAAGACCCCCATGAGTACTGTAGACCTCTACAGTACTCAAGACCCCTATGAGTACTGTAGACCTCTACAGTACTCAAGACCCCCATGAGTACTGTAGACCTCTACAGTACTCAAGACCCCCATGAGTACTGTAGACCGTCTACAGTACTCAAGACCCCTATGAGTACTGTAGACCTCTACAGTACTCAAGACCCCCATGAGTACTGTAGACCTCTACAGTACTCAAGACCCCTATGAGTACTGTAGACCTCTACAGTACTCAAGACCCCCATGAGTACTGTAGACCTCTACAGTACTCAAGACCCCCATGAGTACTGTAGACCTCTACAGTACTCAAGACCCCTATGAGTACTGTAGACCTCTACAGTACTCAAGACCCCCATGAGTACTGTAGACCTCTACAGTACTCAAGACCCCTATGAGTACTGTAGACCTCTACAGTACTCAAGACCCCCATGAGTACTGTAGACCTCTACAGTACTCAAGACCCCCATGAGTACTGTAGACCTCTACAGTACTCAAGACCCCTATGAGTACTGTAGACCTCTACAGTACTCAAGACCCCCATGAGTACTGTAGACCTCTACAGTACTCAAGACCCCCATGAGTACTGTAGACCTCTACAGTACTCAAGACCCCCATGAGTACTGTAGACCTCTACAGTACTCAAGACCCCCATGAGTACTGTAGACCTCTACAGTACTCAAGACCCCCATGAGTACTGTAGACCTCTACAGTACTCAAGACCCCCATGAGTACTGTAGACCTCTACAGTACTCAAGACCCCCATGAGTACTGTAGACCTCTACAGTACTCAAGACCCCCATGAGTACTGTAGACCTCTACAGTACTCAAGACCCCCATGAGTACTGTAGACCTCTACAGTACTCAAGACCCCCATGAGTACTGTAGACCTCTACAGTACTCAAGACCCCCATGAGTACTGTAGACCGCAGGGGGGCAGCAGCAGCAGGGGGCAGCAGCAGGGCAGCAGCAGCAGCAGCAGGGGGGCAGCAGCAGCAGAGGGGGGCAGCAGCAGCAGCAGCAGGGGGGCAGCAGCAGCAGGGGGGGCAGCAGCAGGGGGGGCAGCAGCAGCAGGGGGGCAGCAGCAGCAGCAGGGGGGGCAGCAGCAGCAGGGGGGCGCAGCAGCAGCAGGGGGGCAGCAGCAGCAGCAGCAGGGGGGCAGCAGCAGCAGCAGCAGCAGGGGGGCAGCAACAGCAGCAGGGGGGCAGCAGCAGCAGAGGGGGGCAGCAGCAGCAGCAGCAGGGGGGGCAGCAGCAGCAGCAGCAGCAGGGGGGCAGCAGCAGGGGGGGCAGCAGCAGCAGCAGGGGGGCAGCAGCAGCAGCAGGGGGGCAGCAGCAGCAGGGGGGCAGCAGCAGCAGCAGTAGGGGGGCAGCAGCAGCAGCAGCAGGGGGGCAGCAGCAGCAGCAGTAGGGGGGCAGCAGCAGCAGCAGCAGGGGGGCAGCAGCAGCAGCAGCAGCAGGGGGGGCAGCAGCAGCAGCAGGGGGCAGCAGCAGCAGCAGGGGGGGCAGCAGCAGCAGCAGGGGGGCAGCAGCAGCAGCAGGGGGGCAGCAGCAGCAGCAGGGGCGCAGCAGCAGCAGCAGCAGTGGCAGCAGCAGCAGATATAGTAGGGGCACTGTAGCACCTACATACCTTTTGGCTGCTTGATGACTGCTGCTAGGAAGGGGGGGGGATTGGAAGAGTGAAGGCGGGGAGGGGGGGTAGATGTGGAAGGCGGGAGGTGGGAGCCAGGGAGGCGGGAGACGGGGAGGCGGGAGGCAGGGAGGCGGGAGGTGGGGAGGCGGGAGGCTCAACCGGGTTGGGCTGGGCGGGGGTGGGTTGGGTTGGGGGCATGGGTTGGGGTGGGTGGGGGCATGGGTGGGGGTGGGGGCGGGGGCGGGGGCGGGGGAGGATGAATTGGGAGGGGGTGGTTGTTTAGGGGAAAGGGAAGTGGAAGGGAGGTGCCCACTAGACCTGCAACCAAGGGGCGTGCACGTGCGGTAGGGTGACCAGGCTGGGCACTGTGTTAGCTATCACCGTGGCCTTACCTTTGTGGTCCTCCTGGCCTCCTACCTGCTCACACCAGGCAACATATCCCATGCGCCAGTGGGGTGGGACTGCGGTGGGGAGTGTAGGGTGTAGGGAAGGGAAGGTGGGGTGAGGTGGGGGTTGCGATGCCACGTCAATCAAAGGGTGGGAGAGGGGAAGAGGAGGCTTGACAAGTATGGGAGGGGAGAGGGAGGGAGAGGGGGAAGGGAGGGGTGGGAAGAGGGTGGGTGGGGTGGGCTTTCTCCTGGCTGCTGGGATGTCAGGGGAGAGGTGACGGGGAGGGGGGAAGTGGGGGGTGGGTAGAGGTGGAAGTGTAGGGACGACAAGCTGGGCGTTGGTGGTGGGCGTGGGAAAGGGGAGGAAAAGGGGATGGGGAAGGGTGTGACGATCAATCCTGCAGCGGGACAAGGGGCATGCTAGCGGTTAAGGTGGGTACAGGGTGCCACATACCTGCACTCACCTTGTGCTGGGGTGTGGTGTATATGTGTGTGGGAGGAAGGGGAGGAAGGGGAGGGAAGGGAAGGGGAGGTCCATGGGGAGGGCGAGAGAAGTGGGGAGGGCATTGATAGTCTTAGGTGTATGCGCACAAGACCTGCGGCAACGGTGTGACGATTTGTCAACGGAAGCAAACATTGGACATGGGTACTGGATGCACTCACCATTAGAGTAGGGAGATGTAGAGCTGGCAGATGGAGGGGCAGGTGTAGCAGCCCTCCATTACAACCCACCTGGGCTGGGCTGGGCTGGGCTGGGCTGGGCTGGGCTGGGCTGGGCTGGGCTGGGCTGGGCTGGGCTGGGCTGGGCTGGGCTGGGCTGGGCTGGGCTGGGCTGGGCTGGGCTGGGCTGGGCTGGGCTGGGCTGGGCTGGGCTGGGCTGGGCTGGGCTGGGCTGGGCTGGGCTGGGCTGGGCTGGGCTGGGCTGGGCTGGGCTGGGCTGGGCTGGGCTGGGCTGGGCTGGGCTGGGCTGCAACACAAGGGAGGCAACAATGGGAACGTTGTGGGAGGTGATGAAATGGTGGTGGTGGTGGTGGTGGTGGTGGTGGTGGTGGTGGTGAGGGGGACTGGGAGGGGGTGGTGAACAGGGGGGTACTAGGCGTGATTGTAAGACCTGCAGCAACCAGGTGTGGTAGCGGTTAGGCTGGATACTAAGGGCTATGCTGCGCAATGCTAGCTCCTTCTAAGCTCTTACCTTGGTCCTAAGCTCTTACCATAGTCCGTCTGGCCTCTTCGCTGCTCACAACACGTTGCACCTGCCTTGCGTTGGTGCATCAATGCTTGCGATTCATTGCGGAGAATCGTTGCGAGGAAACTGGCCGCGAGGCTAGCTGCGATGCTGGCTGCGAGGCTGGCTGCGAGGCTGGCTGCGAAACTGGCTGCGAGGCTGGCTGCGAGGAAAATGGCTGCGAGGTTGGCTGCGAGGTGAGATCCTCGCACCGACCTGCCTCACAGGTATGCTTCTGCGTTGCTGGACCAGCTGTGTGGCCGCGAGGTTGATTGCCGAGTATGTGGCTGCGAGTATGGGCTAGATGTGGCTGCGAGTATGGGTAACCTCGTGCGATGCCATCTGTGGACCAGCTGTGTGGCCGCGAGGTTGATTGCCGAGTATGTGGCTGCGAGTATGGGCTAGATGCGGCTGCGAGTATGGGTAACCTCGTGCGATGCCATCGCTGCAATACCGGCTACACGATGCTGCGACTAGAGTGTTGGACGGATGCCTTGAATGCAAGTGAGATGTTCAGAATTTTTCTAAGTGCTTAAAGGCTACAGTACTGTAAGTGGTCTCTCGAGGTACCTCGAGGTACCTCGAGGTACTGTAGATGTCTACAGTACTGTAGATGTCTACAGTACTGTAG